>CM053587.1:137583957-137615278 GCA_028646515.1 Pseudochirops corinnae | reverse complement strand
GGGGCGGTGGGTGGGGGGAAGAGGGGGAGAAAATATGTAACTCAAAATCTTGTGGAAATGAATGATGCAAACTATAACAAAATTTAAAAATAAAAAAAAAATTGGGAATGGAAGACTTCATGAATTTGTATAGTAGCCAAAAGAATATATGCTCCCTGAGGGCAGTTATGTTTTATTTTCACATTTGTATCTCTAGTACTCAATACAGCCCCTGAATGTAGGTCCTTTATAAATGAATGAGTAGATGGCCAGAGGCCTTTAATTTAGCTTGAGATTATCCTCACCATTAAAAATGTGTACATCTGCCTCACTTAAATCCAATTCACATGAAAGTCAAGACATCACCCATCACATCATGATGTCATTGGTCCTCTCTCAAAATGAAGGACCAACAACCTATTCTTGTGATTTAAAGTTAATGGTCAGAGTTCTCATTTGGAAACCGATGGTTAAACATCAGAGCCTCTATCATTAAGAAATGTCTTCCCTGGCCATTTTCACTTGTCTAGTATTTCCTGAAATAGTATCTCCTGAATTATTCCTATGTGGAGACATGCACTCAGTGCTGAAAGGCAATTTGTTCCTCTGTGATTTTTTAAAATTCAGAATGCAGCTTGAAGTGCATGTTGGAAGCATCATCTTTGGCAGCTCAAGAGCAGCATGTTAGATTGTCACCAGTACTGCTATACCCTTTGTTTATATTTCCTCTTCCAGCTAAAGCTAAGGGAGCTTTCAGATCTATATGATTTGATTAACTGTTATAATAGAGGAAGCATGGCATCCTAGATGGAGAAGTAGCCTTGTATTCAGAAAGACAAGTACCACAGAGTTGGACACATAGTAGGTACTTAATAAATGTTTATTGATTGCTTGAATCAATTGTTTGAATAATTTCAGTGCCTAAAGTGTCTCAATATTTCAAGGCCCCTATCCACATTTGTGTCTATCTGTAGCTGATTCTAGCGCAGGGTGGGATGGAGGAAGAAAAAAAGTGTTTAGCAGAGAACAAGAGAAAACTTAGAAGGAAGCACAGAAAAGCAGGGTAGTTTTTAAAATGATGGATAGTGTTTATTACATAGTATTTTTTAAAATGGTAAACAGCGTGAAATGGAAATTCATGGCTTTATACTGAACCCTTTTTATGCTGTGCTGTGTACATGGAAATGTTCTCTTTTTTTTGTCTTTTTGTATTGAAGTTAAAAATGTATAAAATTAAAAAAATATATATTTCAATGCCCTAGGCAAAGTTCTAAGATTATAAGCCACTGAATAGTTGCCAATGCGCATTGAAACAGGGAGTTTCCTCACTGGGAATTCTCTATTTCAATGAAATCAGAGGACTGAGAAAAATAAAATCTTAAACTTGTAGCCAAATACTCTAAGTCTGTAGGCAGTGAACTGATTGTTATTTTATGGTTTGGAGCTTAGACTTTCCATAGGATGGAATTTGTTTTTTGAACGTGACAGAGAAAGTGTGATGTAGTGGATATAATGCTAACCTGGGAGACAGGAAGGGATTCAAATCCTACCAAGTTTGATACCAGTTATCTAACCCTAGGCAAGTCATTTAATCTCTCTAGGTATCTTCATCTATAAAATAAGGGGGATTAGAGTAGATGATCTGCAAATTTCTTACAAACTACAAATCTGTGATCTTGAGTCCCCAAATCTTGACAGTGTTTGAATGAAGCAGTTAGTGGACAGAGCAGTGTGGCCTTGGAATTAGGAAGACCTAAGTTTGAAACTTTCCTCAGATATCAACTAGTTGTGTGGTGCTGAGAAATCATATTACCTCTTTCACCCTGTTTCTTAATCTGCAAAATGGAGGCAGATAAATGGTGCAATAGACAGAGTGCTGAGCCTAAAGTGAAGACTCCTCTTCCTGAGTTCAAATCTAGCCTTAGACACTTGCTAGCTATGTGACCCTGGGCAAATCACTTCGCCTTGTTTGCTTCAGTGTCCTCATCTATAAAATGATCTGGGGAAGAAAATCTCAAACCACTCTAGCATCTTTGCCAGGAAAACCCCAAAATGGGGTCAAAAAAAGTTGGACATGACTGAAACAACTGAACAACAACAATACGGGAGTGATAAGAATGGCACCTGCCCACAAGATTATTGTCAGGATTAAGTGAGATAGTATATGCTTTGCAAACCTTAAAGTTCTATATAAATGCTAGATATGATTAAAGAAAATGAGGGTAAATGAATTAAAGTTACATTTGTCCCATGTCACCCAACAGGAGGATTTAAAAGACTGTCCTTCAGGGAATATAGCTCTAGGAAAGGATGATTTCTGGCATTTGTGTCTGAGCAATGCTATCTATCATAACTGTTGTTCAGTTGTTCAGTCATGTCTGATTCTTTGTGACCCTGTAGACCATAACACACTAATGCTGTCCATGAGGTTTTCTTGGCAAAGATACTGGAGTGGTTGGCCAATTTCTTCTCTAGTGGATTAAGGCAAACAGAGACTAAGTGACTTACCCAAGGCTACACAGCTTGCAAGTATCTGAGGTCAGGGGAACTCAAATCTTCCTGACTCCAGGCCCAGACCTCTATCCACTTTATCCACATCTAGTTCTTTTCCTGTAGCACCAATGCAATATTTACAGTGCCCACAATCACAATAAAGATTGTGACTATAAGTATCGTATGATGTATAATCACAAAATATACCAAACTCTCCAGATGGAGGATAGAACTGAAGCATTTATTTAGACACCAGAAAACTGAATCCCAAAACCAGTAAGCGATTCCATGCTAGTACCAAAGATATTCAGAAGCCATAGTAACACTGAGAGCCACTGCATCATTCAGCCTTCCCACAAACCAATACGAGATCAATATTTACTCACAAACCTCTCTGTCTCTTTAATGAACATCCTCTCTTTCCCCCAATGTCTGGCTAGCTCTCAACCAGCTTCCTGTAGGCTCTGCTTCCCTTCAGCAAAATTCCTCCCACCATGGGCTGCATGTGACTACATTCAGCCTCATTTACAACTCCTTCTTCCTTTTAATTTATTTATTTGTTGAAGTGTATTTGAAGGCATGGGCCCTTCTCTCGGGATGAAGCCATCCATGGCATAGAATGCCATCTATAGTCTCTGGTAATTTATTTCTCATGATTAATGAGAGAAACATTAGGAACAAATTAGATGAATAGTCAGCTCTCAGAAAACTATAGTGTGATTCTTTGGAAAAAGAATTCCCTACATCATCCTAGAAAATTTTGGAAGGACCCCAGTGTCAGCAATACACCATTCTTTCAGAATTAGCTAGCTGTATTTTTCACCAAACTGTTAAGAGCTCTACTCTAGGAAGTAATTTCCAAATGCAATCAATTCTAATGAACGTTAGGCTCCATCAAGGCAGACTGTGTATAAGAATTACATTCCATATCTCTTCCAGGGCCTAGCACAGAGATTTGATCAAAGTGTGCAATTAATAAATATTCATTGCTGTATTATTATTTATATGAATTAGCAATAGCAATTAATTGCTATATTAATAGCAATAATATTTATCGTTATTCCCAGGTAGCAACTTGAGATCTGAGTAAATGTATATCTATTAGGATACTGTTTTATGTTGAACCTCACTCATTAACAGAGTGACTTTGCTCAGAAGAGAGGTAGTCATTTAATGAACACTAACAGACAAATAGACTTGCAAGGAACTTTCTAGTTCAATACAAACATGTATTGTGTTATGAGTCAAAAATAACTCATAAATTGACAACATAATTTTTTATTTAAGTATTACTTTATTTTTCCCCAATTACATATCGACAATATAATTTTTAACAGTATCATTAAAGATACACACATTCAAGCATTTCTGCAAATACTGTGGAATTAGAATTACAGATCAATACTTTCTTAGGCCCCATTAAACATGTTTTTATGTGAGGTAATGCAATCATCCAGTTGTAAAGCAAGCTGAAGGGAACAGTGAGAGATAATGGGAGAAGCAACATGTACAAAATCATAGATATGTAGCAATAGCTGGATTTACTCTTCCATAGTGAGTAAGACCTCTTGAGTACCAAAATAGAGAATCCTTCACTCCACTTTGTTCCCTCATTGTTAGTTGTCAGTAATTGGCACCCCAGTTCCATTTAATATCAACTAACTCTTCCAAAAAGATATTGTGATAATACATTAAGAAAAAGAATCATGTATATTTTAATTCCTCTCCAAATTGGGATGGGGGTGTGGTGTGACACACTTTCCCCTATACCATCTTGGTGCTGGGGAAGGCCTATAGCAATCTCTTCATAATTTTCATCCAAGCAAGTTTACCTCAAAATGTGTCACGATCAATTGGTGGATGAGTTACCATCTCTCCTCCTGCTAGACTAGGATAGGTAAGTTACTTGGGACTTTTTTCTTCCCTGTCTGACTTCTAGTCCATACTGCCAGGGAGTCAGCTCTGGCTATAATTTTATCTGTTATATCTCTGTTATCACAAAGAGTTGCTTAGATGTCTGGTAGCTTGCTTTCTTGACCTTTTAAAATGTACAAAGTCATAGCCAGCTCCAGTCTCTGCCTAAAACAAATGCAAAGAGAAAACAACAACTGAAGCCTGTATTTACAGGCCATAGTAAGCCTTGCATCAAGAGGACACAAGACCTCTCTTCATACAGCATTTCTTCCCATTTCAAAAGGAAAGAAAGATTGACCAAAGGCAGTTCTGTCTATGCAACCAATAAATAGTTCATGTCTTCATCATGTGGCTAATAGATTGAAACTAGGTACAAAAAACATGTACATCTTCCAAATCAGGCAGCTTGGCATTTCCATTAGATATCATCACTCCTTTCTGGAGACACATGCCCTAGATATCAGGTAGAGGACAGCTATTTATTTCTTTCCTCTATAGAAGAAATGCTTTAGACATGAAAGATTCATAAGCGATGTTTACAAAATGTTTAAAATGTGAAATGATGAGCCATAATTTTTATTATAGTCTCTTGAGTGATAGAAATACTCCTAGGAAACCTAGAGGACTGTATTATACTTTTACCTCTATCTGTACCAAATGAGTAACTCTCTAAAGGGCTCTTTTCACAGCTTCATCTTTTGAAGTCCTACTCTTAGGCTGGACTCAGGTCCCTCCTCTTTCATCTCCAAAGCACATATTCTAATTTGTTTGAATTTTTCACCTAATTACTGCAATTTTGTATTGCAGTTATTTTGGTTACATGTCATCATTGCTATTGGATTGTAAACTCTGTGAGGTCATGGATTATGGTGGGGGTTTTTTCAGCTTTGTATTCCCAGCACATAGGAGACAGGGACAGATAGGGTCAGTGGCTAGACTTGTGATTTACTGGTACAGGGATAAGGAAACTCCCACTACCATTATAGGTTGGCACTTATAATTTTATCTGTTATATCTCTGTTATCACAAAGAGTTGCTTAGAATACTATGAAGCTAAGTGGCTTGCTCAGAATAACCCAACTAGTTTTGTAGTCTCTCATTCTCAAAGAGGATCAAAATGACATCACTATGTTAGACTCAATTTATAGTGTGTTCAACTGTGGCTTATCAGAACAATATTGAGCTCAGAATGCTCTATCACAGGTGGGGCACAAATAATTCATATAATCATTTGGGATGGATTCTCTAAATTTTCCTATTTCATGTTACTTTTGAGCTACTTCAGTTCTGCTTTGCTCATCAAGAACAGAACCTTCTCTGATGAGGGCACTCCATCCTGTGCCAGTGGCTCCCATGTCACACAATCAATCCCAAATTTCTTAAGAGAAGACTTGAGAGTGTTCTTGTATTGCTTTTTCTGACCACCACATGAGTACTTGATCTGTGTCAGTTCTCCATAAAATAGTCTGTTTGGAAAGAGGACATTTGGCGTTTTAACAATGTCATCAGTCTACCAGAGTTGTGTGCTTCTCTGCAGTAGAGTCTGAGTATAGTCTAGCTCAAGGAAGGACCTGTTGTCTTGTATGTTTTCCTGCCAGGTGATCCTCAAAATCTTCCTAAGACAATTCAAATGGAAGCAATTCAGTTTCCTGGCATGGTGCTATCCAAGTTTCATGGGCATACAACAATGAAGTCAGCACAATGGCTCTGTAGGCCTTCAGTTTGGTAGTCAGTCTATTACCACTTCTCTACCACACTTTTCTTCAGAGCCTCCCAAACACTGACCAAGTGCTCAGTGGACTTGGGAGCAAGCACATAGTTTCACTCCACTGGTGATTGGGAAAGTGCAAGAGCATTATCTATTATCCACAACTGGGGTAAGCATGCCATCATGAAATCAACATACAATACTGATGAACTTCTCAGGGCAACCAAATTTTGACATAATTTTCCATGAGCCCTCACAACTGACAGTATCAAAGGCCTTAAGCAAATCTGCAAACACTGTGTAAAGATCTCTGTTCTGCTCTGAGTATTTCTCCACGAGTTGGGCAAAAAACACCATATTAACTATTCTTCAGCTCTTTCTGAAGCTACACTAACTCTCAGCTAGATGACCATCTTCTAGGTGAAGGATCAGCCTATTAAAGAGGACTAACAGGGCAACGAGGTGGTGCAGTGAGTACAGCACCAGCCCTGGAGTCAGGAGGACCTGAGTTCAAATCTGACCTCAGACACTCGACTAGCTCTGTGACCTTGGGCAAGTAAGTCACTTAGCCCCAATAGCCCTGCCTTCCCCTCTCCAAAAAAAAGAGGACTGACAAGGATGACTAAGAAAGAGGACTCCCCCACCGCTATGATTGCCATGGGGCAATCTCTTTCCTTTACCTTTAGAGTGATGGACAATGGAGGTGTCCTCGAACTCCTGGGGGATAACCTACGCTTACCATATTACCTGGAAAATTTCAGTTTTTATATGAGAAATAGACCCCCACCACATTCTAAATCTCAGCTGGAATAGAATCAGCACCAGGTGCTTTGCCACACAAAAGGAACTGAATGGCATTCAGAGGATTCTTCTTCAGTTGGAACTTCAGCTAGAGAGGGATTGCCTTCAACCTGAGGTAAATGGCCAATGGCTTCAGCATTGATCAATAGTGATCTGTTGAGAACACTATGGAAGTGTTCAGCCTACCTTTTTATGATCACATCTATATCACTAATCAAAGTGGCCCCATCAGCACTGAGTAGTTGAGATGTAACATAGGGTTTTGGCCCATAAATAGTCTCAGGGCATCATACAATCACTTTGGATTGTTACTATCAGCATAAAACTGAATTTCATTTGCTTTCTTAGGAACCAAGAATCCAGTTTATCTCTAAGTCTTGCTTTTACTTTACTTGCAATGGAATTAAATGTACCTTCTTAGAGATAATAAAATATCCTGCTGGTAAACTCTGTGGAATTCTTGGTTTTTTGTTTGTTTGTTTGTTTGTTTAGCAACTTCTGAATTTCCCCATTATTTTTGTGAAACCAGTCTTGATGTTTGTGAATATTCTGACCCAGATGAACAAATCAGTGCTGTACACCAAATTTCTGAAAGCTGCCCACTTCTTTTCTATTCCACTGTTGTTAACTGTGTTGGCTCAGCTTTTCCTCCAAGGTAACAACAAACTGTTCCCACTCAGAGAAGTGCTCTAATCTATTAGCATTAATTCTTCTGCTAGCCATTTTGCCTTGGGGCTGCCACTTTTGTTGAATGTAAATATTTAGGTTGGAGAGGATAATCAGTCCAGCACTCTGTATCACACATTACCTTTGTCACTCTCTTGTTACTCACATCCTGTCTGTCTCTTCTCCTTAAAATCACATAGTCTATTAAATGCCAATGCATCTTGTGAGTATGCATCCATGAATTTTTATTGCATTTAGGTAAATGGAAGATAGTGTTGGTGATGAGAAGGTCATGAGATGCACAAGTCTTCAGTAGTAAATTACCATTGCTGTTGCTTTTTCCAACTCTGTTCCTCCCAAGGACTCCTTGCCAAGTCTGGTAGTCTGAACCTCCTATAGAATTAAAGTTACCTGGAATTATAAGTGACTTATGTTGTAATTATATTTTGACTTTTGGCATGTTGATGATAAGGCCTCCAGATTTTCATAAAATTTTTCTTTGACCTCATCAGGGTTCATCAAGGTAGGAATATATAGCCACTGATGATGGTGGTGAGTCATTTTCCTACAAGTGGCATGAGCATGTTATTTCCTCTTTTTGGATAGGCATGCAAGCTTGTTGATTAGATTAGTTTTGATTGAAAAACCTACACCAGTTTTATGGTGCTCCCTTCATTGTGGCCACTCAAAAAAAATATGTATCCAACTCTGACTTCAGTAAGCTGACCTTCATTTGCCATCCTTGTTTCACTCAGGGATGCTTTTTCGATGGAATGCCTGCTGAGTTCTCTCACAACAAGAACTGTTCATCTTTCAGGTCTATTGGATTTTGTGTTGTCTATAAGTGTGTGTACATTCTATATACTGATGATGAATGGAATCATCTTTGCAGAAGTTTTTGTACATTTCTCTGTGTGTGTGTGTGTGTGTGTGTATGTGTGTTTCAACCACAGGATAGGGTTCCCACTAGCCAAGTAATCAGGTTAGGGTTAGGTAAACAGACAATATTTAGGGTGCCTTTTCTAGCTCCTTCCTCACACAAGGAGGTGAGCAGTGAAGTCCTTACAAGGCTACTCAGACCCCTGGAAGGTTGCCAAATACCACTGCTGCTTCCAATGAGAAGAATACCCTATGGCTTAGGGGCAGGTTTATGACTGTAGTTCCCAGAGTATCTGCACCTGCTGTTTCATCACTTGCCTGTCTCCACTGGACTTTGAGATAGGTAAAAATGGTAAAATAGTATGGGTGATGTCTTTTGATTCATACATAAATTGGATTTAAATGAGGCAGAATTGTATGAAGTCATTGGCCTCACTCTCTCTTCCAGAGTCATCATACTCCAGTGGCAGGACAGAGTCAAGATGACTGGTGATGGCTCAAGATGCAATGGATGACCTTGGCATCTTTGATGTCTAATCAAGCTAAGTGCTCCACAGTGCCTGCTTCAGCTGCCTTCATGGCCATTGGAACAAATTGTTCTCTTCTACCTATCGTACTGTGGTAAGTCTTCACATGCTTGGGGTAGACTCCTCTCTAACTCACCAACAGGTTTGAGTCCTCTCAATTACCTTCAATTTGGTTCAGCCCATCTGCTGAAATGTTTTACAGTGGTATGGTTGCCTACTACAGCCTGTTGGAACCACAGGTTAGAGTTAGGTGAATCAGGTAGACACCAAAGGTGGGAAGCAGCCCTCACACCAGAGGTACTAGTCTTCCTTGAACACACCCTATACCCTGCCCAACCAGTAAGTTTCAGAGAAAGGACTTGTACTAGTTTGCCCTGACTCAGATGGAGTATCCAGAATTATAGAATCTTATAGTTGTGGTCTAGAGGATAAGACAGTGTCTTATTACAATTTGAATGAAGTTTGGGATCCCAAACTATAAGGCTCTGTGATTCTGAATGCCCCATGTGAGTCAGAGCAAACTGGTACAGACCTTTTTCTGATTGTCCTTATATGGTACAAGGAAAGTTTGTAATCTCCCTATCTACTATTTACATTGCTAGGAGAAAAGACCAACATACATGAGGTCTGGGAAGGGGTCACTAGCCATAACTTTAATATTAGAAAGCAGGAAAGAGATCCTACCCTTGGACATAGGATTCTTGGTTTAGCCCATTCATTTCATTTTACTTATGTCAAATTTTGGGAGGTAAGAGTGGCAATCTCATATAGTTAGGCCCAACTCTAGGCAATGGAATGATACTTCTAAGGAGAAAACTGGTGTGACCAGGAGGAGGAATACCACGAGACAAAACACAACACAAGACTGGGGTGAACAGAGAGAAAGTAAAGCAAGTAAGCTTTATCCAAAGGCAAAGTGTGTAGGGGTAACGGACAGATTATTTTCTGTTGCTGTCCTGGGTGGAACTAGGCATCCAAAACTGGTGAAGTGGGTTGTATTTTTATACGATTCTTTTCTGGGTCAAGCAGGACCTACATCTGGAATGTAGGTCAAGATGTAAGGCTAGCTCAGCATGAGGAAGAGTGTAACCTAGGTAATGGGTGGTTAGTTAATATTATACTCCCTGCCAGTAGCAACAGGGGAGCCTACAGTAAGCAGGCCTTACTTTGCTAGTATGACTTGGGGGATTTGAACTTTCTTGGACTTTATCATTTAGCAGGGTAAAGAAACTATTAAAGTCCTTTTAGGTGCATTCTAGTAAAGCAAATGACGAGACTCAAAACTGATCTATAGATGGATCAATATAAATTTATTGCGAATTGTGTGTGTGGGGGGGAAGGTCTAGCTAGTATCTGGGAGAATCAGGAAAAGTATTGTGCAGAAGGTGATGGTTGAGTGGAAAAAAAAGAAATGTTCAGAGATAGAATTAAAGTGGGTTGTGCTGTTAGCCTAGGTGAAAAGCTACAAGAGATGAGGGCTTGTGTACTGTGTGTGAGAGAAACAGAAAAGGGTAGGTTGAATTAGGAATTATGGAAAACATCTGGAAAGGTTCTCTCTTTGGTGGCACACGTACTAAATAAAATAGGAACTTTACAGAGAAGATTCAAGTGGCCCCTTCACCTGGATGACATGCACATTTGTGAACTGTTTCTTATTCTGTGTTAAATGCTAACCACCACCCCCCCCCCAAAAAAAAAAAACCCTCAACTCTCTAAACACGTAATTTGGGACCAGGATGTGAAGGGCTTTAAAAACTTAAAAAGATCTTTTTTTACTTGAGAGGCAATAGGACACCTTTAGGTTTTATTAACTAGGAGAGTGACAGGATTTAACCTTATGCTTTAGAAAATATACTTTGTCAGCTGGGCAGAGAATGGATTGAAAAGTGGAATTGATTCGAGGTGTGGAGATGAAATAGGGAAATATTACAAGGAGATAATGAAGTCCCAAACCTGAGTGGTGACTGTGTAAGCAGAGATGTGAGAAATCTTGGGGAGACAAAAATTAGATTTGGCGATGGATGGGACATGTGGGAGGAGGGAGACAAGAATAATACTGAATAATACCAAGGCTACAAAAAAGAGGAAATGAAAGCATTGTCATGCTTGACAGAAATAGTGGAGTTTGGGTGAAAGAAAGGTTTCAAGGAGAAAAATAATACATTCTATTTGACGAGTTGAATTGAAATTTCAATTAAAAAATCCAGTTTGAAATATCCCAAAGGCATTTGGAAATATGGGAATATAGCACAAGAGAGATGAGGGCTGTATCTGTATAACTGTGGGAGTTATTTGCATAGGAACGATAAACCATGGGAACTGATAAGGCTCCAAAGTGAAAGAATGTGAAGAGATAATGGAAGAGGGGCTAGGAAAAAGCCTTTCAGTACACTATGGTTAAGGGGCATGATGTGAAGGCTAAATCATCAAAAGAGACTAAGAAGGAACAGTGAGAAAAAGAACAAAGAGCTAGAAAGTAGTGTCATGTATACAAGAGGACAAAATAGCTCTCAATGGTAAATTCCATAGAAAGGTTAAAAAAAGAGGACGATTAAGAAAAAGTCACTAGAATTGGCAATGAAGAGATCATTAATAACTTTAGAGACAAGAGTTTCAGTTGAATGATGAAGTCAGAATCCAAATCGCAAAAGTTTGAGAAGAGCCTGGGAGGAAAAGTAGTGCATATTACATATATTTATATACATGTACATGTATATGTACATGTATATACATATATATGTATGTGTATGTATATATATATATATATATGTATACACACACACATATACATATACACACACTTTCCTCCTAGGAATTTGGTTGTGAAACAGAAAAGAGACACAGGATGATAACGTGAGAGGACAGTAGTCTACTGAGTGTTTTCTTTTGTTTTTTTGTTTTTCTGGAGGAGGGTGACTTTAGTAGGGAGCTAGGTAATACAGTACATAGAATGGTGGACCTTGAGTCAGGAAGATCTGAATGAAAATTCAACCTTGAGCATTTATTAGCCTTGTGACTGTGCAAATCATTTAACCTGTCAGTCTTGGTTTCCTCATCTGTAAAATGGACATAATATTAGCATCTTCCTCACAAGGTTATGGTGGGTATCAATGAGATAATATATGAAAAAATTTCAGTAAACATTTCAGCTTTATATAAATACTAGATAGTATTATAAGTTATTATTATTACTCAGAATTTTTGCATACAGCAGAACAGGAACTAGGAGATAGAAAGAATGATTAATAGGGTGATGGTTATAGGGGCAATCTCCTCAAGTTTCTTCTCCATGAGAAGAGATGAGGTGGGATCAAGCCATGTAATTTCAAAATATGGTTATTATGTGTAATGAGTGGATGTGGGCTTGGACAAAGGTTTCCTCTTTATCAGAAATTGTAGTAAATGAGAAGAGAATATAGCATGATGAAATGTCATATTAAAAAGGAATAGGAGTCCTTTATGTTAAATATCCAAATTGTCTGGTTTAGAATGATATCTAAATTGGATGACCAATGGAAGATCCAAAGTTCTTGATAGTGTCTGCCCTAAAATCCCCTAACTTCCCTCAAGGATATCTTAATTATTCCAGTCAACCATGCTCGTAATATTGGAGACATCATTAGCTCTTCATCTCACTCATCCTCATGCCCAATTAGTTACCGAATCTTTTTGTATCTACTTTCATTTTTGTTTTTTACATTATGTGGGTAGTGTCTGAGGAATTAATGGATTCATGAATGAAAAACAATTGTAGACCAGTACTTTATCTAATACATCATGATACTTTCTAGTAGATGGGTGATCCAAGATATGCTATAGATTTTCCTAAAGTTCAGGTCTCATCATGTTCCCCACCCACTAAATAAACTCCATTGACTCTCCATAACCTCCAGGATAAAATACAAAACACTCTGTTTGGCATTCAAAGCTCTTCATAACCCAGTTCCTTCCCTTACCTTTCCAGTCTTCCTCCAAGTTACTTCCTAACAGGTACTCTTCAGTCCAGTTAATATTGGCCTCCTGATTGTTCCATGACTAAGACAATTCATTTATTGCTTTCAGGCATTTCTACAGCTGTCTCCCATGCCTGGAATTCTTTCCTTCCTAATGTCCATATATTGATTTCACTGACTTTCTTTAAGACCCAACTAAAATCCCATCTTTTATAGGAATTCTTTCACAACCTCTCTTAAATCCAATGCCTTCCATCTGCTACTTATTTCCTATTTCTCCTGTACATAGCTTGCTTGGTATTTGTTTGCATGCCATTGCATGCCACCCTATATCTGATTGATAAAGTCACTGCAGCTCCTTAGGTCTCAGTTTTATTGTCATGAACATCAACATTCCACTTACTACTAACTAAAAGCAACTCAGGTACAGGAGACTAGGCAGCAGAGACTATTTGGATAGCAATTCAGGGTTAAGAAGTAGACTCCTGTTTGAAGTAAATGGAGGTATTAATGACATCATAAGTCTTTGGACTATCATTATAGATTTAGGCTACTATTACTTTGGAGATTATTGTCTATGATTAATATTACTTTGGTGGTTAGTGAGCTTAGGTAGGCACTGGGATACATTTTCTAGGTTTCTTGGGGAAAGCTCTAGCAATAGATTTGAAAGATTGTCATGCTTTGGAATTCTCTGAGACAAGTATGACATGGATGTCATTAATTCTGTAATGTTTATGAGAAAGTTTGGTTTGCATAGTAAATGCTGTCAGATAACTGATGTGGCTATTACATATGGCTTACTTTTACTGCCCTTTTCTCTAGATGGACGTGCCTTGAGTTTGCTTTCTCAATAACTCCAACTGATCTCATTCTCTGAATAAGAAAGGGTGATGCATTTGTCTAGTGAGAACTGAACTTTATGTCAACACACATTAATTAAGAGCTTATTATTTGGAAGACACAACACTAGATAGTGGAGATACAAATATAACAAATGGTATGGTCACTTTCCTCAGAGTTTACATTCTGCAAAGGATGGTATGTCACTAAGACAGATCAATATAATACAAGTGTAAGCAATGTAAGTGGAGTACAGTAAAATAATTGCATTTACTAAGTTACATGATAAATATTAGAACTTTCAACATCATAAATTATTTAATGCACAATGTAGCCTTTTACTAAAGTCACTTATTTTTACATGATTTGGCACTGAGTTCTCGTGTTTTGCATACATATTTTAATATTATTCATGCTGAAACTTTCCTTTTATCATATTGGATATTTAACTTACCTCTGAAGAAAAGGCCTTCCTGCCATGCCCCCTAAAATCTAGCCTTGATTATAACTCGTATATTTAAATGTATGTGTAGTATGTATGTATGCATAGGTTGCATGTGTTTATCCAGATATATCTATATGGATACGTGTATACAAATGTAGAAACCATAAACTACACTCAGGTTTGGAAGACATATATGAACAGCAGAAGACATGTATGGCTTCACTCTTACCTCACTTGATTTGTCAATCATTAGTATTCATTAAAGAAGGTAAATGTTCCTTGTATGAGTGCTGTATTTGAGGAACTTCTGGATTCATACCAAATAATCTGTGAGTTGCTGGCTCTGCAGAATCAAGTCCAAACAATAAGACCATTGTTTGGATTATATTGGAATAGAGTTATATAATTTACAAAGGTGGATGTTATGTGCAATGTGCCAAAGAATTTATTGTAAGCTGAATACAAACCACTTCCCCACCTCCAGATAACCTGAACCTCACCTTAGTGACTCCTTATTCCATCTTAGTATGACAAAATTCCTCTTCATTTAAAGGAATGACACATTTGAGGATAACTTCAGCCAAGAAAGGGGATGCATATCTTATTCATAGAACGTGCAAAATATCCCTTGAGGGGATCAACCTAAAACAATGGTTACTACTTTCTTCTTCTTCTTCTTCTTCTTCTTCTTCTTCTTCTTCTTCTTCTTCTTCTTCTTCTTCTTATTCCTTTTCTTCTTCTTCTTCCTTTGTCTTCTCATTCTTCCTTCTTCTTCTTCTTCTTCTTCATCTTCTTCCTATTCTTCTTCTTCTTCTTCCTCCTCCTCTTCCTCTTTTACCAAACTGAACAATTACTCAGATGATCTCTTGGGGGAACACAATAGGGAACCAACCCTGAGAATTCTCCAACTCCAACACAAGTAATTAGGAGGTGCAATAGGAGATTTATATCACCAGGCAGCTAGGTGACACAGTGGATAGAATGTTGGACCTGGAGTCAGGGAGACTTAAATTGAAATCTGACCTCAGACAGTTACTGGATATATAACATTGAGTGACTGGGCAAGTCACTTAATCTCTGTGTGCCTCAGTTTCCTCAATTGGAAAAAAAAGGGATAATAATAGCACCTACCTTCCAGAGCTGTGCGGATCATATGAAATTATATTTGTAAATGCTTTGCAAAACTTAAACCATTATATAGATGCTTTTATTGTTATCATTATTTAACAAAAGAAGACTTCAAAATAGGAGTGAATGTGGGAAATAGAATTCACTGAATTTAGAGATACTAGATTATATCCAAGAATATATCAAAAAAAGAGAGATCTCTATTTTATCCAGTCCACAAGTTTTCAATGGGGTTGAAAATGGGCTCAATCAGGTGAATTCCCTGATTTTTGAAGAACATTTATTTCCCTTTTTTTGCAAAAATTTCTTAATTTTTGTGATATAGCTTTAATTTTTTTTTTTTTTTTTTTGCTTTTTGGAGGACAATTGGGGTTAAGGGACTTGCCCAAGGTCACATGAATAGTAAGTGTTAAGTGTCTGAGGCCAGATTTGAACTCAGGTCCTCCTGACTCCAGGGCTGGTGCTCTATTCATTGAGCCACCTAGCCACCCAACTTTAATATTTTTAAATACACCTCAATATTTTCAAATAGCATTGTGTTTTATTGTGGGAAAACTCTCAGGAAATAGTTGTTCGGCTAATTGCAGTCACTTTGGAAAAGAATTTTGCATGAACAATGCTATTCTGTGGTATTTTTAAGTGCCAGAAACTATTCTAAGTATTAAGGCTATAAAGACACAACTAAAACCATTCTTCTCCACAAGGAGTTTACATTCAACTAAGAGGAGAGAGAACATCATACAAATACAGTAGAATTGGTATAGTCTATTGAGAAGTGTAAGTCCTTTAAGTACCCACAGATATTCTTTGCCTAGTTTCAGTCCTTGAAACACATGTAGATATTCTCAACCTATTTCCAATCCAGCCCTGTGGAAATTTTTGTTTAGACAAGTAAGTATTATGATAAGGAAGAGCCCAGGTAGCCTGGACAGTTCCAAAGATCCATATATCCCATCAGCAATTGGAATTGGTAGAAGAATCCACTCAAGGTAGTAGCAATGGCCACCCAAATAGTAGTCACTAACAGCATAGGAGCAGTCTAAATCAGAAGCAGCTTTCTTGGTCCAGGAGCAGACTGATAAACCCTGTCTGAGTCAGCTCTTCATCACAGGTGCCATGACCTCTGAGGAGGAGTCAGTCCAGCAAAGAAAGGGAGTGACTTCTCTATTATTGATGTCATTTACCTCAGAAATGTTCACAAGGTCTCTATGAACAGAGAGAAAGACCATTTTGTAATGTGAGTTCACCTAAAATCAGAAAGGAAAAAAAAAACCTTCTTAAATAGTGATACCATGCACTCATGCGCATTTGGTGAACAGGAGGAAGCTCTGACAACTACTTTTCCTTCATCCAGAAACTCAAAACAGTTCTTTCTACTAAAAAATTGCCAAGAACAACAGAGCAGATTGCATTTTTTACATTCACTCTCAGAAACTCCTGAATCATAAGCCCTTCCAGCTCCTTAATCAATTGGAAGACTTTTGTCATTTCACAATGGTGATTCCTGAGCGATTGTGGCTCACCAAAACTTCCACATGGTTGGATCAGAAGCAGAGAAATTTGCATATGCATCAAGGAATGACCATATCTGCATATGCTTCAAAGATGGTCTTTCCTCTGCTTCTCTGTATACGCCACCCCAGCCCTATTGCCCAGAAAAGTAAAAAGAACATGTGTATAAAGTAAATACAAAGAAATTTCAACTCAGAGATGGTGGGGGGCAGGGATTAAGTAAAAGCCTTTTGTAAGGAGGCAGCACTTGGACAGAATCTTAAATAAAACTGGGTTTCCCAAGATTCTAAAGTTTTAAAAGTGAATTATAAAGATGGGATATAGCTTATGCAAAGGCACAGAGAGGGGGAAAGAAGGGAAAGATGAGAATAGGAGATGGAAATGTTTAAGGAAAAAGCATGTATGCCAATATAGTTAGAATACAATGAGTGTGAAGTGAAATAATGTGAAATCAGACTATAGTTTCATAGGAGCTACATTATGAAGGACATTATATGTGAAACAGGAATTCCTGTTTTGCCCTAAAGGTGACAGGTTGCTATTGAAACTCCTTGAGCAAAGGAATAACATGAACAGACTTGTACATTAGGAAAATTATTTTTGTAGTTGTGTAGAAGATAAATTGGAGAAGAGAGAGACTAGAGTGAGGGAGATCAATTTGAAAGCTATTTAATTAATCAAGGTAAAAGGGAATGAAGATCTTGACTAGGGTGGTAGCTTAGGGTGGTGAGGAGAGAAATAAGGGAATATATGATACCTATTATGGCAGGAGATTCTATAAGGCTTAGTAATTAATTAGATATGTGGGACAGTTAAGGAGATGGAAAGGCAAAGAATGACTCTAAAGTTAAAGAATGTTGGTTCCATAAACAGAAAAAGGAAAATTAGAGAGAGAGAGATGAATTGGGGGAAAGGTAGAGATAATTTCATTATGAAGTTGTTACATTTGAGATACTTTTGGGACATCCATGTGGAGATGTACAGCAGACGGTTGGTGATACAGGAATGGATTTCAGGAAATAGTTTAGGCTTAGATATGTAGATATGGGAGTCATCTGCATAGAAATTATAATTAAACCCATGGAATCTAATGAGATCAACCAGAAAGGAAATGCAAAGAAGAGAAGATGGCCTAGGGCTGAGCCCTGCAATATTACTACACAGTCTTGGCATGCAGGGACAAAGGTATAGCCCACAGAAATAAGGAGGGGTTCTTCTATGTTCTGCCCTGCGCAGGTCTGCAGTATTTTGCTCAGTTCTAAAAACCACAATTGAAGGAAGACATTGATAAGCTAGAAAATGTCCAGAAATGAAGCAGAATGCTAAAAGGTCTTGAACCCATGTCACAGGAAGATTAGTTGAAGGAAGTGTGGAAGTTTATTTAGCCTGAACAACAGAAAACTGAGGGGGTGTGGTTGCTGCCTTCACATATTTGAAGGATTGTAAAAGAGGGGGCAGCTAAGTGTCACAGTGGATAGAACACTAGACTTGGAATCACAAAGACCTAAGTTCAGAATCCAGCCTCAGACTCCATCTGTGTGACCCTGGGCAAGTCACTTAACCTTGTTTGTTTTGGTTTCCTCATCTATAAAATGAGCTGAAGAAGGGAATGGCAAACTACTCCAGTATCTCTGCCAAGAAAACCCCAGAAAAGGTCACAAAGAGTCAGACATAACTGAAAAATGACTAAACAACAAAATATAGAAGAGTGATTAGACTTACTATGTTTGGCCCCAGAGAAAGAACCAGGAAAAACAAGTTGCAGTTGTAAAAAACAAGGTTTGATGTCAGGAAAAACTTTTAACAATTAGAACTGTCCAAAAGTGGAATGGGTCAAGCATGTAATAAGGTGGAGAGCACAGGGAGTGAGTTTAAAACCTCAGAAGTCTCAATGTAGGGATGGGAAGGCTATTTGTTAGATGTGGAGCAGTGGCAATCCCTTTGGGGGTGTTGGTTGAACTTGATCACTGATTAGAACCCTTTTGATTTCCAAATTCTCTGATTTTGTGACTCAGGAGACCAGCTTCTGCTCCATATTCTGCCACTGGCTAGTAGTGTGATGTTGGTCAAGTTATTTTCTCTTTAGGCCTCTATTTCCTTGTCTATAAAATTAGGAGGTTGAACTAGATGGTTTCTAAAGTTACGCATAGCTAAAATATTCTGTGATTCTAAGACCCTTGTGAAATATTGGACTTTTATTCAAAGACATTCTTTGTACCAATGTATTCCTGATCACCAAAGTCCTCTTGTGGTTTTTCCTAAGTCAAAAAAGATAGTCATTTCTGTGATCTTCAAAGCATGTTAAAAGAGAAATATGGGTTATCATTTCATCAAGATCATAAGCAGTTCTGAGAGGAAAAGCTACTGAAATGGATATCAGAGGCTTTGATTAGCACCAAATGGGCAAATTTCAAAGCAATAGCTGAATGAGAAAGGCTATGGCTAAAAAAAATGATTCATTCTAGAATCATAACACAGAATAATAGATCTGGAGATAGCAGGAACCTCAGAGGTCACCTCCACTTCCCCCTCCACGGGGAAACCTAGGCCCAGGAAGGTTAAGTGACTTGCCTAACATCACTTAAGTAGTAAATATAAGACGTGGGGTTATTCCTTTAAATATGCAGTTGTGACACAAAAGATTCAGAAGGCAATAGTTCAAGAAATCTGTAAAGTTCCATAGTCAAACATTTTTGCTACATGAAAAAACAGATTCTCTCCTATCTTTAAAGTACTAATAATCCTTCCTGTTATTGACTAGGAGCAGGAGATAAAAACAGATATAATGCTGTGTCTAATGTTTATTAGTCTTTTCCCCTACAAAAATAAAAGAAATGTGGTGTAGTATAGAACTAGCCTCAAAATCAAGGGGATCAAAGTTCAAGTACCATCCCTGACATATATACTGTCTGTGTGACCTCTTACCTTTATTGTCCTAGGCATTTTTCCAAATCTTTTAGTTGCATGGCAGGTCAGTCAATAAAGATTGATTAATTGGTAGAGGGGATATCATCAGACATTCCCAATGGAATCATATGTTCAGTGCTCCCACAAGGAGCAGAAGTGAGAAATGACTAACATTCTCAAACCTATATTAAAGGGTGTAATCCTATAGTGTATGACTGAGTGTATCAAATGTGATTCAGTTTTCTGTTGTTACCTGTAAGTTAGGATTATCTTTGTTTGTTTGTTTGTTTTTTTGTCTACTTAACTTGTTCTGGGAATGCTTCAATTTGACTTCTCTTCTAGGATCCATTTCTTGTGTGTTGACCAAGCCTGACCTCTTGAGGTTTGTGTTCTGTTGACTGGTGCTTCCCCTTGAGATCTCTGTTACTTCCTTCCATGGCTATGACTCTTCTCTACCCTCATGCATTATACATGGTTGCCTCATATCTTGGTACTTTGGTTGATAACTCATTTGCCATTTCCAGCTCTGGAAATGGTAATGTAAGCTCCTTGAAAGCGTGGACCAGTTCTCATCCTCTTCCTTTCTTTCCCCTTTAATTCCCTTCCCTTCCCCTCTCCTTCCTTCCTTGATTGTTAAATGATTGATTTCCAAGGTCGAAATATGACTGAATAAGTTACCATTTGAACCCAGGTCCTCCGACTACAAGTTCAGTGATATTTCATACTGGAGTGGAGTACTTTTTCAAAAGTGATACTAATTGATTTCTTCACCTTTTCTTGCTCTTTGATATCTTGATTATTTTAAAACCAAACTCATTACTCCTCAGTATTATCCTAAGGTCATCCTAATCCTACCCTTATCCTCATTGTCCTCAGTCTGCAGTTGATTTACCATTATTATTATCCTTTGCCCATTTCTGATTTCCCTCTCTTCAAATAACTCTTGATAGATCTTCCAACCCTCTTCGCCTTTACTCTCTCATATTAAAATTAGGTTAGGCCTCCCTCTCCCCAATCAATGTCTGAGAGGCATTTAGTTCAAAATGTGAAGTGTGTTTGTGGTAATCAGCCAGTTTGTAGGAATTAAAGTTTCACTCCAATCAACCCTGATTTTTTGTGGATTTATCTTAAATCAATAATCAAAACTACAGAAAAATTGAGCCAGATTGTTTACCCTCAAGCTTACTTTTCAAGCTTAGGTAAGGCTAGTTGAGGTAAGGAGTTCTTATCAGCACAACCCTTTTTGCTGCTCCCTTTACTCTGCTGATAAACAATAGGTTCCTGTACATAGTGTTTACTCTCTGGCTACCTTCCTATCATGGGGGCAGGGTATATCTAAAAGTGCCAGGGATTTCCAGTCAGTAGTATTGAAACATTTCCAGTAAAGAACTTATATAACTTAGATGTTAGTATGATTAAACATCACTGGAAAGAGGATCACAGATGTTTTGAACTGGAAGGAAGCTTCCAAAATAGAAAAAAGCCGTGGATTTAGAATTCACAGACCTGCATTCTTGTCCTCATGCTGAGTGACCTGGTCACTCTGGTTTACCTTTGTCTTATCCATAAGGGAGGGAGTTGGACTGAAGGATCTTGATGGGATACTCTGTCTCAAATACCATCCTTCTAAGGTTGAATCCTTTCATTTTAAGAGAAAGGCTTTAAAAGAAGAAGATCAGAAGTAAATAATTTACCTGAGGTTGTAAACAGTTATTTCTTTTTTTTGTTTCACCACTAGTCAATGTGGTAATAATAGTAATGATAACAACAATGATTGTGATAATAAACGATAATAGTGTTACTAATAATAAAACTAGCATTTACATAGCACTTTAAAATTTGCAACATGCTTATAAATATTGTCAAATAAGATCCTTACAACAATTGGGGAGGTAGGTATTCTTATCAACCCCATTGTTCATATGAAGGAACTGAAGCAGACAAAGAGGTTGAGTAACTAGACCAGGACCCCATAGTTAGTAAGTGTCTGAGTTAGGCTTTAAACTTGTCTTCCTGCCCCCAGGTTCAGTAGTCTTTCTACTATGCCACCTAGTTGACAGTCAAAATGTTATACCTTTTGCCTTTTGAATATTAACAATTGATTAAATCAAGGATTTGGGTCCTGCCACTAATGAACTAGTAAACAGTCCATTTTGGAGAGATATGTGAAAGTTCTCTTATGTCATGATAAAAAAAACATAGTCCAATAGAGAACTTGTTATTATGAAATTACAAAGAAAAATATTACCCCCCCCCCCCCACTAATCCAATGATGGGGGGGGGGCAGGGCAGGATTTGTCTTTTCCTTCTCTAGTATTATACCTCATCACATTACATTTTCAGAGTGCTTCCTAGGGTTCCTTAATAAAGTCTGAAAATAGAAACATGTCATTAAAATATATTTTCCCTGCTTTTTCTTCTCTCCCTTGACCTATTCCAGTTTTCTGGTATAAAAGTGTGGTGATTGAAATATTGGAGTAATTGAATATTGACTCTTTTCTGTAGTTCTTAGCCATATACACCTACACATGAGTAGGAAAAATATTCACCTTTAAATAGATATACACACATAGTATAACAGAATCATGAATTTAGAACTGAAAGGGACATCAGGTTCTCAAGTCAAATCCTCTCATTTTACAAATAAAGAAAATGAGGCCCAAGGAGTGAATGAATTTCCCAAGATCATCTAGGCAGTAAGATTCAGAGCCAGGAATTGAACACAGGTCCTTTGACTTCAAATTCAATGATCTTTCCTTTGTTATCACTCATGAAATCAAAAGAGATAATTCATGTAAAAAGCCTTGCAAATCTAAAAAGTGCTAATTTAATGTGTTATTATTGTTATTGTCAAGATTACATTAAAATTTAGCATAAGGAACAATTTAGTGGTATGACCAATAACTCCCAAATAATGGTTAACTACATTGCTTTTACTTATTTTGAAAGAAGAAATAATTAACATTGTAATTAACATTGATAACAATAACATCAATAATGAATACTATAAGACTATAATATATAACAATATAATCAATAACATTAATACAATGCTATAATATATAATAATATTAATATAATAATAGCATTGATAAATAACATAAATATTAGAACTAGAGGAGATCTTTGAAGGTCATGTAGTTCAACTCCCTCATTCTACACATGAGGAAGTGGATGTCCAGAGAGCTTATGTAAGTTTTCCAAAGTCATGGAATTATTTAGTGATTGAGTTTAAGTGGATTCAAAACTCAGTCCTCTGATTTCTGTGCCAGAATTGTCTTGCCCGTACCCTGAGGCATATGCATTCCACTTTGAAGATCACTGATAGAAGAATTCCTAGTAAGGGAACTCCTAGTACCTTTGCAAAGAAGTAACTTGTCTGTATTCTACACTTATGAAAGTTTCCTGGGTCACTGAGATGTTAAATTGTCCACAGCAACACACTAGTAAGTGCCCAAATGACTTGAATCCAGGTGTTCTTCACTCCAGTGCCAGATTTCTATCCACTGTACCATACTGCCTCTTATCACAATGATGGTTTTGCCTATACAAATGGGAAAAAAATTAGATTGGATGAAAAAAAAAAATCTTTTTGAAAAGTGTTCTGAGTCATTAATTTGACCAAGCTGAATTGAGGAAACTGATACAAACAGTTGACTTTACATCAACCATGTTATTTACAATTCCAACATGCAATTTTTCTATGTTGTGCAAACATATTCTGGGATTTTTTTTTTTTTACTTTGTGGCAATGTAAGATTATTCTTTATTAGAAAGTAATAAACCATGTAATGGTGTTTTTCTATTCATAAGACAATAAACAAATATTTTGGGACTTAGTTATTAGTTTCTTAAGATTTCTTAATGTTGTAACTGGTTTCTTTCCAGACAAATGTTTAATTAAAACTAAATAGTGGTTTCTGATGTATCGAGTGAAGATTTTCATAGAAAATTACTCTTAAGATTTTAATATTCCTTAATTACAGTTGGAAGCTTTGGACTCATCTGGCAGAAGCAACCATGAATGTAGGTTTGGGGGAAAATGTGGAAGAAGGAGAGATATTGTAACGATATTTCTATAAAATATATTTTTAAATTATAAAAGCATTTAAAAGTATTATTTTAAAATGATTGAATGAATGACTAGGCTGATTTCATTTATAAACCAGTATTTTAACCATTCTACCCTTTTCTTCTCTTGTAACTATTTCTAATTTATCTTAATGAAAACAGCTACTGACAAGGAACTCGTGAAGAGGATATTATTACTGAAATACCAGTGGTATTCTTCTTAGATGAATAGACTGAATAAAATTTTACTGCTTTTGAAACAGAAGGACAACCATTGTGTTAGTAGAAATGACTTGTTGCTTTTGCATACTTAAATAACTCCCTTAGCTTTAGTTTTTATTTATTAGTTTAATTTTTGTAGTTCTTCTGTTCATTTATTGTAGGGTTTTTGTTTGCTTTTTTATTTGTTTGTGCGGGTTTCTGTTTTGTTTATTGTTTTAATATTGAGATGCATAAAAAAATTCTCTTGGTAACTAAAGCCCACCAAGAGTATTATATTTTGATTTAAGGACAGTTCCTTTTCTATTTAACAACCTCATAGTTGAGGAACTTGGAGAAAATGTTACCAGTGCTTTGAAGTACTCAGAACCCATCAAAACTGACTGCTTTTGAAATCAGAAGCATATTGAACAAAATATTTTTAATTATGTTGGGAAACGATGGCATAATAGATTATGATAATGAGGAACAATGTCTAATAATTTGATAGAGATAGTACTACATTAATATTTTATAGAGTCATTATTTTCCCACTGTGGGCATTCCTGATACTGATATACAGAGCAAACTTTAGTATATAGGTTTTGTGAGTAGCTGTACAAGAAAAATTTTGAGTGCCTTATAGGAGTCAGCCATCTGGTAATGAGTTCTTCTAAATTAAGCAAAGCTAATCCTTAGAGGATTGGTTAAGTCCTTCACTTAGCCCATAGTTAAACCCCTTCTAGTTTAATTTGACCTGCCACTGCTTACACTGTGATGATATAACCTTTGAGGAAACAGGGTCACTTAGATATCACTGATGGTGCACCAGAGTAGAACTTTATTGGAGGAACTAGTTATTTAAGTGCTTTTTAATTAGGTGAGTTAAAAAAATAATTTTGGGATTTATCATTTGTTGGACAAAAGAACTCTGTTATTCTCCTTAGAAAAGTGTGGAAATGTCCTATTTCTATTGTCAGGAAACTATTTTTGGACCTTTAAAGAATTTTTCTTTCTTTCTTATATAAGAAAGTTCACAAATATAGTTTTGACTACATTATTCTTACTAGCCTCAAAATGCAAAAATTGAGCAATTTAGCATATTTGTTATATATATGTAGATAGATAGATAGATAGATAGATAGATAGATAGATAGATAGATAGACGCAGTAGTTTGTTTAATGGTAAGATTGTGGCATAAAGTACTGATTTTCTATTGCTTCTACATTTTCTAGATTTTCTAACCCAATATTCCCCATATTACTTGGCATGCAAGAGATACTGTCAATTGTCCAATTAACTTGAGTTTTATGAGACATTATTAGAAGTATCCAATTAAACTAACTTTGAGATTAATTTAACCACAACTCTCCTGAAGTTAAACACCTCACGAAGGTATTGGGTGACAATTGATAACTTAATATTCAGTAGTTAGGAGTCTCATTGGGCACCATGGTGAAATAATCATCATCTGGTAGCCAAACTACAAATGCTGAGCCCCTTTGTTAGAGCAATAATGAGAAATTCTTATGCCCAGGAAAAAACCAGTTTAAAAAAAAAAGTTGTGTTACTTTATTCAAAGTTCTCAAAGGTTGTTTACTTTTTCTTCTCCATATCTTGTTTAGCAGCCTCTTTGGCTTGTTTTGCCTGGATTCCAAGGAGATAGGCATTGGCCTGTGCCATTCGAAGACTAGCAAATGACTTGAATTTCTTCTTGCCTTCAGTAATGACACAAGCTTTCTCTTTCTTGTAGGCATTTCTGATGGGCATAACTGGTCCTGTAAGCTGGGTTGCCAATTTGAGTTCTTCAGCAGAGCTATCTCCCTTCTTGGGTGTAGATGGTTTTCTTGGGAAGAGGATCAGTTTGGAATGATATTCTTTCAGTCATTGCACATTTGCCTGGAGAGATTCTGTACAATTTTTTTTCAGTGATGAGGGTCCACAGAGATACTAATGGTCCATGCCACTTTTTTTATGGATACCAGCCACCTGAAGCTCTTCCAAGCTGAATCCTCTGTCAGCACGGACCTTGGTGTGGTATCTGACGGTAGAGCACCTCACGATGGGTTGGATAGGACCAGATGCAGAGTGAGGAGCAATGTGATGGGCTTTTGCTTGATGAGCCTTTCACCTTCTGATCTTCCTGGCAGGCTGGTTAAACCATGTGCCAACTTGTCTTTATCAGTCTTTGTGGAAATGAGGCTTCAGAATCATGCCATTTTGGCTGAGTGCCATGGCTGCTTAAAGCCCTTCTCACGGGCACCTCATCCTATATCAAAAAGGGAAAAATCCAGTTGTTGTGGTTGGAGTGAGGGATAAAGTTTTTTCCAGATGTAGTCATCCTGGGAGAAGGAATGGCCAAACCCCAATAGTGTGATACATATTCCTTCAGTGTAGCCCTTCTCATCTGGAGAATTCTAATATCAATGACATCACAGATCCATTGATTAAGTTAATCAATAAGTATTTATTAAGTACTTACTAAATACTTACTTGCTTTTGTAAAGTATCTGTTTTTGTAAATTAATTTTTTTCAATTAGCAAATATGTTCTTTCTCTCCTAATCCCATTCAGTTGAGAATGAAAGAGAAACAAAACCTCTTTAATAAACAAAAACTTTTTCTTCATTGTTTATGCCAAATACATATAAAGATACATATTAGTCTAGGTATAGATAATAAGAGAGTTTTGTGGGGGAAGGGAGAAAGCTCACCATACTTCTGTGCTTTTGTCATCTTGGCTCACCCTACATGTCATACTTGACATGTTGAAGGAAGTTGTGTTCCTCAGCTGAAGCAAATGACAAGATCTGAGGCAATATAACAGCAAAGTGACTTTTAACATCAAGTCATCAATTTCTCACTTGTCAGAGTTCATCTTTCAACCTGACAGTATATGAATGCAACCTGAGACTACAGTGGATAATTTTCCCTGCTATTGGAGGCAGGCAGGCAACAAACACTTATTAAGTTCCTTCTGTGTACCAGTCACTGTTCTAAGTTCTGAGGATAAAACTACTTTTAAAAAAGGTCAGTCTCAAGAAACTTAAATTCTCATGACAGAAGGCAGTGAACAAACAGGATCTGAAAAGTGAGAGTAGAGAGCAAGAGAATGGAGTGAATGAAGGTACCTGTAAGGAGGCATGGTGTTCAAGTCCTGAAAGTAAGAAACACGGCTGGGAGGGAATGACAGACCCTCTCTAAAAAGGAGTGGGAGGAACTCACTAAGGGTAGAAGGGGCCAAGAATGGAGAAAGGCTGTTCCAGGGTAAGGAGAACCCAGTCTCTGAGGAAGGTCCTAGAATGAGACTTCAGTTGAGGACATGATGGTTGGTGAAGTCTGGAAATTTCAGTAGTATAGTTGGGAATAGAAGTGGAATATACCTGCCTTGATAGGAGATAAAGGTCTTGATTTTATTTAATTCTGACACATTCATGTTAGAAGAGGCTTGACTCATGTTTACAACAATAGTGAAAATGAGAGGTCATAGGATGGAAGTTGGTGATTTCTTTTCCAAAATGGGAAACAATTAAGTGGCGGTGGGGTGGAGTGTGATGGTGGGAGATGGTGAATTGTCTATCTATTCAATAAGACAAGTTATAATTTATTCAATAAGCAGAAAGTTGGCTATTTGGATTTCAAAAGTGTGGAGAAATAATGGAAAATGATGAAACGGAGATAAGGGATTAAGCATTACTTAGAGGGCAACAGATAGTTCTTGATATTCCTTAGAAGAACAATGACATGACTAGTTTATGCATAAGAAAGATTTTCTAAGCAACAGTAAGAAGAATAGATTGGAAGAAAAGGTGAGTGAAAGGTGGAAGATCTGTAAAGAAGCTAATATTTTGGGAGATGACAATGAAGTTCAGTATCAGGGTAGTAATAAAATGAACTGATAGTGAGAGAAGTGATTATGAGAGGTAGTATCAACAGGACTTGATAATTGATAGGATGTGAGAGGTAAGGGAGAGAGAAATGCAAATATAATCCCTAGATTACAAATATGGTAGATGAGGTGAACAGTGGTACATGGACAAAAACATTGAAGACAGAAGGAGAAGGTTCTGGGAAAGAAAACAATAATAATTTTTATTTGTGTCATGTTGACTGAAATTCTAATGGAATTTCCAGGTAGAGCTTTTCCAAAAGCAGCTGCTTACGAGAGTCTGGACTTAAGAAGAAAAAGAAAACCGGAAATATAAATTTGTGAATCATCTTCATAGAGTTAATAACTAAAGTTGCAGGAGTGAGTGGGATTAACAAAGGAGAGAGTGTAGAGCAACAGGAGAGGACAAAGAATTAATACTTAAGGAACACTCATATTAAAGGATCACATAAAGGGTATGAAACCAGAAAATGACTGTGTGAAGAGCTGGATTAGGTGGTAGGAGAACCTTGAGAGTATACTGTGTCTGAATTCCAGGAAGTAATGATTTTCCAGTAAATGTTTATGTCCTGATTGTGTGACCAACAACATCAAAATCTCATCTTTGCAGTAGCTGGGCTCTCCTCTTCACAGCATCTTGGAATCCCTAATTTCTTTCAAGACTGAATTTTAAAACAATCTTCTTCATTAAGCCTCTTCTAGTCATGCTCAGCTCCCAGTGCCACCTGTCCGTTAAAAAATATGATGTGGAAATACACACAGTATGTATTTTGTAGGGCAACTATGTGGCACAGTGGATAGAATATCAGTCCTTAAATCAGGAAGATTCATTTTCCTGACTTCAAATATGTCCTCAGACACTTACTGGCTGTGTGACCTTGGGCAAGTCACTTAACCCTGTTTGCCTCAGTTCTTCATCTGCAAAATAAACTGGAGAAGGAAATGGAAAAGCAATCCAAGATTTTTGCCACAAAAAACCCAGGTGAAGTCATGAAGAGTCAGGCACAATGAAAACAATTGAACAGCAAATGTATTTTGCATATCCTCGTATGTTTTGTCTATTGTTAGACAATATGCCTAATTAATGTCTGTTGATTGATCAATTGATTATCAGGACTGAATATTGACCATTGTATTTGGCAATTAGGAAATCATGACTTCTGAGAAGCAATTTAATTAGAATTATGGGACAGATGTGCAGTAGAAAGGGGCTGAAGAGAAAGTAGATATTGAAGAAGTATAGACTTTGAGCATGGATAGTGTTTCAAAAAGTTTAATGATACTAAATAGTACTAAAATAAAAAGTTTAAAAGTACTAAAGTTTAATAGTATGAAATGAGACTAAAGAGGCAGTAGCTGGATGGGAGCAGGGAAGGTTGTTTTTAAGGACTAGAGAGAGTTGAGCAGAGCTGCAGACAAAGGGGAAGGAACCAATGCAATGGGAAAGATTGAAAATACTTGAGAGAGTGTAGATGACTGCTGGATTCAGATCTTGAAGGACTTAAGGAGTAATAGGTTGAAAAGTATGAATAGAGGGATTCACTAGTTTTTTCTACAACTGGAAAGGTGTTTTAAAGAATAAAGTTTTAAGAATGGTTGGAGTATCCCACACTGAAAAGATCATATATTTTCCATGAAGAGGGAGGTGTCATCTGCTATTAATGGGACAATAAAATGTAGTTGAACCTGAAGGAAAGATGAGAGAAAAAAAAAAAAGGTTTAGAACCATTGCTATGGCAAGTGAGACTGGAAATTGATTTTTTTTTTTTAAAGAATGTTCAAAGATTCTTAGTTTAGTAATGGAAGGAGCTTTAGATATGGAAGTGAAAGATGAATTCTGGCTCCATCTCTTTCCCTCGTTTATTGGGTGATTCTGTGCAGATCATTTGACTTATGTGTCTTTACAATTGAGGATGAAGAATTTTTCCTAGCTGATCTCTGTGATGCTTTCTAGTTTTATCTTTCTTTCATTAGCCAATGTTATATTCTATAAATATGTAGTTGGTATTCATATAAATTTGTTGGTTCCTTTCTACCATTCCACAGCTCTGGAACAGAAGAAGAGAAGTAAGATGAAGATAAAGAATACAAATTTGGCAATGTGGGAAGCAAGAGGCACACAGAAGTCTAAGGTGGCAGCTAGAGATACATTTAAGTGCAAACCGGGAGGTCAAGACTTGATATGGAGGGAAATAAAGATATAATGGGAAAGAACTTGGACTAGATGGCCACTATGGTTTCAACTCTGAAATTCTGTGATTTGTTTAAATTACTAACAAAAAACACAAAGAAAAATAATAAAAAGTGAAATTCCATTCACATTGACTACTGCCATAAAATTCTGGGAGCTAATCTCCAACATGATACATGTAAGGTTTTTTTTATTTTTATTTTATTTTTTTAAATTAATTTATTTATTTTCTTGTTTACATCACTCATTTCCATGAGATTTTGAGTTACAAATTTTCTCCCCATCTTTCTCCTATCTACCACCTCAAAACAGCAGTCCCACTGTATAGCCCTTCCCCCAATCTGCTCTCTCCTATGTTCTCCCCCATCACCCCTCTGACTTTCCAGTAGGGCAGGATGGGTCTCCCTACCACAGTTCCTGTATATCTTAATTCTCAGTTGGATAGAGTTAATAATAATAACAATAATATATACATACATATATATATTTTAACATTTGATTATAGAACTTTAAATTCTAGATTCTTTCCCTTCCTCCCTTGTCAACCACTCCTACTGGAAGGACAAGCAACTCAATACAGGCTGTACATGTGTAATTACGCAGAACATTTCCACAGTGGACATATTATGAGAGACTGATTATATGTCTCTCCTTGCTATGCCACCCCTCCTTGTTCTTTTCTCTACCCTGTCCCTGTCCCTTTACAGAAGTGAGTACTTCCAGCAACCCTCCCCCCCCCATCCTGCCCTCCCCTCCATCATTCCACCTCTCATCCCCATCCCCCCTACTCACCTGTGTGGCAAGATACCCAGTTTAGAATTTATATCATTCCTTCCTTAAGCCAAATTCAATGAGAATAAGGTTGACCCTTTCCCTTTTGCCTTCCTGTTCTTCCCCTCCATTGTAACAATTATCCCTAGCCTCTTCTATATGAGATGATTAACCCCATTCTGTCTCTCCCTATCTCCTCTCACTCTAATCCTCTCCCACCTCAGAATTTCACCTTTTAAAGTATTGTCCCTTCCTATTCAATTGATCCTGTGCCCTCTTTGTATACATATATACACGTGCTCAGTACATGTTCATACACATATATAAACCCTCCTACATAGACATATGTGTATGTATACGTACATATACATTTGTATTCCCTTCACCTATCCTCATACTAAGAAAAGTTTCATAAGTTACAATTATCATTTTTCCATGTTGGCATG
>CM053587.1:137567063-137583457 GCA_028646515.1 Pseudochirops corinnae | reverse complement strand
AAGCTCCAGCTGTGGCTCATCCTGGCCACCCCAGGGCCAAGCCGTTGTTTCAGGCTGGGCTGTTTTTGGCTCCCATTGTGCTGCACTGCGCCCTTTGTGCTGAGCTGCCTTCAGTGGGAGATGTGTTTTTCTGTATTTTTATGTGAGTTTTGGAGCCCTAAAATTTGTTTAGAGTCATATTTTATGGGTATTTAAGGTGGCTGTGTGAGAGTTGCGAAAGCTTGCTGCTTCTATGCTGCCATCTTGGCTCTGCCCCCACTAGGTTTTTTAAAAAAAATCCTATTAAATTATTTTTGCATAAATAAAGATTTAAATAATTGAAAGATATTTAATTTTCATGTTTGGACTATGCCAATATAATATAAATGACAATATCTTCTAACTTAATTCAAAGATTTAGTGCTAAATCAATCAGATAACCAAAGGTTAGTTTACAGAATTGAAATTTTTTCATTTGGAGCAAAATCTTGATTCTCAGGTGAAATAATGAGGAAAAAAAGGCATGAAGAGGGACTCATATTACCACATACCAAACTATATCACAAAATATCAACTGACAAAACTATTTGGTATTGTTTAAGCATTTCAAAAGCAGATCAGAACTGTCTAATTATGTGTAATTGGCTTCATCCCTTCCTTTTCCTAAGTTTTATATCATCTCCAGATGATATCAATAAGTTCCTTGATAAAAATATTTCATAAGTTTCACAAATGCAATTTGTTCCTATCCAAGAGCGTGTTATTCTTGTATTCTGACCTAAGGTCCTAGAAAACCAAATCTTGTCCCCTGACACTGTTTTGTTGGTCATACCCTCCTACCTTTTCTAACATCCTAATCTGTAACAGATGAAAGTATTATGATCTTGTTGCCTTCTCAGGACTTCATATGACCTTTTGATCTCTCTAGGCTTCTTCTGGTTATAACTCAGAAGTAGGTAGTGGTCTTCAGGTTTGAAGTCTTTGGAGGCTCTCCATTGTAACCAGGATTTATGCCCCTGAAAAATAGAACTTTTAGATTCAAGACAGCTAAAGGGCACAGTGGAAAGAATACCAGACCTGAAGGAAGAACCAAATTCAGATCTGGCCATAGATACTTACTAATTGTGTGACCCTGTACACTTAATTTTTGTTTGCCTTAGTTTCCTCATCTATAAAATGGAAATAATAATAATAATAGCGCTTCCTCTTCAGGGTTCTAAGAATCAAATGAAATAACATTTGTAAAGCACTTTGCAAAGTTTAAGGTACTCTACAATGTTAATTGTTATTGTTGAATTGGTCATGTGAGATTGACATCCTGGATCCTTCCACTAGCAACTCCAACTAGGAGTTGCTAACTACTATCTAGTTGTATTTGCTTAATATCAGTCATCCTCAATACTTATGACTCCAGTATTTTCTCCTCTCCCTTCCACTTCCCTCCCTTCCCCTTCCCTCCAATACAAGGCCAGGTCATTGCTTCTAGAAATTACAGAAAAGGCATCCACAGGGAGCCTAGACTTATTGTTGTTCAATGCAGATTTTTCTAGGAAATTGTAGAAAATTGACACTTTGCTGTGGGGTGCAAAAATTTAGCACCTAGTAAATACCTAGAAAAACAAAGTCAAGTGGCAAGAATTATGCATTAGAAGCTTACTTAAAATAAACAGGCAACAAATCCTGATATATCTTAGGAGTTTGGGCACAACTGGAGAAAGGAGGCTGACTCTGAGGAGCCACTGAGAGAGGAAGAATGTTTAAATTCATGTTAATGATGCTTCTGTATTGGAGACCAGTTTTAGCCCATTCAGCTTGATATTTGAGGCTTGGGGTTCATGGGTAAAGTGAGGAGAATAGTGTCAGAATTTATACCTGAGCTTTAACTGCCTTCAGGTTACTTTTATGACCACATAAGGGAAAAGTATTATATATCTTGTGGCATTTGAAGTGTTTTCTCTCAATGCTTAATTAGTGAAGTTGGTTTTAATTGTATTTTATGATCCACAAGTGCTTCTTATTGCGTTTGAACCTTTGGTACTGAAATTACTAGACTTGCCTAGCTTATGCTTGACCAAAACTACCATATTCTAAATCCAAACCCCAAATATATATGTGATAATTGAATAAAAAGACTGTACAGGAATTAGAGCATCAACGTAGGTTGCCTACAATTATCTCAGACATAACATTGACTCATAAAAGTCAGAACAATATTTTCAATAAATATCACCATGCCAAATATTCATAACTTCCAATCTCTGTGAAACAGTAAAGGTCTCAAAAATATGGAGACTTTGGAGAAGAAATCAAGAGTATATGGAAAGAAGATGAAGTACATATAATTGCCAATCACCTTGTTACTGGAGTTGTCGCACAGATGCTTCTAATGAGTTTACCAAAGATGAGCTCATTTCTCAATACTTTTATTCAACTGCAAACAAAAACACAAACAACTTTATCCACCTACACAATGTTCTGCCAAATATTTAACAATGAAAAACAATAGGATAGTGACTTCCTTCAGACCATTTCTATCTGAATTCCATAACTATAATGACAGAATAATGAGCAATTATACAGACCTTTAAAGTGTGCAAAGCACTTTATAGAAATTATCCCATTTTATCCTCACAACAATCCTGGGACGTCATTGTGCCTATTTTATAGACAAGGAAACTGAGGCACACAGAGGTTAAAAGACCAACTCAGTCACACAGCTAGTATATGTCTGAGGCTAGATTTCAACTCAGGTCTTCCTGATTCCAGGTCCATTCATACCTACCATTCAAACTAACAACCTCTAGACAGATAGGACAAAAATAATGAATGATAAGAATTAAAGTAATGATGCTGCTGATGGTGACCTGACATTTCTATAGGGTGTCCTAAAAGTCTTAGTGCAGTTTTAAGTTTTAGTAGCTCAAACTTTTGGAGCAACCTGTATAGTGGTATATTCTCATTTAAGCTTCACATCCCTGTAAGATAGTTACTACATATATTATTATTCTGTTTTATAAAGGATGAAACAAATTCAGAGAGGTTGTGTCTTGAGCCCAGTCACATACCTAGGAAGTGGTAGGTACAGGATTTTAAGTCAGGCATTTCCATGAGTCCAGTGTGATATCTCTTTTAAAATATGTCCCACAAATCCTTGGAACTGTATCACATGCAGTTTGTGGCATGGGACCATGTTAATAATAAACCAAATTACAATTAGATTTTTGTCATTCAAAGCACAATCTTTTGACAGTTCAGGCTATAGTCTTCCATGCATGCAGTGGTACTTTGACTAACGATCAGTGAATTCATAATACCTTTGAAAACCCACAGGGATCTCCAGTATAATGAATGACTGCTCTTGGGTAAAATGAGATTAGATATGTCACAGCAGTTAGCAATTCTCTAGCCTATTACTTTACTTCTGGGTATTCCTGACTGGGTGTGAGGAGCCCTAGGTTCTGGCCTTGGTTATATCACTTAATACATATGTAGCATTGGGCAGGTCACTTAACTTCTATGATTTTCAGCATCCTTATATGTAAAAATGAAGTTGAGAATGATCTCTAAAGTCTCATCCACTATATGCTTCCTTGTATGCTTCCAATCCATTTTTTTTTTTTGTTATTAGCAAGTACTTGAAATGGAAAAAAAGACTTTCTTACTTTTACAAATCAGAACAGTAATTAATCACTGCCTTCTCTGGGTAAAACCAATTGTTCATTCCTAGCTGCACCATCAGATTAATACATGCATTGGAAGTTTCCTTGAGGGCCAGTAATTTAAGAAGAATTGGCCCTTTATATTCCTGATCAAATAGTATTTTAAAAACCAATTGCTTTGGTATCCTTTGGACTGATTTCTGGCCCAACTACGTCCCCTTCATGTTGCCTACTTGTCAACATCTTACTCGAGGAACAGTCATTACTATAATAAAGACATGTTCCCAAACCCCTGCAGCCTGCCCCTTGTGACACAGCCTGCAGTCTGATGTACAGCATCAACTGTGATTTTTCAAAAACAATTCCCTTCACCAAATGGGCTCGTCTTTGAAAAATCAGGGGCCATTTCAATGGGTCAAACCAATTAGCAGAAGGCATTCTATACTCCTGCCTATAATTACAGGAAGATTGAGAATAAGTGACAGAATAATTTTACTATGTGGAGAACAGTTGAGTCTGAGAATTTCATATTAGATAATGAGAGAGTTGATCATTTTTATAAGGCCCTTTTACTCTGGTTCTAAGATTTTGTGATACTTTTTATAATTCTGTCATTTCCCTTAAATATATATAATTTTCAATTTCCCAAAGATAATGTACTTCTCTCTCCTAATTTTGCTCCTGACTTATTGGTCATTTGCATATACTGATGAATAAATTCTATATGTTGTCTATCTAGCTTCATCCTATAATCTAAATAGCTGATATTTATCATCTATTTTTTTCTTTGTGGATGGTTAGACTGAATTCTTTTGAGTGGCTACAGAATTTTTCCAGGAGACACTACATAATTCTGGGCCTCCATGAAACTATTATGATGTAATTTATGAGCAGGAGCTTTTGGAGAATGTCATTATCTGTAGAAAGTCCTTCTTTAATTTGGACTCTGTTGTATCTGCTCCACAATGATGAAAACTGTCTTTGAATAATATTAATAATAATAACTTTTATATAGTATTTATTATGCGCCAGAAAATGTGCTCATGTGCTTTACAATTTTTATGTAATTTGATCCTCACAACAATCTGGGGAGGTAATTATCTTTACTTCCATTTTAAAGATGAGGAAACAGGCAAACAGAGGTTTAGCAACTTGTCCATAACCACAAAGTTATTAAGTATCTGAGGTGAGATTTAAACTCAGATGTTCTTGACTCTAGGCCTGCCACTCTATCCACTGTACTACCTAGTTGCCTACTACATTGAAGGATATATGTGTGTGTATGTGTGTGTGTGTGTGTGTGTGTATGTGTGTGTGTATGTGTGTGTGTTTTCCTACCTTCAAGGCCAGATTACTATGTATTCTCCCATAGTTTTTAGTAACTGCAATTTTTAGTAACCACAGAACTAGATTTTCTTTTTTTATGACTTTAAAGACCCCAATCTTTTCTCTAATACAAAGGTTTATATCTTTAATACCAATAGTTTATCATTGTATGGCTGTGACTCATACAGCTGCAGTGACTTAAAATTGAATATTGTTCCAAGGGCAATGGAGAAGTGAATGGTGGATGTGAGCTGACTGCAGCATAAAACAAGCAATAATGCACAAAGAAGAACCAGAGTTAAAAAAAAAATGGTATAAAAATATATGGTTAATAATCTGGGTGGGTCATGTTTCAAAAGGGGGTAACCAATATAAGTCTGCAAACTCCATTAGCAGCCTTAAGATATGAAAACACATTGAAACCCTCTTCCCTTACCCTCAGCAGTAGACTTGTGGGAAGATGTGACAAAGTATCACTGGGTGATGGGTAGACATGGGTAGACATATTTTTGAAGGAAATATCCACATCAATGAAATCACTGATCCTTTGGATTATTTTATGTATTCAATTTTCCTTCTCAGGATCTTTCAAAGACTGTTATCATGTCTAAATACCCTTTCCTGGAATTCACATTATTCTATAATTTAGTCCCATTCTAACAGTACATTCTTATTTGATATTATTCCCCAATATACTTTCTCCTTTGCTATCAGGCTGGCATATGTACTATCTCACAAACATACCAAGGTGATTATCACTTCTGTGCCATTGGTCATATTATTACCTTTACCTAGAATACTTTTCCTTCTCCTTTCCTCCTATCCAAATCCCATCAATCCTCAAAAGTCTACCTTCTCCATGAAGCCTTCCTTGATTAGTCCATTCCCCACTGAATCTCAATGTGAGAAAGAACCTTAGGGATCATTTAATCCATCTTCTATTTTAACAGGAATTTCTTTGATTCATTCCTAAAACATCTTCATCTACCCACCAGATAATATCCTTCAGTGAGGGAGAGTCCACTATTTCCTGAGGCAACTCAATCTACTTTAAGATAACCTTAATTCTTAGGCGATTCTCCCTTTGTTAATATGTAAATGTGTTACACTTAATCAACATGGGTATTATCCACTGACACAGATTTTTAGCATATGATGTTTAAGAATCACTGTGCCAAATAATAATAATAATAATTCCCCCAAGAATCAACATGTAGATGAACTTCCAAACTCAGCAAAATTAGTCCTTGAACAATAGGCACAACTCATCACTGAACCTGTTCTAAAAGCCTTTCCAACTTGATAGAACCTCCCAAGCAGCTAGGTGGTGCAGTGGATAGAGTACCAGGTTTAGTCAGGAAGACTCATCTTCATGAGTTCAATTCTGGTCTCAGAAAGAGGTGTGGCACTGGGCAAGTCACTTAACCCTGTTTGTCTCAGTTCCTCATCTGTAAAATGAGCTGGAGAAGGAAATAGCAAACCACTCCAGTATTTTTGCCAAGAAAACCTCAAATGGTGTCATAAAGATTTGACTGAAACCACTCAAGAATAACAAAAGAACCTACCAGTTAGAGCTTATGTTCAACTGGCATAGCTTTAAAGAACCTATGGTCATATCCATACCACAATGACACCTCAGAATAGAGGTGGAAGAGGACTTTGCTCCCTAAATAGCCTAGATTTGCTTTTCTTTAACTTCCATCCATTGCTTTTCATTCTTTTTTTTCCTCTTATTTCTTCATAATGGCTCTTCATATATTTCAAAGACAGCTATCGTGCTCTCTCCCATTAAATCTCTGCCTTTCCAGTCTTTATATCACTAATGTTCAATCAACTACTCTTTCAAATTGTATCAATGGTACTGATTGCTTTTCTATTGCACTTTCCAGGTTGCCACTATCCTGCTTCAAACACAATACCCATATCTAATACAGTACTCCAAATGTGGTCTGAACAGAGGAGAGTACAAAGGGACTTTCAGTTCCTATGTTCATTGTTCTCAAGAACCTTCTTAATTTCTGCAGTATATGGGGTTAAAGAGATTTGGGTTAGCATTTATTGATTTACTTCTTCTTGTATCACTTGTATTCTTATATATCTGTCAGTCTTTTTTTTCTCCCAAAGTAGGTTGCCAACTCTTTGAGGACAAAGACCTCTTCAAATTGTTCTATATGCAACACTCTCCCTACCCCCAGGGCTTAGCACAGTGTCATTCAATCAACACCTACTGACTATTTAATTTAGTTTACTTTTGATTATGCTTTATTTCTACTATTATAGTTTCATAATGTTTCATATATATATATAATATATAAAAATGCTTAAAGATATAAAAAGAGATATTTTCAGCTGATGTCAAAAAAGGTTTCTATATCTGGTAAACCATTTCACCTGAAAAAGTAGCAAGCAATTTCCAAAGTCTTGAATCAGAGAGTTTCTGGATGCAAATGACTGTGCCCTTTTCTTATACACCAAAGTAGACCAGATGCAATTTAGCCATCCAGAAATCACTTGGATAGTTAATGCATTACTATAAGCTCATATAAATCCAAAAAGAATTAAACTTATTGGTTAACTTGTCCCAGAATCTCACATATGGACTCTGTTCTTCATTAGGAACAAAGAGCTAAAAGTTGCCCCTGAATCCTGTTACTTAAATAGCAAATTTCCATTAACTGATTAAGAAATAGGAAAGCAAAACAGGAAGTTTAGCCTATCCTTCAGGAGGTTGACAGTTGGAGTATGAGTCTAGGTTGGCACCAGAAAGGGTTGTCTAGATGTGAATACCACTTCAACCATGGGCCTGGACTTATCATAGATATCAAAATAGATTCTTTAGCACTGTCACCATAGCCCTATTGGGAATCATGTAGCAAAATGACAGCAACAATTACTAGCATTTATATGGTGTTTTAAGGTTTGCAAAGCACTTCATTAATATTGTCTCATTTTATACTCACAAAATGAGGAGGTAAACGATATTATTATTCTCATTTTATGGATGGAAAAGTTGAGGCAGATAGTATTTATGTGGCTTGCCTAGCTAGTAAGTGTCTGAGGCTAGATTTAAGGTAATTTCTTCTTGACTCCAGGTCTAGGACTCTATTCATGGCACCACATAGTCATAACAGCTAAAAAATATCTTTAAAAAGTTTTAAAAAAACCAAGTCCATTAGCACGAGGGTAGTATTTATACATGATAAAGTTATATATCCTCGATATATGTGAAGAATAGATGCCTGTAGGAAATTTTTTTATTAACATTTACCTACTTGTGTGTATGCCATCAAATATACAAGCTCCTGGATTAGAGAACCCTCAGGTGCAAATTTTTGAGCTAGAGCACTTAAAAGGTACAAAGCTCAGTAAGACATGATCCCTAGAATCATGGAGTTTAAAATCTAGCAAAGAAGATAGATAAGAAACCTATGTATATATCTGTGTTACAAAATAGACTCAGAGAGCTGCAAAGTTGGAAGGGACCTAAGTGATTATCAAGTTACATCCATATCTAAACACAAATACACCCTACAATATTGCCAACAAGGGCTCTTCAGCCTTTATTTGAATAATTGAAATAATATTTTCAATAATTGAAAGAAATTTCAGACTTGTAAAGATAATCCATTCTACTCTTTACTTGTCAAGAAGTTTCCCTTAACATCAAATACAAATTTGCCATTTTGTAACTTCCACTCAGGTTCCAAACAAAATGCACCTAATCTCTCTTCCAAAGGACAGTTTTCAAAATTTTTGAGACAACTATTCTGACATTCCCAAGTCTTCTTGTTTTCAGAATAAATGTCCCCAGTTTCTCCAACCCATTTTTATCAGGCATAAAATTTATGCCCATAACCACTCTGGTTATAATATGATGAGAATATGATGAGTACATTAAAGAGAAATAATTGGTAATGATGATGATGGGGGTGCGAAATGAATTTTTAATGAAACAATAGATAGAGGCATTTTAAAAGAATAAAATAGATAACTCTGCATGAAATTGAAAAAATCTTCTCAAATAAAATGAATACATCTAGGATAAAAAGGGAAGTGGTACTGGGGGAGGAGAGGAGTCTTTATATCAAGTAGCTCTGATAAGGGTTTGCTATTCAGAATATATAGAAAATGAAAAGAAATATATACAATCAAAATCATTCCCCTCTAAATGAAAAGATTTGAAAGTCCTTGAAGAATCTCAAACTATTAATAGTCTTTTGAAAGAGTGTTCCCAATCATTAATGCAAACTTCAACTTAAAAAAAAGTGAGCTTTTACCCCATAGTGAGAAAATTAGAAATGGTGACAAAAGACAAAAGTGCTCAATGTTTGAGGGAATGGGGACAGATGGGTACAATAATGTATTGTTAGTGGAGCTATGAATTTTCAAAACATTCTAAAAAGCAATTAGGAATTATGCAAACATAGCAGCTAAAATGCCCATGCCCTTTGACCTAGAGACTCTTGCTAAGGATATATCCCAAAGACATCATTGACAAAAATAAAGCATCTATAGAGATTAAAATGTTTCTAGCAACATTTTTTTTGTGATAGTAAAATAATTGGAATCAAAGTAAATGTCCATTAATGGAAATGGCTAAACAAATAATGGTACATGAATGTAACAGTAGGTTATTGTGCTATAAAAAATAACAAACATGATGGATGGAGAAAAACATAGTTTTACATATAAAGTAAAGAAAACAGAGTCAGGAAAACAATATGAACAATGACCACTTCCATGTAAATAGCAAGAACAACAAAAAATAAAAAAAAATAAATGCTGTGAAATCAATAAGAATAAGGTTGATCACAAATATGTATGAGAAGACACATCCTCCTATTCTGTGGCAGAAATAGAGATCAGGAGTATCCACAGGTAGAATATTGCTATAATTATGTCAGATTTTTAAAATATATTGATACTGATTTTTCTCTTCCTCTTTGTATCTTAAATAATTAAGGGGCAGCTCTCTGGGAGCAAACAATAGGGGAGAGAGGAACCCTAGGTGATGGAAAAATATTTTGTAAAAATTGATTTAACTTAAAAAAAAAAGAAATTCATAAAACAGGCATTATTAAGTCATTAGATTTTTCCACTAAATCTTCTTTGTGTTTCTTGTTATTATATCAATTACATGGTAATATTGTTCCATCATTTTAAAATATTTTTATTTAAAATAATAAAAAGCTGATGTTTATATAGTCCTTTACAGTTTACAAAATATTCTATACATTACCTAATTTGAACCTCATGACAGCTCTAATAAGTATCATCATCATCATTATCATCATCATCACTATCATCTCCCTTTTGTACAAGAGGAATCAGGTTTGAGGAAAGAGAAGAGATTTTTCCCATGGCCACACAATTAGTAACTGCTGAATCCCAGTACTTATCAATAAGGTTCTAGGAAAGTTTAGGGGACAGGAACCAATTTTTTTTGCTGGAAGAAATAATATATACTATAATATAATAGTATAATATTGCAATCAGCAATAAACACTTCAAAGAGTGTCTGTGGAGAGCCACTAATGACAGGGCATGCTTTTCATGTCCTCAGATGGTCTCACATTCACTTTTTCAGATAATCCCCATGCACATATTGCAATTTATCATCAAATAGCATCAAATAGCTAGCAATATAATTCCAATCTCAACCCCTATATAAATGATACCTGTGCAGATGACTCCAGTTTCACCAATTTTCCCCAAGGAGCCATAGAATGCTATTCCCTCTTCCATTGTATGGTACTTGCAGTACCACTCATTTAGAGAGCTATATTGACTACTGTCTCTGGTGGGCTGTTCTATCCTTTTTTCCATCATGAATTGTAGAAGTAATCAGAGGAATGAATGAAAATTAAAATGGAATAATATAATTAACCCAAATCATATCCAGGTCAGTAGTATTTTCCTGGTGCCAACCTTCCCTCTCCACCTCCCCTGTCCAATTCCTGGGTGTATTCAAGTTGATTGGGGTCATATATAAACCTCGCCAAATGATAAATATTGCAACTCAGATGTTTTGATTCACTAATGTTTTAAGGGTTCCGTAAGGACGGTAGGAGCCTGTGTTCTGCTTATAAGTTTAAACAGTTTCAGTAACAGGAGAATCCTGCCAGAGCAAGTCATGTGTTAGCAATTCTAAGGTTGAAAGCACATAAAAATTAATGATCAGAGAAGAATGGAGAGCAGTAAATCAATGAATGACATTATCAAAAGCATAGGAAGCCTAATGTGCCACATATGGCAATGTCACACTATAACAAGACAGGAGTCATGGAGCTGTTTAAGTCAACTCTGTTTTATGATGGCGCCCTTGCTATGAAGTATCACAGAAGGGTTGACTGATGGCCCCATAGGACTGAGGTAATTAAATCTTTTAGTTTATTAGCACATTCCACAACATGTAATTAGCTATTAAGAGAGCTGCTTAATGGTGAGAATAGATAACTAAAATAAAATCATCATGATTAATAACCACAAGAATGTTTTACTTGGAGGTGGATTTAGGTCTTGACGTAATAGAACTCCATCCTGAAATACTACATTTAAACTCTGATGAATTTTGGATCAGATGAAAATTCATAGAAATCAGAATTCATAGATTCTAAGGCTTAAGGGACTTTGTAGGAAACCCAGGAACAAACCACTATAGATGCCCCTGGCTAGTTTCACTTCAATTTAAAGCAGTTTTTTTTTTCCTCTTCCCTCACACTCAGATGAAAGAATATATCCCTCTTGGGTGAAGAGTTTCCAAAAAGAATGCTCATAGATAGAATTCTCCTTTTTCAAGTTGCTCCTTGATGGAAAGTACAGAAGTAATTACTATGTGCCCACAGGATAAAGTTATTATTCCTTTCATAGACCATCTAGTCTAACCCTGTCATTTTACAGATGAAGAAACTGTGGCTTAGAAAGGATAAGTAACTTGCCCTAGGTCACACAGAGAGTATGAAACTGAGGCAGGTTTTATTTCAATGTCATCCAAATCCATTGTTCATTCATTCTATAAATTCAATTGGACAGTTCCTAATATGTGTTTAACAAATATATATTAAGTACATATTATGTTCTAGAGAAACAAGGTGAGTAGTGGAGAGAGAAAGACCTGGGTTCAAGTCCTGCTTCTAATAGATGCTAGAATTATATATTCTTTGGTAAGTCATTTAACCCTTCAAAATACCCAGACAACACCCCAAGTAACAAAGCTCTAAATTGCAGAACAACTGGTAATATTCATTGGTAAAGAGGGTTTCCGCACCAGGAGTTCCATATACAGATGAAATCACATGATAGGAATTTTAAAAACATGCAAGTCACTACTTGGATAAAAGATTATAAGAAACCTAAAACCCCAGGGCCAACCTCAAGCTTAAAAAGAACAACAAATTGAAACAGATTGTCAAAATGTGCTTCTGTTTACCAGAATTCTAGCATTAGTAGAACTCTTCAGAACCTCTTTATGAGACAGGTGTATAATTTCAAAAGGAAGTAATAAAGTCAGCCCTGTGGAAGTTCAGTTTTCAATTCCAGAAACCACAGACTGAAAAGGCTTGAAGAGAATTCAGAAACCATAAAAAGACTGTTATAAAAACTTCAGCTTGGCCACATCATTTATTGGTTCACAAAACATTTACAAGGCTTTCTGATACTTCCCACTGTCAGAGAGATAATGTATCTGATGAGACAGAGCAGCAGTAATCTAAGAAATATGTGAGTGCTGTTGACTCTATTTTCCAATCTCATTGCAAGTTGTACTTGTGCATAGAGTGGTTTCTTTCAGGCCTCTGGTGATCACATTAATGGTAATTTCTATGGTAAAAAAAAAATGGGATTCAGAAGGAAAGGAGCTCTTGGGATTATGTACTCTTTAAAGGGTCGGTGTCAATGGTTCTCAACCTTCCTAATGTCATGACCTTTTAATACAGTTCCTCATGTTGTGGTGATCCCCAACCATAAAATTATTTTCATTAATACATCATAACTGTAATTTTGCTACTGTTATGAATCATAATGTAAATATCTGATATGCAGGATGTATTTTCATTGTTACAAATTGAACATAACCCACAGGTTGAAAAACACTGGTCAGTGTGGTCTAGTGTTTTCACTGGCTCTACCACTTACTATTGTCACTGTGAGTAGACCAATTAACCTTTTATGGACCTCTGTTTCCTCCTCTGCAAAATGAGGAAGCTAGGCTAGATGACTGTTAAGGGTCCTTCCAGCTTCAAATCTGTGGCTTTAAGTACACTCAATGCTTCTGTCACAACAGATTTCATTGTAAAGGGGCTTTGGCTATAACTTAGATCCAGTTCTCAGAAAATAAACAATTGATTTCATTATTTCCCAAGACTTTCATCAGACCCTACCCAACATTTTGGAGTCATAGTTAAGTATGGCAATCATTTTAGATCAGGCAAAGTCTCATCAGCAACTGCAAAATTTTGAGCATGAGAACAAAATCACAAGTCTTTCAAATACTCTCCAACTGCTGTGTTCTGATTCTAGCAACATTAATCAAAGGCATCTGAAAGGGGAATAATTTTTGTATTTATTTCATTTCAGTAGCCTCCTTCGAAGTTGTTGTTTTTTTTTTCCCTAAATGCTTCATTTCTCTCTCTATTCTAGTTTATTTGCAAGGTAACTAAAATATTCCTTTTTTAAAATGCATTAAAATTAACTCATCTTGTCAGATACTTTTGGCTTCACACAGTATCATAGATTTAGAGGTGACAGGGGCTTTAGAGATCCTCTAGTGACAGGATCATTGACATTGAGCAAGAAAGGATTTTCCATACGTAAGGACGTTGTGGGATTGGGGCAGCTAGGTGGTGCAGTGAATAGAGCACCAGCCATGGAATCAGGAGGACCTGAGCTCAAATCTGGCCTCAGACACTTAACACTTACTAGCCATGTGACTTTGGGCGAGTCACTTAACCCCAACTGCCCTGCCCTCCCCCTTCTAAAAAGCAAAAAAAAAAAAAAAAAAAAAAAAAAAGAAGAATGTTGTGGGATACATAGTCCAATGCTGTCCCTTTACAAATGGGGAAACTGAGGACCAGTGAGTTTAAGTAACTTGTCTAGGGTCACACAGGTAATAAATATCAGGGTTAAGTTTGAAACTCATAGTAAACATTTCCCCCCCCCCCTTTATTTTATCATGCTTGAGTGACCATGAAGTAGGGTTTATGGCAATTGGTTTGAGTTCTGACTGCATCTGCTATTTCTCTGATTTGGTGGTTATATAATTTATTCAATGTGAAAGCCAGCTCTTCCTTTACAGATTGTATAGCTTTCATGTCATTTCATCCTATGCACCCTTATTTTTGTTTTTTACAGAAATCCTCTGTTGTGGATATAGACAATGCTCTGGAGATCTTCATCTGGTTCTTTAGTATTTCATGGGTCCCACTGTGGCACCAGCTCTAGCATTCTGGTATGGATCCATCTGATGACCAAAATATTGACATAAGAAATGGTCTCAGACACTTACTAGTTATATGACTCTGGGCAAGTCACTTTACCCTGTTTGCCTCAGGTCTTCATCTATAAAATGAACTGGAGAAGGAAATGGAAAACCATTTCAGGATCTTTGCCAAGAAAACCCTAAATGACATCACAAAGAGTTGGACACAACTAAAATGACTGAACAGCAACAACAAATTTGAATAAACATTTTTGTATTGTAAAATAAGAACTTTAAAATATACCCCAAATAAATGAATTCCTAATAGCCAAATTTATGACTTTTGTCACTGGCATGCACATAAAGGTGATATATTCCCAGCATATTTGTAAATATGTTTATGAGTTGTTTGAACTAGACAATTTTCCAACTCTGAGATTCAGTGAATCTGTGCCAAATCTGATCTCAGGGCACTTTTTTCTCCTTAAAAATAAAAAAGAATTCTTATATATAAACCTAGATAAAGAAGATATTGTCTAAAACCAAGTGAATGCCAGAACAAGCTGAATTTGTACTTTGAGGTCACAAGGTACTGAATCTCTCAGCCTCTAAGTACACATTGCCAACCCATGTGACCAACTGCCCAAATGAAAAAAAAGAAAAAAACAGTTCAAAGAATGCATACTACTAACCCTGTTTTCTTTCTTTCTTTCTTTCTTTCTTTCTTTTTTTTTAGTTTCATTGGTATAAGGAATTTTTGGTGTGGAAACTTCTTTTACTAATGTTTATAGCCAACTGCTCTACAACTGCCTTCTTAGAGTGGGTTGTGATTGTGGGCATTTAAATAACCTGCCTGAGGCCATTTAGCCAGGACTCTACATAGGCAGAACTTGAATTCAAATCTTCTGGTTTCTTGACATCAGCTCTCTATCCATAACCTCCCACTGCCTCTCATCTTGGTTTATCACCAGCCACTCGTATCAGCTACAGAGCAATCTGCATAATACCCCATTCCTCCAAAGGACCTGATGGGCAATTTCATGGGCCACTCAGCTCAGTGCTTGACACTTAGGAGACCAGTGGTTCTCAACCTTCCTAATGCTGAGACCCTTTAATACTCGTCTGTGGGCTTATCTGCATGTGGGCGGACCTGCCTAGAGATGGATAGAGGAGCAGTTTCTTGGTTCCTAAAACCATTGGAAATATGTGTTTTCCGATGGTCTTAGGCGAACCCGTTTGACCCCTAAAAGGGTCACGACACACAGGTTGAGAACTGCTGCAGTAGACAATTAGGAAATACTAGTTGACTGACCGATTTACTTATTTTTACATGTACTAAGAAAACTGATAGCTTGTATTTGAAACAACCATAGTTCAGTGAATACTTTCTGTTTTTCTTTTGTTACACAAAATATTCAGTGAGAGAAGATGATGGGATGTTGAACAACCTCCCACAAATAAATGAAACTTTATTTCTTTGTGTTTGCCAGAAGAAGACGTCAAATGGCAAGTTTTCTGAGAGTCAAAATCAAAGTGTAATTTTTAGAAATATAAAAGTTGAATTCCCCTTTCACTTTTTTTATTGTTATCAGGTGTATCAGCAAGCAGCCTAGCATACCTAGGGCGGCTACTAGCACAGGTTCTTAGATCTGCTTTTCTAAAGGAAAGCAACTCAAAATGGATTAACAATTTCATTTTAATCAAACATATCATTTACCTAGTTCAGGGAGAAAAGTCAACACCCTGAACTTCAGAGAATGCAAACACAAGTTACAAACAAACAGAAAAAACAGATCAGCAGACGGCTTCCAGCATCAGACCATTACATCCATACCTAATCAGTTACCAGAGAGGGAAGCACCAACATCTGGGGGGGCTCTACAGTTTCCCAGAGTCTCGTCTGGCCAAATCACACAACTCTTCTCAAAGTGAGCCCCAAAGCAAAACCTCACATCAAGGCGTATATGTAGCTTTCTCCTGACTTGGAGAATGTCACAGGTTCGGATTACCAGCAT
>CM053587.1:137537167-137566563 GCA_028646515.1 Pseudochirops corinnae | reverse complement strand
TATATATATATATATATACATATATTGTGCCTCACCCATCAGCCACCAACAAAATGATATAGCTGTGTGCTAAAGATAGCTCTCCAAATTTATTCATTATGCCTCCTATATGCTGTCATCAAATTTCACATTCTTGAGCACTTTTTTCATTCTTGTACACACACAGGACCTGTTTGTTGCCCTCTTCTTTGTCTTTTCTTCTCCTTTATTTCCTCTCTGTTCTCATTTCTTCCACAATAGATGCCTGCATAAATGCACTGGAACCTCTTTGTAAAGCTGGTATCAGAAGACCAGACTAAAGCGTCTCTCAGGCGCACTGTGCCTTTCTAGGCTTTGCTATACAATTAGGTTTGTGAGTCAGTAACAGTCGTTCTACATTTATGATTCCATGCCCACAGTTCTATCGCATCACTACTTCCTTTACTCCTACATACGCATGCAGACTGAAGGGTTGAGAAAACTGCATTTACTGTGTCACATAGGCTCATGTCACATGTCATGTAATTTCAACAGTGACAAAGCAATCCTTTTACATCTCCTTAACTGAATCACAAACAGGGGCTGTGTGTGTGCAAAAATGAAAAAAAAAATTGCTTGGTGCTCATCTTTTTAGGTTTTCATAGCACTGCTCTCCTGGCTTTCCTTCTACCCATCTGACTACTTCTCAATCTCCTTTGCTTCATCTGTTTACATAGCGTTCACTCTCTGTGGGTGTACTCCAAGGCTCTGTCCTGCAGCCTCTTCTCTTTTCTCTGTGTACTTTTTTCACTTGAGGAACTCATCAGCTCCCATGGGTTCACTGATCATTTCTATGAAATGACTTTCAGATCTACTTGTCCAGCCCTCACCTCTTTCCTAATCTCCAGTCTCACATCTTCAAGTGCCTATTGGACACATGAAACTGAATGTCTTATAGATATCTTAAACTCAACATACCCCAAACTGAACATTATCTTTCCTTCAAAACTGGCCCATCTACCTAACTTCCCCATTACTGTTTTAAAAAAATATTTATTTTATATATTTTTCTTACATTTTGAGTTCCAAATTATCTCCCTCCCTCAATCCCAACCCTGCATTAGAGAAGGCTAACATTTGATATAGATATTTATGTGGAAGTATACAATACAAAATTCCATATATCCTTTCTCTGGATGTGAATAGCATTTTCCTTTGTAAGTCCTTCATAATTGATTCAAATATTCATATTACTCAGAATAGCTTAGTCATTCACAATTAATCTTTGAACAATTTTGCTGTTACTGTATACAGTTTTCTTGTTTCTGCTCATTTCATTCTGTATTATCTCATGCTAAGATTTTTCTGTTTTGCCAAAATCAATGTGTATGTCATTTTTTTTTTCTTTCTGGAAGGCAATTGGGGTTAGGTGATTTGCCCAAGGTCACGTGGCTAGCTTTTTGTGGTGTCTGAGGCCGAAATTGAACTCAGGTCCTCCTGACTCTGGGCCTGGTGCTCTATTCACTGCGCCACCTAGCCACCCCTAATCTGTATGTCATTTCTTACATCATAGCAGTATTCCACCATCAATATACTATAGCTTATTCAGTCATTTTCCAATTGATGGACATCACCTCAATTTCCAGTTCTTTGCCAACACAGAGCTGCTATAAATATTTGAGAGCATATAAGTTCTTTTACTTTTTCCCTGACCACCTTGGAACACAGATCTACTAGTATTATTGCTGGGTCAAAGGGTATATTCAGTTTTATAACTCGTTGGGCAAAATTACAAATCGCTCTCCAAAATGTTTGGATCAGTTCATAATTCCACCAACAGTGAATTAGTTTCTCAATTTTTCCCAACTTCCTCCAACATTTCTCATTTCCCTCTTTCTTTTTACCTAATCTGACAGATGTGAGATGGTACCTCAAAGTTATTTGAATTTGAATTTCTCTAATCAATAATGATTTAGAGCATTTTATATAACTATACATTGCTTTGATTTCTTCCCAAACCTGCCTGTTCATATTTTTTAACAATCTCTTGATTGAAGAATGACATATTCTTATAAAGTTTACTCAGCTCTCTATTTATTTAGAGATGAGTTCTTTAATTCAATAAACTGTCTATAAAAATTTACCTATTAATGCTAAAGGAATACCATCCTTCCATTAACCTAGGCTCCTAATCTAAGTGTCATCCTCACAGACAGTGGTCAAGTCTTATCATATCTATGTTTGTCACATCCCTCGTATATGTTCCCTTTCTCTTTTGACATTCAAATCATCAGGTCCAGGTCCAGGTCCTCATCATAAACAAATAATTAGATAGATAAATAGTTAGATAGATGGATAGATAGATAGATAGATAGATAGATAGATAGATAGATTGATTGATTGATGAATGTGGGTGTATTCCCAATTTGTATTTTATCTAATTGGTACTGAAAATTTCTGAAAATAGGAATAACCTGACCCATAAAAATATTTATTTGAGAGCTATGTGGAGGATGGATTAGAAAAGGAAATATATTCTTCATACACACATATCATGATTGCATTTTATTGTTAAATTGTATAAATGTGAAATTGCATTGATATACATTATTTAAACATTCCCCTTCTGCTGAAAATAAACCACCTTCAGTTTTATGCAATTATAAATGATTCTATAATAGGATTTTAAGACAGTTTTTTTTCTCTTTTGATAGCATATTCAGCATAATATTCTTAACAACAATATCATACGGGCAGAGCATTTATTAATTTTTTTATAAAAATCAATGCCTGATTACTTAGAAAAGAGATTCTCCTATTTTGCAATTTTATCTCAATGAAAGAATGTACACATTTTTTTACAATGACACCAAAAATGTTATTTCTTTTAGTTATTTTTGATCATTTAATAAGCATGTTATTAGATCTCTGAGTTTTTTCATCTCTTTGATTTGTTACAGAGATTGAATAATTTTAAATGATTACTAACAACTTATTCCTCTTTTGTAAACTGTGTTCTTTGACATTTTATCAATTAGAAACTGACAATTACTTTTTAAATTTTTTTACAATTCTTTATTTTAGAATGATAAATATCTATCATGCGTTACACAATATTTTCCCATTATGTAAATTTTGTTATATTTTTATTTTTTTCTTTTTGTTATATTTTGATGCACTTTTTTATTTTAATGAAATTTGGAACATTCGTACTTCTCTTTCATATTTTTGTGCTTTTAAAAGCTGTTTAACATTTAGCTGTTATTCTCTGAAATATATGATTGAGATAGTGCTCTAAATATATCTTTCTCTATTTAACAAACAAGTCTTCTCCATGTCCATTTGTTAAATAAATTTTTCTATGATATTTTTAAATTTTTAGTGAAATATTTATCTTGTATATACAGATGGTTATATCTACTCTGTTCTATTTATCTATTTCTCTCTCTCCCTCTGTAAGGTCTGGAATTCCCCTGGCTGGGGAGCCCTATACCTCCCCCATATCTGTGGGGTATTCTTTTGATACCAAAGGAAGAGGTCAATCATCTCTAGATTGATTATAGGTTGTAGTCTTATTAATCATTATGAATACTGACAAACAGAGGCAATCTTCAGTCTGGGGCATCATCAGATAGTTCTGTGGATCCCCATTCAAGAAACCCAAAATCCCCATAATTATAGAAAATGGACAAAAATGAGGGGAACTAGAAAGGGTATCACTACTGAATGGTGGATATTTTTGTTTTCTGCTTAGTAATTGTAATGGCAAACAAAGTGGTACTTTCCTTCTTTTTTCAGCTATTCAAGTGATTTTGAGCCTCACCTTTGATTGTGTCAAATGTTTGTTGGAAACAGTATATATTGTGTTGCCCTTAATAGGCCTAAGGGAGTTTGGAGACCTTCCCTGCCCTTAATAGGCCTAATGTCATCACATGAAGTCCATGGTGGGAGGAGCTCGCTGAAAGAGCAGAACAGGAAGGGTGGAACAGGAAGGACGGAGCAGGAAGGAGCAGAGTAGAGAAAAGCTTGATGCATGACCTAGGACCAAAAGCTAAGAGAGAGAATGTTTGTGATGTCGGCACTCTGTCTGTTGTTCTGTCTGTTGCCCTGTGTTGGTGTTACTTTGTCAGACAGAAGTATTCTGTCTATTGAATCATGTTGCTTTGTAAGACAGAAACACTCTATCTGTAGATTTGTATTGATTTCTCAGACAGAAAGTGAATTGAGATGATAGTGCCAGCAATGTGTGTAAATATTCCCATAGCCTTTTTGAGCTTTGTTTTCCTAGAAACAGAAACTATGAGGAGCTTGGGGTATAGCAGTCCCTGTGAGTTATGATATGGAACAGGAGCTGAGATCTGTCTACCTGTAAATCCAGGCAAGAGCTGGGAGAGCTGCCTATCTGTGAATACAGACAACAGTCAGGTTAATCCAGGCAAGAGCTGAGAGTGTGGAAGAGGAGCCATGGAATTTAGAAGTCAGCCTCGAGTTAAGATGAAAGGAGAATTAACTTGGATCCTCAGTGCTGACTTATGATATTATAACTTACTATGACCTAGAGGTGGATGGTGTTTGTACTTTCCATTACCTCTTAAGGATGATTACCTCTTAAGGATGTTTGGCTTACAGATGATTGGAAGCCAGCCTGGAGTCAATATGAAAGAAGACTTGATGTGGGTATTCTATATTGATTAAGGAGACTGTGACTTATGGAATGATATATTCTGCTTAAGACTATGTGGCCACCTTAGTAATAAGTTGTTATGTTCCTGTGAAAGCTTTAGTTTATTGATGAATAAATAGGAGTCCACTATACTATGCAATTAGATCCTTAAAGTTATTCATAGAAGAAGTCCTCAGGAGATCTGCTTGTGATTGACTTTACAATTATGAGCTTGGGAGTTAAGCTAATATTATGCCCAAATGTAAATCTGTGTGTGGCTCATATACTGGTCACATATAGGTCACAGTATTCTTATTATGGCTTTCATAGGTCATATTATCTTAAATTATGACACACTGTCCAAGTTATTATTGTGAACAAGTTACTGTAGTAGACCAGACTTTTATGCTCCCCCTCTTCTATGAGGCAGATATGCAGAAAGATTATAATCTTGTTGGGTAGATGCTTTCTTTGGATCTTGAAGTATCCTAGAAATTTCAGGGGAGTATCAAGTCCTGTGACTCCCTGTTCGTTTGTGCCTCCGGACGTGGTCCTAGGATAAAATCTTAATAAATGATTAGCCTTGGGCTGGGACAGGAGTGGCAGATTCCAAGAAGGGACCATTTGTTCCAGGAATTCCTGCTATAGGGAATATAAGCCTTATGATTTTCTTGTATCTTTGGCTCTGTATGAAATGGTTCTGTAATAAACAGACTATCAAATACATCCCCGTCTCTCCCTCTTCCTTTCTCTCTCTCTTTCTCTCTCTCTCTCTCTCTCTCTCTCTCTCTCTCTCTCTCTCTCTCTCCATTCAGCTGGTTGCTGAGCCACAAACTGTGCTGGTTGCAGCAAGTTACCATACTTGGGCTTCCAGCTTTCATAGGGTTTTTATGGCTTTTCATTTATTGCTCTATTTTTGGGCTTTTTCCCCAATTTGAATCCCACAATCCACCCATGAAAAGCTGTCCATACATTCTTTCTCAGTATTTTCTTCAATGTTCCTGGGGCAGCTCTATACCATGGTTTTTAGGGCCTTTGGAGGTGCAGCCAGGATGATCTAATTTGTAAGCATAAACGATATAAGCAACACAAGCACAGATAGGAAAACAACATGCCCAATAAGAAAATTACCACTATTGTTACAATTTTCTTAAATCCCACCCCTGTGGAAAAGAACCAATGGCATTTAGGGATTAATGGGTGAGCTGAATTTCTGAACTTGGTTAAGAAAAACACAAACATGATTTGGGCAGTTTTACAACATATTGGGGTTACAGGGACAGAGAATAGAATCAGTTACACAATGGGATCAGAAAAATTTTATTTCCTCAATTTACCCCTTTTGTCAAGGGGAGACTTATACAATGATAACCATCAACCCACCCCCAACGTTCATTTAACTAACAAATTTCATCTTGGAATCCAGATGTTCCATGTAGTAGTGTGGTTTGTGGAACATCTTTTCTTGAGGCCATCTGAAAAAATGTCTTGTACTTAGGAGCAACCCTTCAGTGGAATTTTTTTTCCTAGTTCCAGGTTGTTTGTAGAAACTCCTTACAAAACAGAACTCAATACAAGTTAATACAACCTCTCAAATTTTGCTTTTCCAATAACTAGTTCATATTGTGAAGACCAGCTCAAATATTAGAGTTCTGATCTTAACAATAGAAATATAATAGGGAACATCAAAGTAGGAGCCCAGAGTTTCTTGAAGCTTTGGGAATTTAGCTGTTGTTTTTTAACACGCTCCATTAGAATCATTTATATTTGACATACAGGATTATCTGATGTTGCTACTTTCTCAAAAGTTTCCTCTCACATTCCAATTTCTTTAAGAGGATCAGATCCTATGAGGATTCAATCCTACATGAAAATATAAGAACAACACTTTTACAGGTAGAAGTTTTCCAAACTTGGGTTCAATAGTTATACAAATGAGTTTACTTATAAGAGGCTTACTTTATTCCAATGATAATAAAAGACTTAGGCCAATACTTAAATAAAAGAGATGCTCACAGTTACACTCCTTGTCACTTTCCTGTCTATATGCTTAACTTCCTTCAACTTGATTAACCAGCATTTTTTTTCTAAATGGAATTCCTTTCTCTTCTCAACCTCTGAGTCTAGGAACTTAGTATTGACTTTTTTAATGCTGTAAGGAGGGGCTAACCTACTGCCACTACTTTCTTCCTCCTTTCCCCAACCTTATGGAACATAATTCCATTAGAAGGGACTCTAAGCCTCTTGGAATGTTCAAGGTGTCCCTCTACTTATACTGTGGTCCAACACAGACCACCCTCACCACATAGCAGAGTGATTCCCCCCAGCCTGTCCCCTAAACCCTTGACATTCCTTTGGTATCCTACATGACTACACCAATTATAAGGTATGGCATTCCCCTGACTGGAGAACTCTGTACCTCCCCTATAACTGTGGGGTGTTCTTTTGATACTAAAGGAAGAAACCAAACATCTCTAGATTGACTATAGGTAGTAGTTCAATCAATCACTATGAAAACAGGGGCAATCTTTGATCTACGCAGCAGTCAGACAATTCTGTGGATCCTCACTCAAGAACCCCCAAATCCCCATGATAATTATAAAAAACAGACAACAGCAGGAGGAGATAGAAAGGGCATCACTACTTACTGGTGAATATTTTTGGTTTTCTGCTTAGTAATGAGCTTGGGAGGTAAGCCAATGCTAGGCCCAAATGTCAGTTTGCGTATGGATCATGTATTAATTACATATAGGTCATAATATTCTTATTATGGCTTTCATAGGTCATAGTATTACAAGTTATGACTCAGTGTATAAGTTATGTTTGTGAACAGATCACCATGTATGAACTTCCCTCTTTCACAGAGTTTAAGTTTTCATTACTTTTCATTTATTACTGAATTTTAGGGCTTTTTCCCAATTTGAACCATATACTCCCTAAATATGTATACATAAGTTTCTATATATGTATGCGTGTATTTAAAAATATACATTGATGAGAGGCAGATAACTTCAATGGTAATTGTTTTATATTATGCTCTAAAAGACTGGAAACTCAAGACTGTCTTTACCAACTTTTTTGCATTTTTCTTTATATTTTTGCCAGTTAATTTTTTCATATAAACATCCATTTTATTTTATCCAATTCTCTTTGCAAACAATCATTAGTTTTATTACTATCATATTAACATGTAAAGTATTTTCATGATTTTGTCATTTTTACTGTATTAATGTGGCCCATTCATGAACATTGGATTTTTAAAAAATCATTATAGTTTTATAGCTATCTTTTAACAAGATATGTGTGTGGGGGGAACCAGTTAATTATAAAATATCTTTTGCTGTTTGATCTTATTATGTATGAGCATTCTTTTTATGATAATGTCTTGATCTCTATTACTAGTCGTATCAGCAAGCACCCTAGCATACCCAGGATGGCTGCTAGCACAGGTTCTTAGATCTGCTTTTCTAAAGGAAAGCAACTCAAAATGGGTTAACAATCTCACTTTAATCAAACATATCATTTACCTAGTTCAGGGGGAAAAGTCAACACCCTGAACTTCAGAGAATGCAAACATAAGTTACAAACACAAGTTACAAACAAACAGAAAAACAGATCAGCAGACGGTTTCCAGCATCTGACCATTACATCAGTTACCTAGTCAGTTACCAGAGAGGGAAGCACCAACATCTGGGTTTTTCAAAGCTGGAGGGCTCAACGGCTTCCCAGAGTCTCATCTGGCCAAACCACACAACTCTTCTCAAAGTGAGCCCCAAACCAAAACCTCACATCAGGGCGTATATATAGCTTTCTCCTTGCTCGGAGAATGTCACAGCCCTCTTGACCCACTGCCCAATCACAAAGCTACAAGGCACGGGCATTTTTGAAAAACAAGCCTGGCATCACAGGCTCCACGTGATCACATTCAGCCTATTAGGGAACAGAGTGTACTTTCAAATCTGGGAAGGTTCTCAGAGTCATGTAGCCACTTTAGCAAAGGGCCTAGGGGCAGGGAAGATCTTCAGATTCCCATAACACTAGTATATCATAACATGTATAATTCTGTGGTTTAACATTTCACCTTTGATTCTTGGAAATGGAGTTGAATTGTCTCAATTAATTCTTTGATTGCTTTTTTCTTGGTACACTGTCTCTTTGATGTTTTGATACTCCAAATTACGATTTCTTATGCAAATGCTTGATCTCTTCATTTCCAGTGTAAATCCTTCTGTCTTTTTCCAGTCTTGTTAGAATTGCTAGTATTTCCCAGTATTATGTCAAGTAGTAGTAGTGTGACTCAAGGGCAAGTTCCTTAGCCCCTCAGCATCATAGGCAAGTCCCCTACATTTTAAGTTAGAAAGGTAGAGTATTGGTAGAGAAAACTCCCTTATCTAGCATTTACATCATTGAAATCACAGATCCAGTGCTTATCCCCTATATCTTGGGTATTCAATAGAAACAGGAGCAACATTTTCTGTCACTTTTTAAATGGAATTGCTTCTATTTCTCAGATGCTAATTAATTTTGGCTTTTGTCTTAAAGGAAGATATTATATATTGTATCAAAAAATAATTCTTCTATTTGTATTCCTTTCAGAATTTTTATCATGAATGAATGATTTTATTGAAGACTTTTCCTGCATGTTAATGTAATCATTTAATTAATTTTTGAATATGAGTTCTATTATGTTGATATTGTTTCTTTGTATAACTGGTATAAAATCCTGCCTGGTTGAGATGATTTTTAAAAACGTATTTTAGCATTCTGTTAGCTAATATTTCATTTTGTACTTTATGCTTATATTCATCAAGAAAATCTCTTGATAATTTTAAATTTAAATGTCAACTTTGCCAGTATTTAAAATGAGTACAATATTTGTCTCATAAAATAAATCAGAGAAGACTGAACTTGAGGTTCTTATGCCCACAGGAGAAAGTGTTTTGTGTCCACTCTCTTCTCTTCTGATTTGGATCTAGGGATGTCACTTTTAATACAGAGGAACTAGGTTACCTTTGCTCATATTCTTTTTTTCATTAAATTGCAATCCCAGCACCTTATGAATGATTTACCTAAGAATAAGGAACATATAGATTCTTACACAGCGATAACTAGGTCTATACTCCAAAGAGATGAAAGAAACTGAAAAGAGACCTATATATTCAAAAATATTTATAGCAAGTCTTTTTTAAAGAACTGTAATTTAATGGGGAAAATGGCTGAACAAATTGTGTTATTTGAATCTGGTGGAATGCTATTGTGCTATAAAAAAGATGAAGATACAATTTCTGAAAAACTTGAGGAGGTATATGTGGATGGATGAACTAGAAGAATAATTAATATAGAAATGTTTTTTAAAAACCTTTGAAAAACACAAGAACTCAGCTTATGTAAATTCAATAAATTAATAACAAACAGTACCAAAAACATGCAATTTTGAAAGACACAAGGACTCAGTTTAAATCTCCCAATTCCAGGAGACCCATGAACAGGCTTCTCACAAATAGATCTTGGACTTAGGATGCATATTTAGACATATTTTACATGGTCAATGGAGCAATTAGTCTTGCTTGACTACTTATACTTATTACATTTTTAAAATTTGTGTTAATTAAAAATAATTTAATTTTTAAAAAAAGAAGTGTTTGGACATAGTCTAACTAATTAAGTAAGCTTCCTTAAGGCAGAGATCATTTTGAGACTTTATATCCCAAAGGCCTGGTAGCTAGTCAACACTTAATAAATGTAGTTAGAATTTAATTGAAAAAATAGTGGGAAAATGACAGAAAAATGAATCATTAATCCATATTCTGAAAATTATTTTCTGAAATGCAAAGCAACAATAAAATAGTGACTCCAAATGAAGAAAGATTGTATTGTGATATTTGATGGGAAGTATAATGCTAATGGGAATGTGAATATCCTCCCTCCCCTTTGATAGGCTTAAATAAATCTGAGAACCTTCCCAGATTTGAAAAAATACTCTGCTCCCTAATAGGCTGAATGTGATCACATGGAGCCTATGGCAGGAGGCTTGTTTTTCAGGAACACCCATACCTTGTTACTTTGTGATTGGGCAGTGGGTTGATAGGGTTGTGACATTCTCTGAGCCAGAAGAAGGCTATATATACCCTGATGTGAGGTTTTGCTTTGGGGCTCACTTTGGGAAGACTTGTGTGATTTGGCCAGATGAGACTGTGGTCAGCCGTTGAGCCCCCCAGCTTTGAAAACACAGATGTTGGTGCTTCTCTCTCTGGTAACTAGGTATGGACATAATGGTCAGACAGTTGGAAGCCCTGTCTGCTGGTCTATTTCTCTGTATTATTTTGTCTGCTTCTAACTTCTGTTTGTATTCTCTGAAGTTCAGGGTGATGACTTTTCCCCCAAATGAAGCAAATTACATTTATGTTTGATTAAAATAAGATTGTTAACCCATTTTGAGTGGCTTTTCTTTAGAAAAGCAGATCTAAGAACCTGTGCTAGAGTATACTAGGGTGCTTGCTGCTACAGGAAGTAATGGACAGATTGAGTCTCCAAACTTTCTGTCAACAAAACCAAAATATAAATCAGTCATGATTTCAGCAATTGTTTGATTTTTATTTGTTTTAATATCTTTTTCATCCTGACTCCAAGAACTATCTGTCAGAAGATGAATGGAATATTAATTCATGGGCCTTCTGGAATTATAAGATTGAAATTCAGTTTCTACATCTTCCATTATTTGTCTGTTAATAATAAAAGTATTAATAATAATAGCTAAATTTATATAGCACCTTAAGATTTGCAAACCACTTTACATGTTTTCTTATTTGATAAAACATCTCTATTAGGTGAATGCCATTATCATCCCCTTTTCTCAATTAGGAAACTGAGGAAGATAGAAATTAAGTGACTTGTTGATGACCACACAGTTAGTTTTATGAACTAAGGTCTTCCTAACTTTAAGTCTTTCATTCTATCTACTATAACACTTATCTGCCTAAATATATATCTTTTTTCTTCCAGAGAAGTAATCCTCTACAATAAAGAAGAAAAAAATAAAGATGAAAAAAAGCAAAAGCATTTCAGCAAAACCAACTAACCCACCATCCAAGACTGAGAGAGTTCCCTGCCCATGTTTGCCTACCTATACAAAGGAGGGAGGGAGTGTGCTCTACATAGTGTCAAGTTTCAATTTTGGTGATGCTGGTTGCTCTTTTCCATGTATATCCATATATAGGAGTTATAATAAGAGTTTCCTTGATTCTGATTCACTCCATTAATGGGTATTTATTAAGCACCTACTATTTACCAGGCACTGTGTTAGGGGATGCGGGAGTGTGTTGGTGAATTTTTAACAAATAGCTCTTTGAATAAAAAGTACATGCATACATAAAATGACACACTTTTGCGTTTAATCTGCAATATTGCATTATCAGCATTTTCTCCATCACTTTCTTAAGTCTAGACAATAGACAAAACAATAACTCAAACCTTGATTTCCTGATTTCTGAAGTGGAGATGCTTACACTGAAAATTAAACTATGGGCTGCCTCAAGCCAGTGTGAGCTGGCTCCAGCACACCCCTGGAACTATGTGGGATACAAACCAGTTGGAAGTCACTATTTCATTGTTATTTTGGATTTCAAGAAATAATTTTCAGAATATGAATTAGTAATTCATTTTTCTGTCACTTGTTCACTATTTTTTTTAATACAATTGGGACAAAAATGAAAAGTTACTAGATTCAAGGAACTTACATTCTACAAAGGGAGAGATATACAAGTAAAACATATAAATGCAAGGTAACTTTTGAGAAGAAGACATAAGTAACTGAAGGGGTAGGTGGGTTCAGAAAGGACTTGTTATAGAAGGTGGTGCTTTAGCTGAATTTTTAATACAATGAATTTCTTAAAAGATAAAGGTGTGGAAGGAGTGTATTCCAGGTGTAAAGTCCACCAGAATGATTAGGAGGGTAATAAACATGCCAAATGAAGATCAATAGAGAGTAGGAATATTTGGATTGAGGAAAAGATGAGTTGGAGAATGGGAGACAAAGGCATGAGACATATCTTCACATATTTGGAGAATTATCATGCAGAAGAGAGAAAGAAGGATTAAGCTTATTTTACTGGAACCCAAGGGCCATAGCTGAAAGTGGTGAAAACAGATTACAAAGGAAAGAATGTTATCACTGGAAACAAAGGACCAAAGTTCTAACCCTGACTCTGGAAGTTATAACTGCTGGGATCTTAGGGAATCAAATCACCTTTCTGGACTCATTTACCTCAGTTGAAAAATGAGGTCATCTGACTAGAGTTACTAAGGTACTTTTCAACTCTAAGTCTCTGATCCTTTAATTTTGGTTTCTACTGTATTTCTCCCCAGATTAGAATTGTCCCACATAGAAGGTGTTTACTTCAGGACATGATGTTTCTCTTCAATAGAAGTTTTTCACTGGAGCCTGTATAATGACTTATTAGGAGGTAATAGAAGAGATGACCCCTGAGGACACCTTCAATTCAAACATTCAGTGGTTTTAGTGCACCAGCTTTCTTCACTTCCTTTTTGGATCTCATCCATAGCATTCATTTAGTTACTCCTGGCTTTGAGCCCTGGGGTAATGTGTCTTTCTCTGCATTCATCCTGGTTTTCCTAAGTGAACTTCCTGAATGTTCCTTGGCTGACCCAGACTGCTTCTGCGTTATCTTCAACCTGTTCTTTCCTATATTCTTTAAAATTACTTTTCATAATCTGTTGATCTGACTTTATCCCTCCAGGTCATATATCTGTGCAGTCTTTAGCCTTATATACTAATTACCTCCTAGAATTTTTTTGCTGAAGTTACCCTTGCTAGAAAATCCCTTTAAGCATCTCAATTAATATTCTTGCCTGTTCTTGCCTCTTGTTGTTGCCTTATAACTAGATGGTATCACAATTGATAAAGTGTGGACCTGGAGTTAGGAAGGCCCAAGTTACAATTTGACCTCAGACACATCATAGCTGTGTGACCCTGGTCAAGTCACTTAACCTCTGTCTGCCTCAGTTTTTTTCACCTGTGAAAATGGGGTAATAATAATGCCTATATCTCAGAGTTGTGGCAAGGGTTAAATGAGGTAATAACTTTTAAGCTTTTAACAGTGCTAGTAGACATCGTGTAAATGTTAGCTATTGTTACTGTGGTTGTTATGGAAAATCTAACTGTACCATGCTCTGTGACCTGAAATTTCACCCCTAGGGCTTTTAGAACAACTACAGTCAGAGAATCTTCAGATTTTTGAGTTGGCAGGGAACTTAGCTGTCATCTAATGCATCCTTGATTTTAAAGGAGAGGTAGAGACTTGAGATCCATAGAGATGAGTGACTTGCCCAAGCTTATATGAGTAGTAAGGCAAGAACTTTGAATTTATTAGGTACATAGAGTATTCAGAGAAAACCATGGTAGTGAAGGTCATGTTTGGTGTAAGCAATATTATTTAAATACAAATTCGCAACATTGATGATCTCCTGCAGAGTGAAAAGTGATGAGTCTGCATCCCTGCTTTTGAAAAAAGAAAAGTCAAAGGATGTAAATCGCATCTTACTTTTTCTCTTTTCCACGTTTGATTCTGAAGGGCAAAAAAAAATATGTGGCAGGATAATGGAAGTAATTCTGTGCTAAAGAATCACAGAAAATAATGTGCTTGAATCACAGGCAAGTTGGAAATAATTTCTTTGTCCTTATCAATTACTACCCACCCATGCATTTTTCTCAGTTTTACTTGGCTGTGTTAGGTATAGCACATTTGATATTATATGTGTGCCCTCTAAGAAATGAGTGAGCTACTGCCACTAACCAGCGTGCATTTCTATCGCGGTCAAAAAAATAACCTTTCTCTGGTTCCTCCAAATATTAAGTGAAAAAGTCATCCTTGACACTAATGTTACTGATTGTTATAGATGAAGATAGAGCTATCTGTTTATTATCCACCTCTCTCATCTTTACCCCAGAAATGTTAGAAAAGCTATTTATAATTGTAATAATTTTTAAACTTGATGCTCCAGATTTGAGAATATTTGTCCTACAGTATCACAAGTGGCTCTGTCATTTAATACATTTGTCTGCCACACCAGGACAAGCAACACACATGCATAACATACGTACATGCATATGTGTGTATATTACATAGAATCTTTTCTCTCTATTTATTTTTGACTGAATTAAATCACAGGTCTGACTAAATTCTTCCCCACAGAATGAAGCTGGATGCAGGTTCAGCAAAATGTTCTCCTAGCTTCAGCAAACAAGACAAATCAATATATTCTTCCTGCTTTGTTGTAACATCAAGTGAAAATCCCTTGGTAACTCAAACCTACATCAAAATGTTAATCATCTGGGCTTCTGTCTGACTGAAAGGAAACTGCCTGCTGAGTGAGTATATTAGGAGGTTGGAAGAGAAAGAGGCTGCAGAGCTGGTTTTCCAGATCCATTAGTCTTATTATGAATCCTTTGTGTGCTTAAAACTCTTGTTACTATCTCTTCCTGCTTGTTCATCTATTTTCCCTTATCTGTATCTTACTGGTATGAGAAGTACAATTTCATCCTGGAATCATGTACTTGGAGATCCTTTACTGCCAGAAAGCAAAACCAGTGAATAACATCCATTGCTATTCTTTCTTCAGAACTCATTCACAGTGAATACGGCATGAAGGAAAATTTTGGGCCTGATCTCTTATTATTTTGCAGTGAAAATTAGGCACATGTTAATATCTCTCTATTTTTAAGGGAATGAATTTCTGTGTGTGAACAGTCACTGGAATAATTTCCCAAGTGTGGCTAGTATTAATTGACCAAAAACAATAGCACACTCAGGAAAACTGCCTATATCCAATTATAAATTTCACTACTTTTTGTATTAGGTTTATAATTCTAATCTTCTTTAAGCAATATCTCTGTGATCTCTGTGTAATCTGAAATTCATGAATGTGATTTGCCTTGATTAGCCATTAGTACCCCTACTCTTTCTACTAGTTTTCATTAAATTATTAACCTCTCTATGAGTCAATTTCGAAATGATCACTTTTCTCAAGACAATGAGATACTGACTATATAACCCTTGTTGTTAGAAGAATTCTGGGACTTATTGCTTGGGTTTATATTAAATTATAGCTCTAAAAGGTAACAAATCCTATTAGACATACCATTAGCCCACAAACACCACCTTTAAAATACAGAGATGCATGCTGTTTGTCTTCATCAATTAAATATGACTATAGACAGACAAATATACTTCAATATGTAGCTTAAAATATGTTGAGTTCAATGACATGTAACTAAAAAATAAAAATTAATTTTTATAAGCAAGACATTTTTTCCTTCCATCATTTTTCCTTCTCTTGTTTTTCCCAGAAAATGGGGAAACAATTATGATTATTTATGTTGGAAGTCTTCTTACCTAATTGATCTTCAGTGTATTTCTCTTGATTTGTATCATTGTCATTATTATATGACTATTATTTCATCAGTATTACATTATTATTGTTATAGAATTCTATTATTATAGGATAAATTTCAGCTTGCCTCTTGGTTCTCCTGATGTCAAGATCTAAGTTCTGTTTGCCAGTATTTCTTTCTCCTCCACATGTGGTGTACAGACACATGGCTTCTTATTCAGGGAGTATTCTTGCAACATTTGGCTTGGACAAGCCTTGTTTGGGCCCATTAGTGCTGTGCGTGCTTAACATCAAATAAGAAATTGATTCAGAAATTAGTCACACCAAGTCTGATGTTCCAGTCTTACCTCTAAGGTTTAGTACATGAAACAAAAGAAGAGAGGATTATTTTCTGCTGTTGGATCTGCACCTTTTTCCTTTCCTTTTAGTATCGAGTTGCCCTATTATCAGTTATCTTATTTTCACTTGAGATAAAAGGAAAAGTTTGTACAATGCAGAAATCAACCAATTAATTTTGACTAAGGATAGCTACTGTATCACTAGTTTCATGTGCTAGATAATTTACAATTTGTTTATTCTAAGTGGGACCTATAACTTTACTATATTCCTCCTATAGGGAATGCAAATTGCTACAGACAGTTTTAAGGGATTTCAAGAACTGGGAGATGCATTTTTAGCCTGCCCATATGGCTTTTGCTGTTCCTTTGAGCTATTTATGTCCTTTTGGGACCCCCTTCTATGAAAATAACCATGAAAGACCCTGCTTTCCTCCTGGAGCAAAATTATCTATAAATTTCACAATACTGCTAATACATGAACTTGTTTGGGAATTAGTTGAATCATCCTGGTGTCAAATTCCCCAAATTTCATTGCTTATCCCATGCAGTTCATTTATTTCTTATGAGCTTTAACCCTCACTATCATTTGGCTTGTCAATCTTCATAGAAATATTTCATAATAAAGAAACATGTAATAATAAACAGAAACATTTAAACAATATAACTGATCCCATTGGCTTCTACAAAAATGCCTGTCTTGCTGAAAAAAGAAGATACATTAAAGTGAGATCAAAGTGCCTGTAGGGGCCATCCTAGAAAGTCAGTATAAAAATCAATAGATGAAGAAAAACTTAGTTCTTCAGCAGAGGTTCCTGTACTACACTTTGCCTAGGGAGGAAGCAGGCATGACTCTTCTGGATGAAGTTTTAATATAAACTTTGCAGTAGCTGTAATTGAAAGCAAAGAATGGCTTCATTTTTATTTCAACTCTGGTAGACTTTTTGTTCTAGTTGTGGAATTACATTGTTTATACTTTCTGAGAATTTCTATAATGTAAAAAAAAACTTCAATCCTCTTTTGCTCATAGGAAACCTGAATTTTGTAGAAGTTTGTGTCATATCTTAGAAAGGAATAAATGAATTCCATTCAACAAGTAACTATGAAATGGTTGCATCAATGATGACAATTTTATATAAAAGTTTAATTGATGTAAAACACTACCGTAAAGAGGATACAAAAAAGAACCAAAAGAATTGTCTTAATAAACTCTCACCTTCCTTTTGAAAGGAGATATGTACAGTTACAGACAACAAAGGTTTGGAATATAAATTCATTTTTAAATCATATAGAGAAGGATGGTGGAAGATTATGAGCAGACCTCAAGGAGTATAAGGACTCTCAAAAGCAAAAGATGAATATGGTCCAAACATGGTAAATGCATTTAATGAATGGACAGAGGCAGTAGATGATGCATCAGATTTTCAGATTGACCAGTAATCCAGTTTGACTGGAGGGCAAAGGTCATTAAGGGGAATACTATGAAATAAGGCTGAAAATATAGATAAGAGCCTAATTGTGGGAGGTCTTAAATGGCAAAGGAGCTTGTATTATATGCTATTGGTAATGGAGAACCAGCCAAAGTTTTTGAACAGGAGAGTGGCATGATTAAAACTATGCTTTAGAAAGATTATTTTGGTTGTTTGGAGAGACAGTGGGAGAAGGGAGTTACTGAAAACAGGGAAATAAATTAAAATGCTACTACAGAAGTCCAGGAGCAAGGCAATGAGGGCCTGAGCTAGAGTTCATTTGTGTGACTAAAGAGAGAGGGTTGAGTATGAGAGATGTTTTGGAGGTCAGATTGACAAATTTGAACTATTGTTTAGTTATAGGGAATGAGAGAGATGGAAGAATGAATGATAAATTTAAGATTATGTACATGTAGGCCTAGAATGAAGATGTCCTCAAAATAAAGGAAAAGTTTGGGAATGGAGAGTTTAGAGGAATAAAATGATGAGTTTGGGTATTTTGTTTTAAGTCCTCTTCAAGCACACACTGTTCTAGTGAAACTTGTCTATTTGCTTTCCTCCAACTCAGAATTTCATCTCTGGTCTGGGTGCCCATTTTCCAGACTGTCCACCTTGCCCAAAAGAGTCTCTCCTCCTCTCCACTTTTAAGTATCTTCTTAGCTTCTTGTAAGTCTCAGTTCAAAAGTCAACTTTCTTGAAGTTTGGTTTTTTTTTTCTGATCTTCCTGGTTGTTAGTTATAGTACCCTTCTCAAATTATCTTCTATTCATTTCTCTGCTTACATTAGGTTTCCCTCAATAGAATTTAAGTTTCTTGAAGATGGAACATATTTTTTGCATTGTTGTTTTATATCCCCTCTATCTCACATGGTGTCCTACACATAGTTCTTGCTAAACAAATATGCTGAGCTAATTTATTTGTGTTGTTTTTTTTTTTTGAGAGAGGAAGGCAAAACAATTGGGTGACATGTCCAAGGTCACACAGATAGTTGTGTCAGGTGTCTGAGGCTGGATTTAAACTCAAGTCTTCTTGACTTTAGGGCTGGTGCTCTATTCACTGAGCCATCTAGCTGCCCCAGTGCTGAGCTAATTTAATTGAATCGGCAGTGACACAAGGTACAGATTTGGAGAGGTAATAAGATGACAGTAGTAAGATTTTGTTAAGTTATTGCAATAATTTAGATGGGTGGTGATGGAGATTTGTACCAGAGCAGTGATAATGGAAACAGAAAAGAGAGATTAAATTCTAGATACATTATGGAAATTGAAGTGTTAGAATCCAGTAACTGATAGGTTATAAGAAGTGAGTGTGGGAAATAAGGAAGAGGAAAGAGTCAAGCAGCAGAGTTTTAAAAAGAGAGGACTGAGGGAAATGGTTATGGGACTCATTAAAATAGTCAGAAAGAGGAACAGATTTTTGGCAAAAGTTGTTCAGTTTCAGATGCCTAGGGTTTGAGGTACTGACAACTAAGCTGAGAAAGGTAGTGAATGCAATTGTCACAATTGATAGGAATTGCTGCCAGGGGTGTACTTAGAGGCAGAAAGGAGAAAAAGAAAGAATTCTCCTTCTATGGATGAAGATTACAATGCCCCTAGAAATCTTATATTGTATGATTCTTTTTGTATCTTTCATAACTCTTCCAAAAAAGATTCACACAATTTACTTCCTATGGTCCTTCTAATGACACATGTATCTTCGAGGTACTAATAATGCACTGAAAAATGTATTTAAAAGATATTATATGAGGATTTAAAAAAAAAACTTAGTGTACTATAATAGATTTGTTTGATTGTTTTCATGAGTAAAGGCTCTGATAGTCTTTGTGCATGGGGACCCAGAAGGTCTTTTTTTTCCTTTTTTTTTTTTTTTCAGAAGGTCTTAATACACTGATGTTAGCTTCAAGGGGAGATGCTACCCAGCATCATGGTGTAATAGAACTAGCCACTTCCTGACTTCATACCATGGGACTTCAACATAAATATTTATACTTAATCAAGTAGTCTAACTTCCCAGTTTCTCAATCTAATAAATTCCTATGACTCATTCCTCCACTCCATCTTAGAGCTACACAAAGAGGTGGTCATACCAATGCTCTTTCCATCATCCACAAGTATTCTACTTCCAAATTTATGAAGTCTGGATAGCATAACATAGAACCAGAAAGTAAGCAAGGAAAGCATCTGAACAGTTAAAATTCTAGTACTCTTAGAAAATTAATCATTCTGTTTAGTTAAATTTCCTATGTAAATATCACAGATTCTATGCACTAAAGTTCAAATAATTTACTCTAAGAGAGCTTCTATGGATCTCAGAATCTTAGGGAAGGTAAGAAAGTATAGTCAGTACAGATGTGATAGGCCGGGAAAGCCCTGAGGAGTAGAGAGATTGGATGTGACTTAAAAAAAAAATAAAACAATTAGCATTATAAGACATACAGAAAAATGATAAAAGATTATGATTAGATTAATTGTTTTAAGTTGTTATTTCTTGCAATAACTAGCTAACATGTCTAATGTTTCTTAAGGTCCTTCCATGAAAAAGGCAGTAAGACCACATGATCTGCAAAGGAGGACACTTGGTATCTTATTTTATATAGGAGGAACATACTTTTATTTTACCTCATAGTTGAATCAAGTTGTTTGACTGTCAAACAAAAGCAGGGGTTACTTGGCCATGGCCCTTTTGAAATGCCTTAACAAGTGGGGATTGACTTTGAATCGAATCAGAGGTCATCTAGCCCAAACTATAGCTGAGAAACTTTTCAAGATAAATATCCCCAGGTTCACCTTTTTAAGTTCATAATGATTTTTCTTTTTTTAAAATATTCACCAAGTTTACAGCAGTGTCTGGGATATAGTAAACACTTAATAAATTATTTTTACTGACTAGCAATAAATTATCCCTTCTGTGCCATAGCTGACAAATAATGGTGTAATCTTTGCCTGAAGGACTCCCATGAGGAGGAACACACTGCTTCCTAAAGCAGTCCATTCTCCTTGGAAAGTTCTGTCAGGAAGTTATTCCTGAGATCAATCCTGAAAATGCCTCTTTGAGAATCCCTCTTGTTACAGCTAGTTCTACCCTCAGGGCCAAACAGTAAGTCTAATCTCTCTCTCCTAAGTAACCCTTTGAATACTTCAGCAGTTTCCATGTCCTCGACTCTTCTCTTAGGGACTAAGAAATAGGCCTAGGCCTATAGTTTCAGTGATTTTAGGAACTTCCAAGTGAGGAAATTTTCCTTACCAGCCAAGGTCTACACATTCTCTACAACTTAGAGACCTTGAGAACCTCAGAGTATTGAGAGATTAAATGATTTACTGATGGTCCCAAGCCAGTGTGTAGCAGAAGAAGGGCTGGAAACCTGCTCTTCCTGACCTCAAGGCCAGAGGATAACTATCCCCAGTTTCATTGTGTTAAATTCATAATAATTAGTCTTTTTTAAAAAAAAATACTCATTGAGTTTAAAATAGTGCCTGAAACATAGTAAAATACTTAATAGATGATTTTATTTCCTGACTAACAATAAATTACACAAGTATAACATTGTTATTCATTCTGATTTTAACAGAGGTAGTTTGATACAGATTTTATTTGTTTTTAAAAAATAAATTTATCCTCTTTATTTTTCAGCGAATCTTTACAACTTCCTTTTGCCAAAGAGACATCCACTGTAAGAAATAAAAAAGAGAAAACTGTTCAGTGAAACTAATTAACATACCGAAAAGTGTGACATTAACCTGAGATCTACATTAAGACTATACAGTTTGGCCCATAGACTGTTCCTATACATTAAACCAAAGGCTGAGGATAGATTGATGGATCCTCCAAACAGCCTTAAGATACTCCAAACTGTTTTCTCTATGGAATGTAACAGAATACTAATAGCTTACATTTATATGCTGTTTTACAGTTACAAGGGATAAGAAGAAGGGATATGAAGATGGCTCTATAGGGAAGAAAACTCTTTTCAAAAGTCTCAAGACACAAAAGAATGATAGGTAAAAATTGGGACAATATGTGAAAACACAAAATATCAGGGGGTTTATTAGCAGAAAGGGACAAAGTAAGAAGAAAAAAAAATTTCTCTTTAGGCCTCATTAATCTTTCCTTGGGAAGGGTCTTTGGCATCTCTTCACATAATACATAAAATACAGTATGTCACTTAATTTTTCACAACAACTGTATGATGTAACTATTGCAAATGTTATAACCCATATTTTTCAAGATAAAGAAAGGAAAAGTTTGATAGTTATTCATTGTCACACAGATGCTAAATGGAAGTGCTAGAACTCAAATGCAGGTGTTCTAACTTTGGGTCCTCCAATATAAAGAAAGTAATCGGTTGTAAACAGATGGATAGATAAATGAATGAATGAAAAATTATTCCTTGAATGCCTACTTTGTACAAAATACTGGGTAATGTGCAAGAGATAAAAATAGGGGAGAAAAAGAGAGAGTCATGGCAGGCAGAATCGAGATGGCTGAGTAAAGGCAGAGATTAACCTGAACTCTCCCCCAAACCCTTCCAAATACCTTTTTGAAAAATGACTCTAAACAAATTCTAGGACAGCAGGACATACAAAAAGATGAAGTGAAACAATTTCCAGCCCAAGACACCTTGGAATTTTGGCAGAAAAGATCCATTGCACTGAGGTGAAAAAGGAGTGCAGTCCAGCACAGTCCAGCACTTTTGGAAGACTGACAAGAAAGGTCTGTTGCCAAGATAAGAGAGGAGTATAGGCCAGCCTGAGCAAATCAGGAACAGGCCTTGGGAGGCACTGAATCAGCAACTGCAGTGGCTGCTTCCAGAGGTCTCTGTCCAAAGATGGTAAGGGAGTCAAACAACTGGTCAGAAGGAGATTATAGGAGTCTTTTTATTAGCATTAAGGCAGGACTTTGTTGCTTTGCTCATACTTGGATCCAGTTGATGTCCTGGGTGATAGTCCCAGGGTGAGGAAGGGCACTAGCATAGCAGATCCTGCAGTCATAATGGAGGGGGACCCTCTTCACAGTTCCATTGCAGAAAAGAGTGTTTGTGGTCATTCACAGAGCAGAGCACAGCCTAGGAGAGGAAGAAACACACCTCTTCTTAGATCATGCCACCTTGGAAATACTGAAAACTTACAGATCCCTAAGGTGTCTCTGAAAAACAGCTCCAGAAATACAATATTCAATGTGATAGAGGATTTCCACCCTGGAAGCAGAGAACTACTTTAACAAACAGTTAAAAGTCAAGTAATAGGCTGGAAAAATGAGCAATCAATGGAAAAAAACCTGAATATTCCAAGTGATTATGGTGATGAGGAAGATCAAAACATACAACCAGAGAACAACAAAGTCAAAGCTTTTACATCCAAAGCCTCCAAGAGAAATATGGATTGGTCTCAGGCCATGGAAGAGCTCAAAAAAGATTTTGAAAATCAAGTAAGAAAAGTAGAAGAAAAATTGGGAAGAGAAATTAGAGTGATGGAAGAAAAATCATGAAAAATGATTCAACAGTTTAATACAGGAGACACAAAAAAATACTGAAGAAAATAACACCTTAAAAAATAGACAAGACCAAATGGTAAAAGAAGTGCAAAAAGTCAATAAGGCAAAGAAAACCTTAAAAAGTAGAATTGACCTAAATGGAAAAGGAGGTCCAAAACCTCACTGAAGAAAATAATTCCTTAAAAACTAGAATGGAGCAAATGGAAGGTAATGACTTTACAAAAAAATAAGAAAAAATAAAATAAAAACAAAAGAATGAAAAAATATAAGACAATGTGAAATATCTCATTGGAAAAACAACTGACTTGGAAAGATCCATGAGAGATAATTTAAGAAATATTAAACTATTTGAAAGCCATGTTCAAAAGAAGACCTTAGACATCATCTTTCAAGAAATTATCAAGGAAAACTGCCCTGATATTCTAGAATGGGGAGGGGAGAGGGAGAATAGATATTGAAAGAATCTATCAATCACCTCTTGAAAGAGATCCCAAAAGGAAAACTGCCAGGAATATTATAGCCAAATTCCAGAGTTCCCAGGTCAAAGAGAAAATATTGCAAGCAGCAGAAAACAATGTATCATGGAGCCATAGTCAAGATAGCATACAATTTAGTAACTTCTACATTAAGGGATCAGAGAGCTTGGAATATAGTATTCCAGAGGACAAAGGATCTAGGATTAAAATGAAGAATTACCTACCCATCAAAACTCAGTATGGAAAATAAATGACAAATGTTGGAGAGGATTGCACTGCTGGCAAAGTTGTGAACTGATTCAACCATTCTGTAAAGTCATTTGGAACTATGCTCAAAATGCTATAAAACCATGCACACCCTTTGACCTAGCAATACCACTACTTGGTCTGTATACCCAAAGCGATAAAAACAAAAAGGAAAAGGACCTATATGTACAAAAATATTTATAGCAGCTCTTTTCTGGGGGTGAAGAATTAGAAATTGAAGGGATGCCCATCATTTGGGGGATGGGTGAATAAGGTGTGCATGTGATTACAATGGAATCATATTCTACTATAACAGTAGTTCTCAACCTTCCTAATGCCGCAACCCTTTAATACAGTTCCTCATGTTGTGGTGACCCCCAACCATAAAATTTTCATTGCTGCTTCATAACTGTAATTTAGCTACTGTTATGAATCATAATGTAAATATCTGATATACAGGATGTATTTTCATTGTTGCAAATTGAACATAACCCACAGGTTGAGAACCGCTGTACTGTAAGAAATGATGAACAGGATGCTGTCAGAAAAACCTGGAAAGACTTGCACAAGCTGATGCAAAGTGAAATACACTGTGTACGAAGTAACAGTGATATTGTAAGATGATCAACTGTGAATGACTTAGATATTCTCAGCAATAAAATAATGCAAGACAACTCTGAAAAACTTATGGTGAAAAATGCTGTCCATCCCAAGAGAAAGAACTGATGGTATCTGAATACAGACTGAAGCATACTTTTTTTAAACTTTATTTTTCTCGAGTTTGTTTTTCTTCCTTATCTTATCTTTCACAACATGACTGTTATGGATATGTTTTATGTAACTACACATATATAACCTATATTGAATTGCTTGCTTTCTCAATGAGGGGAAAGAAAAGGAGGAAGGAAAGGAGAGAACTTGGAAATCAAAGTTTTAAAAAAGGAATGTTAAAATTGTTTTTACATGTAACTGGAAAAATATTAAATAAAAAAATCAAGATGAGAAAAAGAAAAAAGAGAGAGTCCCTGAGTTGAAACCCGTTTGGTTTTTTTTTAAATTCACATTATTTATTTATTTATTTTGACATTTGTTTTTTTTAATGAGTTTGGAATCCTTTCACTCTCCTTCCTCTCTCGTATCTATTGAAAAGGCAAGCAACATAGTGTCATTTATAAATCTGAAATCATGCAAAACATATTTCCGTATTAGTCATATTGCAAAAAATAAACATCAAGAAAGTGAAAAAGTATGCTTCAATCTGTCCTCATAATTTATCAGTTCTTTGTGGAAGTTGAAAAACATTTTTCATCATGAGTCCTTTGGAATTGTTTTGGTTCATTGTCTTTTTCAGACTATCTGCCTTTCACAGTTGGTCATCATTACAATATTTGTATTACTTTGTACAATGTTCTCTGGGGTAAGCTCACTCTACTTTGACATCTGTTCATATATGACTTTCCAGGCTTTTTTTTCTTCTGAAAACCATCACACTCATCATTTCTTAAAAAACAACAGTATTCTGTCATAATCATTTGCCAACTATTCTCCAGCTGATGGGCATCTCCTCAATTTCCAATTCTTTGCCACCACAGAAAGAGCTACTCTAAATATTTTTGTACTTATAGGTTCTTTCCCCTTTACTTTGATCTCTTTGGAATACAATCCTAGGAGCAGTTTTGTTGTGTCAAAGGGTTTGCATTATTTTATAGCCTTTTGGATAGAATTCCAAATTGGTCTCTAAAATGGTAGGACCAGAGGGAGAAGAGTCAATATGGCGGCATAGAAGCAGCAAAACTCTGCAGCTCCCCCCATAACAACCTCAAATACCTATAAAATACGACTCTGAACAAATCTTAGAGCTCCAGAACACACAAAAGGCCAGAGAAACAAAGTTCCAATGGAAGGCAGCCTGGCAGGCAGATGGAAAGGGGTTCACTGCAGCATGCTGGGAGCCCAGGCCACCACTGTATGAATCTGCAGCTGGAGCCCAAGGGCAGCCAAGGACAAACTGTGGATGGAGCTTTCAGGAGAGTGGATCACTGGCAGCTGTGGCAGTTTCCAGAACTATCAACCCATAAGAGCCAAGGACAAAGGGAAAGGTTAGTGGAACTCCACTAAATTTGGGGGAGAGGATCCAGCTAACTACCCCAGAACTAGAAGCAGCTGAAGCAGTGGCCCTGCAGCCACCTCCATGTGGCTGCTTCACAGCTCACAGCCTGCAGATTGCAGGGGGGCCAAGTGATCATTCAGAGGCTAAGAGCTCTTGGTTGAGCTGCCTGGATCAGGATTGCTGTCTTGGGTGGTGGTCCTGAGGTGCATTTTCAGTGAGCCAAAGCTGTTGGGGGCTGCACAGACTGTGGCCTCCTAATAGCTCCAGCGGCTGCAAAAACCCCAGTGATTTGGGACAGAGCTCTCCCCTCTGAAAGCAGAGTTCTACAGAACTCAAAAGCTGAGTAATTTATTGGCAACATGAGCAGGCAAAGGAAGCAAAGCAAGGACAGCCATCCAACTTTAGATTGCTTTTTTGGGGACAAAAAGGATCAAAGCATAGAATGGGAGAAAGACAACACAGTCAGAATTCCTGAACCAAAAGCTTCCAAGTAAAATGGAAATTGGCTATAGACTATAGAGGGGCTTAAGAAGGATTTTGAAAACCAAATAAGAGAAGTGGAGGAAAAATTGGGAAGAGAAATGAGAATGATGTAAGGAAATCATGAAAAGAGAGTCAATAACCTGTCTGAAGAAAATAACACCTTAAAAAATAGGTTAATGCAAATGGCAAAAGAGGCCCAAAAAGCCAATGAAGAGAAGAATGCCTTAAAAAGTTGAATTTTCCAGATAGAAAAAGAATCTCTAAAACTTACTGAAGAGGATAATTCCTTCAGAATTAGAATGGAGCAAATGGAAGCAAATGACTTTATAAGAAATCAAGATATTATTAAACAGATCCAAACAAATGAAAAAACAGAAGGCAATGTGAAATATCTCATTGAAAAAACTACTGACCTGGAAAATAAATCCAGGAGAGACAATTTAAAAATTATTGGACTACCTGAAAGCCATGATCAAAAAGAGTACCTAGGAATCATCCTTCAAGAAATTCTCAAAGAAAACTGTCCTGGTATTTTAGAACCAGAGGGCAAAATAGAACTTGAAAGAATTCGCCAATTACAGCAGGTGATGTAATTGAAAAAGATCCCAAAAAGATCCCAAAAAACTCCTAGGGATTTTATAGCCAGGTTCTGGAGTTTCCAGATCAAGAAGCAAATATTACAAGCTGCCAAGAAGAAACAATTGGAATACTGTTGAAATGCAATCAGGATAACACAGGATCTAGCAGCTTCTACATTAAGGGAACAAAGGGCAGAATACGATATTCCAGAGATCAAGGGAGCTAGGATTAAAACCAAGAATCACTTAGCCAGCAAAATTGAGTATAATGTTCCAGGGGAAAATATGGTCATTCAATGAGGTGGAAGACTTTCAAGCATTCTTAAGGAAAAAAATCATGACTGAATAGAAAATTTGACACTCAGATACAAGAAACATGAGAAGGTAAACATGGAAAAGAAATCATAAGGAACTTATCAAAGTTGAACTATTTACATGCCAACATAGAAAAATGATAAGTGTAACTTATGAAACTTTTCTCAGTGTGAGAATAGGTGAAGGGAATATGTCTATATGGGAGGGTATACATGAGTAGGAATGCATACGTGAGTGTGTGTATATATGTGTACATAGACAGAGCAGAGGAGCAATTGAGTAGGAAGGGATGATATTTCAAAAGGTGAAATTGAGAGGTGAGAGAGGATTAGAATGAGAGGAGACAGGGAGAGACGGAATGGGGTTAATCATCTCATATAGAAGAGTCAAGGGATAACTGTTACAATGGAGGGGAAGAACAGAAAGGCAAAAGGGAATGGGTCAACCTTACTCTCATTGAATTTGGCTTAGGGAAAGAATGACATACACTCTAAATTGGGTATCTTGCCCTGCAGGAGAGTAGGGGGAAGGGGATGACAGGGGGGATAATGGAGGGGAGGGCAGGTTGTAGGGGAGGGCTGTTAGAAGTACACACTTTAGTGAAGGGACAGCGACAAAGTAGAGAATGGAACAAGTGGAGGGAGGAATAGGAGGGTGTAATGGTAATGAAATTTGGAGATGCCCCTGTATTGGCTTGGTTTTTGGGTTGAGTGTTAAAACCCAGAGCTTGTGAATCCCACTTGTGGGATGGACTTGTTGATGTGAAGAGAGAGGGCTGAACTGGGAGGAGCTGTCAATTGGGAGAGAGCCCCAAGCCTAGAGAAGGCCAGAAGGACTTTGGGAGAGCAGTATTCAGTATCATGGAGCCTGAGTTGCTGAGAGAAAGACTGCTAAGAGCCCTTTGGAAATGCCATCTGGAACTGCCACCCGGAACTGCCAAGGACTGAGGAGGCATGGCTGTGATGCCGGTTATTTTGTCTGTCTGTTTTGATGTTGTTTTGCCAGATTCACCTGAGGGTGAAGGACAGTACTGCTGCTGTAGAGGTCCTGGAACCCGGCTGTTGGTTCAGAAGCCCTGAAGGAGGCTTTTCTTGTGGTGCCTGCACAGAAATCCTGGAAGAGGGTCTTGCTGATATTTTCAGGGGTTCTGGGACTGTTCTACAGGCAGAGAGTGACTTGATGAGGATACTGGCTGTGGTTTTGTTGAGCCTTGTCTCCTCAGGAACTGAGATTGCTGAGGGCTTGCCTTGAGTGAAGATGAAAAAGGCCCTTTCCTTAGGTATTCAAAGCTGAACTTAACCTTGTAACTTAAGGTTGGATGGCCTTTTGTGCTCTCCTGCCCCTTTTGAGATTCAAGGTTGGGAAGATTTTGAGTGATTGACCAAATGAATGTACTTTGTTTATGGTTGGAGACTAATCTCCATTTGAGAAGAGACTTTGACTGACTAAATGAATGTATTGTCTAGAGGTGGAGCAGTACCTGGACTGAATTGAGAACTTGCTAAAGGAACAAGTTACACTGCATTTTGACTTTTTCTGTTCTGTGAATGTTTGCTGAATAAATAGGGTTTACTATGCTGGTAATCCAAACCTTGGAAGTTGCCTTTGTTTGGCATTACAGAGGGAGGGAAATATAATCAGTCTTTCACAATATGTCCATTGTGAAGATGTTCTACATAACTACACATGTGCGGCCTGTATTTAATTGCTTGTCTTTCCAATGTCTGCCCCCAGTGGGTGACAACGGAGGAAGGGATTGAATCTGGAGATTAAAGTTCTATAATCAAATGTTTATATATATATATATATATATATATATATATATATATATATATATATATATATATATATATATATATATATAT
>CM053587.1:137504107-137536667 GCA_028646515.1 Pseudochirops corinnae | reverse complement strand
GGATCGAAGGGCCTGGAATATGATATTCCGGAGATCAAGGGAGCTTGGATTAAAACCAAGAATCACCTACCCAGCAAAATTGAGTATAGTATTCCAGGGGAAAATTTGGTCATTCAATGAGGTGGAGGACTTTCAAACATTCTTGCTGAAAAAACCAGAACTGAAAAGAAAGTTTGACACTCCAACACAAGAAGCATGAGAAGACAAACACGGAAAAGAAATCATAAGGTACCTTTCAAAGATGAACTATTTACATGACAACATGGAAAAGTGACAATTGTAACTGTTGAAACTTTTTTTTCAGTATGAGGATAGGGCAAGGGAATACAAATGTATATATACATAGACATACACTTAAATTTATATGAGGGTTTCTAACTAGCTCCACCAAATTCACAGCTCCACGAAGAGTGCATTATTGTTCCACGGTCTCCTCTACCAATATTTATGTCCCTTTTTATGTCACCTCTGGCAATTTTATGGATATGAAATGTTATCTGAAATTTGTTTCAATTTGTATTTCTTGTTATTAAGGATTTGGAGCATTTTGATATGGTTATTGATAGCTTATTTTTCTTCATTTGAGAATTCATGGTTCATATACTTGATATTTTGAGGAATTACTTATTCTTATATAATTGTATTAATTCCCTATATACCTCTCCCATCTTGTACTTTTGAAGCTAAACTTTTACACCTAAGTGTAAGACTTCCTGTTTATTAATCTTAATTTTTTGTCTTACTAGATTCAGACCAGTGCTCTTGTAAGATAAAACATGACTAATTTTATTTTTCCAATTGTTATGGCTTCATGTACATATAGCTTGACTGTCATGCTCACTATAATATATGTAGAGTAAATCTTTAATTAAAAATGAGATCACCAATCATCTAGTAAAATAATGATCTCTAAAAAACTCTTGCTGTCTCCTACAAATGGTTCCACTTTGGGACTATAGGAACATTTTATTAAATGAATCAAAAAAGCATCATCCATTTCCACATCTTCATTACCTCTATCTCCCAATGGCTCTGGGCCAACCCAAATTAAAAAAGAATCTATTATAATTCTGTCACCCCAGAATTATAGCACTGACAAAGAACAGGAAAATTAGCACCCATCCTCTAACCAAAATTACCAGCCCAGAGAATGTGTATTGAGGAAAGATGGCAATCAGAGATCTTCAGAAAAAACTACAAGAGTGATTTCATTCTCCATTTGCTAAGAGGAGGAGCCTCCAGTCAACAAGTGCTAATTATTTAATATGAAAAAAAAACTGTGTCCCCCTCTTTCTAAACAAGGAAGGAAAACTGATCTGTAAGCATGAGAACTCAGGTGTTCTGCTGAAAAAAATCTTACCCCCTTCAGCAGACTTTGAGCTCTTGAATCATAAATCTTATGTCAGGGAAAGTCATTTAAAGTCTCTGGGCCTGTTTCCTCATTTATTAAACAGAGATTATTATATTTGAATTACCTACTTCCTAAAGTCATTGTGAGGAAAGCACTTCAAAAATTTGAATGTTCTATATAAATTATTTACCATCATATCATTGATGTATTGGCATATTACATTTTTATCTCATCACATGCAATCTAGCAAGTCAAGAGATTATAGAAATGCTTAAATATTACATATACAGGGGTGTGTACATATATGGAAGAATATGTCTATATAGGGGAATATATTTACATATTCCATTACAACTGCACCTTGCAACAAAAAGAACATTGAAGAATACATATGGGCTTCCAAAATGCAATTTCCATTCTTATAACACACATATTTATATGGAAGTGGTTTATTGTCATAAAGATGTTGGTATTATTTACAAAACTTTCTTGCACATTTGATTTAATCTTCACTATTCTGAAAAGTACATTAAAGAGGAAAATGGATGGCATGATTCAGATATGTGACTAGATTTTAAATTAACACAAATTACATCCAACAAATTACATTTTGCAAATAAAAAATCCTTGAAACATATAGAATTGATAGAAATTTATACTCACCTATATTGGAATGAAGTCAGGAGACTTTAGGAGACCCGGGTTCTTTTTCAGCTTTCAAGCTGAAAGAGTCACTTAACCTTTCTAGGCCTTAATTTTCTCATCTGTAAAATCAGAGGTTAAACTAGATAAGTTTTTTTTTTTCAAACAGCTCCATATTCTATGAACCTTCTAGCTCAGAAATGTTATTTAAATTTCAAGTAACATGAAGAAAATTTTAAAACCCGGGGTGCTGTCCATGGTGCTGTTTGTTCTGGTACTGGAAAGGGTTGGCAGTGGTGGGGGACAAATAGAAGTTGTCTGAAATGGCTGAGTAAAAGTTCACAAAAAAGAGAAAAAAATATTATTCCTTATATGAAAAATAGAAACCAGAGTCACAAAAAGGATCAGTTAGAATGCAACGAGTGCAAAGAAAATGCCTCGTTAGTAGTTTTAAGTACCAAGAGAATAAAGACACAAAAGTGGACATATTCATAAATATAATTCACAAAGTAGATTTGCATTAGCACCATCCCTAGCAAGTCTTTGAGGACTGGGGACTCCATTCTCCATGCAACAAACAACCCACAACCACATCATCAACAAGAAGAAATTTTTGTCATAGGTAGGAATTTAGTCAGGTGAGTTTTTCTTTGAATATACGATATACTTTGTTTTCCTGAGAAAATACATAAATACGATAAAAACTATTATTGATGACAAAGACACACCAAAATACAGATAGAAAAAAATTAAAAGTAAATATGATTTTTGGTTTTTTTGGCCAGTGAGAACTGCAATAAGCTTTTAATTACCTAAACAACTAAAGATTGTAGATTAATTTTTATTTAAATAAAACCCCACATCAATTTATTAAGTGCTTACCATTTGAAAAAGTCCTTCAGAAGGCAATATGGATAAAAAGATCAAACCAAAAAATAATTTTTGTCCTCAAAAGGAGTTTACATTTTACTTTGGGGGAAGGATGTTTATAACATGAAAACAAAATGTATATGCATAATTATTTGAGAAGGGAGCATAAACTAAAAAATCAAGAAAATCTTTCATGGAATATATCATATGACCTGAGTCTTGGAGGAATCCAGATGTTGTAAGAAGTAGAAGTGAGAAAGGAGTATATCACATACATAGAAGACACCAAATTCAAATACATAATGGGGGGAGGTAGAATTTCAAGTTCAGGGAATAAAAATGGTCATTCTAGCTAGAACATAGAGTATTGTATAGCAATGTAAAATAAATGTTGGAAGGCAATTTAGAAATAGGTTGTGAAAAATAAAAATGAAAAAAGAAATAGGTTGTGAATTTTAAATGTGAAGCTGAATTTTTTTTTTTTACACAAGAAACAATAGAGAAATGCTATATTCCAGATGAGGGCATTGGCAGAGTTGATCTTGTGCTTTTAGACAGATTATTTTGGAGGATGAGTGGGAGACTGACTTGAGAGTGGAGGGTATGAACAGCAAAGGTCTAATTAGGAGCCTATTATATTGCTCCAAGTTAGAGGCACTAAGGCACCAAACTACAGTGTTGTGCACTATTTGAGTGGACAGAATGAGAGAGATATGGTATGTGAAATACAATCAGGACTTGGTAAGTGATTTACTAAGAAGGAAAAGGAAGGGAAAACAACAGAAAACAGAGAGGTTGCTAATGGGTATGACTAAAAGTATAGTGGTAACCTCAAAAAAAATAGATAAATTTGGGCATAGGGTAATTTGAGTGTATAACATAAGATAATGAGTTTCATTTGGGATATGAAAATTTGAGGTACCTCTAGGTCATTCACTTGGAGACACCCAACAGCAATTGGTTATGAGACTAAAGTTCAGGAGTAATATTAGGACTCTATATATTGATATGGGAGTCATCCACATAGAGATAGCAATTGAGCATAGAATAGTTGATGAGATTACTAAGAAAAGGTGGGGAGTGAAAAAAGAATTGAGGCTAGTATGCTCACACATAGTAAATAAGGATACACTCACACACAGTGTGAGGCATGGTTGCTGATAGAGCAAAAGAGACTGAGAAGAAGCAATGAGACAAATAGAAAGAAAATTGGGGGAGACCAATGGCATGAGAGTTTATGAATGAAGAAAGTATCCTGGAAGAAGAGAATGAGCAACAGTTTAAAACACTTTAAAAAGTACATGAAGGATGATGATTAAGAGGTCATTGGAATTAAGAGAGAAGTTTCAGTTTAGTTATGGGGCCAAGCAGCAAAAGTTTGAAAAGCAAGGCCACAATGAAGTGAAAACAATGCCTGTAGATCTTTCTGTCTCCTGATTTTATCTATGAAATAAAGTAGATAGTAGAATGATATTTTGAGGGAACAATGGAGTAAAGTTATTTGTTTTTGTTTTATTTTGTTTTTAAAGAATGGGGAACACCTGGTAATGTTTATATGGAGTACAGAAAGCATCAGTATATAGTCAAGAACTGAAGATAGAGGAAGAAACAAAATAAGAGACAAACTCTGGGAATAAATGGGAAGGATAGGATCTAGGACACAGATAAAAAGATTAGTAAAAGGAGATATGCCTCTTTTTCCTCAGATACTGGAACAAATGAGAGTGAAGAAGTAGAGAGTTTTGCCAAACTTTGAGATACTTCTAAAAATGTTGTTTGGAACTATTAATTTTAGCCTGTCTTCAGCTCTGCCTGAAAGCCAAATTTGCATTAGATCATTTTTCAATGCAACTATCTCAGTCAATAGGAGTAGACTAATTTTTTGTAGGTTGGTATATAGTTTGAACCCCAAAGTACTTCATTCCCTCAGTGAAAGGAAGAGTTCTCTAGAACATACTTATTTTTTAATGACTCACCATACCCAATCTCTTTTTGCAAATCTCCTGCTCCTTCTTGATGCTCAGTTCATCTTAATTTTCTCATCTATAAAATCAGAGGTTAAACTAGATAAATTTTTTTTTAAATAGCTCCAAATCCTATGAACCTTCTAGCTCAGAAATGCTAGTTAAATTTTATGTAACATGAAGAAAATTTTAAAACCCAGGGTGCTGTTCATGGGCACGTTCCCATTATTGTCATGACACTCATCTTTTTTCTCCAAAGAGAGAAAGAGACTATACTAAGATTTATAATAAGGTAAAGTTATTTGTGGGATGGGGGTTAGGGGTGAGAACCACAATGTCTGAAAATAGGCAAACAGTAAAATATCTTGCAGAATATGGATGACTCTGTATCTTTAACTCAAAACTACATTAAAAAACTTGGTGTTAATTTGATCAGCCACTTAAATTTTCCAACTAGCTCCTATAAAATCTCACCCTTGCTCATAAGTGTTATAGTCCCAGGGCATTATGTTCCTGGCAAAGTGAGGAAGGTTTCCTGTAAACTTACAGGAACAGCTCACCTTGCACTGACTCAGATCCTAATTTGAATTTACTTTGACTATTTCTATATGATGCCAAAAGTAATAATGAAAATGAAGTCAATTTTATCAACCCAGAGAAATAATAAGTCAGCATAGTTGGTTGAATCAGTCAGTAATTTGATCAAATTTGCCCATCAAAATCATCAGTCTTAAGGATAGAACTATAAACCCAAGTTCAAAATCCACAGTGTTATTTGGGTCCTAATTTAGAAAATTAATTTACTTAAAATCACACAAGAATTTGCATGCAAAGGCACCACTAAATAAATGCTTGTTGAATGAATGAATGAATAAAAAGTACATGGAAGTATGTTGTTCTTCCTATAGCTATAGCTTACTGATTCTGATTTTCTGCACCAAAAGACTTTAACTTATAGCAGGCCTTCAGAGAAAAGAATAGATTTTTAATTTTCACCAAGGTCCAGTGCCTAGTTCAAGCAGACAATACAGAAAGAACATACACACAGGAAAGATTTTTCTGTTTTTTGGTATGAATATTTATACCACAATCAGGGATCAGAGTCAAGGACTTGGAATAATCAAGGAAATACGGTGTGAAGAATTAAGAGGCAGAAGAAGAATGCAAGCCTCAAGGTCAGGGAGTCAAAGACTCCCTGAAGAATTATAACATGTAGCAAGGTTGAAGCAATAGCAATCATAGCCTAGAACACAGCTGGGGTCAGAAACAGTGACCAAACAGCCAACCAAACTAGAACCAATGTTCAAATCCAGAGTCACAATCTACAAAGAGGAATATAACATAGATAAGAATGTTGGAATAATTAACGAGGGTCAATGTTAAAACTATAAGGCTCTTGGGCTCTCTGTTTCTGATGGATTCACCTGATTACATTGACAGGTCCAGCCTGAGAGGAAGAGGATGAATAAATAAGGATCAACAGGTTAGTCTTCCCTCATCAGTCTAAGATCCATACATATCAGCCAGGCCCTATTAGGGAGACCCTACAAATTTACCTGCATGAAAAGAGGAGATTTTAGAAGACTATAATTATTCCAAGATAAAGGGCTATATAAATTAGGTAAATGCATACTTTATCTTTTGTTCATTAAGCGTAGTGCCATGGACTTTTAAGAAAAGTGATGCAGCGCAGATGTGATCCTGAAAGCTTTGGGTTTTGATTCTCTCAATTTACTAAACTTTCTGGGTAAATAACCTTCAATCTGCTATTTTTAAAAATAGGAAAAAAAAACTTACATTGGTTTTCCTTGCCAAAACTGATAGAAAAAAATAATATAAATTATTGCAAAGTACTTTGCAGGAAATAAAAACTATCAAATCCTTATTCACCATGTAACCACCTATAGATAGACAGTAAGTAGATAAAGAGATAAAGGACTCTAAAGGAAAATAAATTCTAAGATTTTTAAAAAAGATAGAGTTGAAGGAAAAAGTCAGGATGAATAAGTAACACTCCAAATAGAGATGGGATACCTTCTGTGCCTGAAATGAAGAAGAATCCATTCCTCATAAATGGGATTGAAAGGTTATTTGGTGAACTTATGAAATTTCTTAGAAGTAACTTTTCCTATGGGAGTCATATAACTCATGAAATGAAGAAGTTTACATTTATATAATCAAAGCATAACCAGTCTCAAATATAATCAATAAAATGGGATCTGTAAATTTGAGATCATTACCTGGAGCTGGAACTACTATACCCGCCCCCCCCCCCAAAAAAAAAGCACTCAAAGCTGTAGGATGAGCAGACCTCATTAAGAGAAGCAAAGTTCTGGTAACTAAATCCATGTAAGGGGCACAACATATATGTGACCATTCATCCAAGGAGAGATCCAACCTGCCCCTTGTCTTATGTCCTTCTGAATGTGGACAGATGAAGGTTGGAACATGTGTAATGTGAGCCCAAGAGAAGCCAGTTTTACCTCAAAGCCTTCCTTACAGCAAAACAAGGAAGGAGAGAGCCGGGTTTACCTAATAAGAAGTCTGCATTTCAAAAAATAGCTTGATTTTCACATAGCATATGGCTTTCCAGTTGTTACATGAAACTAGTGAACATATTGATAGAAATCAACTTCTCCATGAAGAAACTGTCCATGGACTGAGGTTGGTCTGAGTTTTAATGCTGGCATAAATGTGTTTTTTAGTGTAGGGAAGGGGATTTGTTCGTTGGTGATGGAATAATAATGTCACATAACTGATGGAATCTTCTTTGACCCTTCAGTTGTCAGACTGGATAAATATCACTAAACTATGGCCTTCTCAGTGGCCTGGAACAGCTGGCAAGACTAGCCTTCAAGGAAGAAATTGTATAATTACAGTGAACATCTTCTGAGGCATTCTATTAGTCTCCATTTGGATTAATTAGGGTTGCGGCAAGGGCTTCACCCTGCTGGTGAACTGTAGCAAACAAGCCCCATAAACCTGACAAAACTATTATTGCTTGTGTACTGGATCTTCAGTAGGAGTTGAAACATATCCAAAATGCTGTTGCTGAGCAAACCACCTCAGGATATTTATCAGAGCTTTGGAAATATCCAAACTAAAAGTATAGAACTAATTACTATACTGTGTTCTTATAGTACATGCCACTTTACCCCCTATACTTCTTTCCTTTTTTAGGTTGACAATATAAACAAAGGTGAACAATGGTTAGAAGGAAGGAACAAGCATTAGTGTATAAATGTATAGAATATTATTTTTTCTTACTTTGACACTTTAAAGGTACATACTCTTCTTAATAAAAATCACCAATCTTCCACATTCAGTGATGGGCTGGAACCAGTTCTAACCAGCTTTTAAGCTGATTGTTCGATTTTAAGTGTGATCATTTGCACCTCAGCAATTACACCTAGAAATCAGGGCTTGACTTATTTTTTTGTTGCTTGTCTAGACTTAAGGAACTGTTAATAATGCAGATTGAATTTTAAAATGTGTGTTGATACATTTTTCCAAAGAATCAGGTGTTAAATATTTACCAGCATATATCAGTATTGTTCTATAAACATTGCTTGAATTCAGCCAGAGTACAGTAGGAGGATTTGGGATGAAGTCACCACCAGAGTAGAGATCTAGAGACCGAAGGATAAAAATAATGATAATAATAATAAACATTTGTATAGCACTTCAAGCTTTGCAAAGTGCTTTACATCCTTTATCTTATTTGAGTTTCACAATACCCCATCCACATGTTTTAAAAATGATTTGCACATTCAACTATATATACACACACTCAATGCATGAATGTATGAAAATAAATTCTTGAGACTTAGTGAATTTCTATGGTCAAACCCAAAATATGTGACCTGTGGTAGTGGGTTTATCTAAGCTTAACTGAGCCAGTCATTGGATGAAAACCATATACAGGGTGTCTTCAAGATTTGGGTGCAGTTTTGAGCTTTAATAGCTCAAAATTGTGCTCAGATTTGGGGAATTTGGAACAATATTCAACTCTTTTCCACTTCAAGTAGACCTTTAAGAATTCACATTCTTCTGGTGTAGTCTTCAATAAACTCCTGTCATCTCCATGCCATAATGGGCCATCAGAGCAGTAGTTGGGTGAAGCAGTTTAATATTCTCCAGTAAGCATCACCTTTAATGAAGTGCTACTGAGGAAAGGATCAATGAAAATGACCAGTTCATCCTACTTCCTGTAGTAATTTACTTTGCCCTGTTTAAAAATTAATTGGAGAGCAAGTATAATGAAAGATGGTAGAACTGAGCATTCCACACGTAAGTAGAACAAAAAATGCTAATTCCATGCCCTTCCCTTAGAAGGAAAACATGCTCTAGGGAGATAATTCACTCTGTACCATGTATAATAAATTAAATCTCAAGGAACTAGAGCAAATAATCCAGTCTCCAAATACATAGGTTCCAAATGGGTTATACGATCTATTTCCATATACATAGTGATGTAAATTCCCAATAATAATGATTAATACTTTCAATTAAAATGAATTAATTAAATAATTAAGATAGCTTTAACTATTTATATGTGAAGAAATATGGGCTCACCAAATATTCATTAACCATGTACAGGTAATAGAATCTTAAAGTTAGGGGGAACTTTAGAGGTCACTTAGTGCCTGGCACAAAGTAGACAGTTAATAAATGTTTTCTGATTGATCTAGTCTAAACTCTTAGTCCATACAGCATTCCTTTCTATCTCTCCTGTATGGTTACACCCCTTCTCTACCTAGCTGTCAGGGACCAGCTTCAAATTTTCATGATGTAATCCCCACTCAGAAAGAAGAGAGAGACTGAAGAGGAGATAATTTCCTTTTAGATCTATACTAAATAATTTGTTCTCCTATCTCTGAAGTCAATAATGAGACTTTGTCATTTTGAGTTGTAAGTTTTTAAGCCCCAAGTCACACATGGCATGTACCTGTCTCTAAAGCTTTTGGCTTGGTCAACTGAGACCAAGTAAAGTATCTATAATTGTGCTCTATGGTATAGCCCCTATAGACCAATCCAACCATTTAAAGAACAATTTTATGTTAAACTGTATGAGATTAACTTCAGATACAAAGGAGTTTTAAGAACATTAGAAAAGCTGGAGAAGTTGAAATTTGAGCTGAAGGATAGGATAAATAGGTAAGTAATGATATCCAGGCAGGGGTTAACTAATTGAGTATAGTAGTGACTATAATCTAGGGAGCTCTGCCACAATGGAGAGGGAGTTGAGTGCTGAGGAATAATAGAAATTAAAGAGGTATGATTAAAGCAAATCAGATCAGAAAGGACCTTGAATTTCAGGCAGAGAAGTTTAGATATGATGTGATAGGAGAAAAGGAGTCTCTGTAGATTGTTAGGCAAGAGAGTAACATTTTTCTAATTGGTGTTTATACAGCAGCAATGAAATGGATCACACCGGGAAGGTATCATTTGCAAAAAGGTCCTTATAGCATCTAAAATCAGACTGCTCACCAATCAGTGAAAAGGCAAGGGGGAAAACAGGCAGACTTAAGGAGCAGACAATCATTGGAGGTCTAGACATGTAGATTGAGGCAGGCCAAATTGAAGTGATAGAGAGACTAGTCATGACATTTTTTCAAAGTCAAGTATTTGGTCAGAGGTGGGGGAGGAAAGGAAATATCCCGATGTCAGTCAGAGGATCCATTTACTCAGAAAGAATAAGGGGGACAAGACAGAAAGAAACCTGTTACTTAGGACTAATATACAAGAAAGAGACCACAGTTACTGAAAAATTGAGATATGAAGTAAGAACTTTTATAAAAGTAATAATGATAACACCTTATATTTATAAAGCGTTCTAAGATTTTTCAAAACATTGTCTTCATTACAATCCTGTCAAAAAGGTACTCAATCTCTCTCTCTTAAGACCTTCCTCCTTCCCTCCCTCTCCCTCTCTCCCTCTTTCTTTCTCTCTCTCTCTCTCTTTCTCTTTCTCCTACAGAATAGAAAGATATTGAGAGTTTGATTGAGTGTATTGCAAAGTTTGATGGATTTGTAGCCAAAAAGTTCTTGTTTCATCTTGGCTCTACTGCCTTTCTACCCCTATGATGATGAACAAATAATTTCAAATGAAAGGGCTACACTAGACAGGCTCTAATATTCCTTCAAATTATACTTTTATGAACATATGACTTGCCCAAGGTCACATAGCTAAATGTTGAACTCAAGCACTCTCCACTACAGCATACTGCCACCATTACTCAGTAGACTACACTGGCTTCTTACTGTCTACGACATTAAGTCTAAAGGTCTGCCTGGAATCTGACATTGATAGGCCAGTTACTTGGGAAAAAAAAGATGTCACATGATACCCCGCAGTGATATTTGTTAAATATCGAGCTGGTGAACTATGGATCTAGGAGCAGATAGGTGGCATACTGGGTAGAATGCTGACCTTGGAGTCCAGTATACAGGAATTCCAAACCTACTTCACATACTAGCTGTGTGACCTTAGACAAGTCACTTAAACTCTTTATGCCTGTTTCTTCATCTGTTAAGTGGGAGTAGGGTCAAGATCTACAAGGAAATAATATAAATATTGTTTAGGAGAGAGAACTCAAATTTAGTACTTTAGAATTATTAATTCTACAAGAAACCTAAGTCTAATGAAGGAATGAATAAATATAAAATCCAAATTAAACAATGAAATATTAGAATAGACAGAAAGGAAGAGAATTGCTAATGAGAATAATATAACAAAAATCTTTTAGAAAAAGGCATAGAAAACAAAAATTAAAAATACAAAAGATGATAATTGAGGAAAATGAGGACATTTTGAATTAAACAAATCAGAGAGAAAAATGGAGGAAAGAGGATAAGAATTAGATAAGTAAATAAAAGGAAGAAAGAGAAATAAATCAATAAGTAAATTCTAAAATAAGGGAAAAGGTTGACAAATGGGAAATTGAGATAAGGGTGAAGAGAAGATGTCCTGTAAGACTCAGGTGATGTAAAGTAGAACATGCAAAAATAGCTGCATGTAAAGAGCGCTAGCTTAAAAGGGAAAGAGGAATAGGAAACCCTAATTAAAACAAATATTAAAGACACAGATTGAAAACATAAATTTAACTTTCATAACTTTAAATGAGAATGGATTAAACAATCCAATAAAAAAGATCCCATGATCTCCAGTATATAAGTCAATCTCTACCCCAACTCATAATAATGACTCTTCCAAATTTCTTTTCAAGTCTTCTACAGTATTTTCCCCCACTTTGCCATCTGAGAATTTTGTTTCATACTTCATAAAAAGAAAATGAGGCAGTGTGCTCAGACATGTCTTCTTTCTTTCTTACTTCACATCCCTCTGATATCATCCTGACTCTCATTCATTACAATTTTTATTAGAAAGAAAGTTGGGGGCAGCTAGGTGGTGCAGTAAGTAGCATACCGGCCCTGGAGTCAGGAGGGCCTGAGTTCAAATCTGGTCTCAGACACTTAACACTTACTGGCCATGTGACCTTGGGCAAATCACTTAACCCCAATTCCCTGCCTTCCCTCCTCCAAAAAGCAAAAAAAAAAAAAAAAAGAAAGAAAGAAAGAAAGGTAGTCTTTCTCTTTCCCAAGGCTGATCCCCCTACATATAACCTTTATCCAATTCTTTCTAGCTTTTTTCAAAATTTCTATTCTCTCTTCCTAATCAGTCTTTCCATTTCTACTGCTTCATTATTGTTTATAAATATATTCATAGCTTCATCATCCTAAAAACATTGGTAAATTCTACCACGTTTGCTAGGTATTGTCTTATTTTTAGCTAAACTTCCTGAAAATTTCATCTATGTTTAGTGCTTCCATTTACTCTCTTTGCAGTCCCTTACTAACCCTCTGTAATCTGGCTTCTGAACTAATAATTTAACTGAAATTTTTCTCTCCAAAATTTATAGTGATCTCTTAATTGTCAAATATAATGATTAATTAATAATTAATATTAATTCTCATTCTTGTTGACCTTTTTGTAGCATTTCACAATATTGATCATCTATTCCTTCTATATACTCTCTCCTTTCTGAATTTCCCTAATCATTAATCACCAACTTGTGTGCTGATTTATCTGCTAATCATTCTAATACTAAATATATTTGAGTATGTGTACACACACACACACACACTCACGCACATATATATAGAACTATACATACATATAAATGTGTATGTATGTATGTATATATACATACATATATACACACACATATATACATACATACCAATGTTCCAAATGTTTGAAGAGTTCAACAAATGCTGCCAGCAGCCTGCTTCCTTGAAATTATTTATACAAATCATACCCTAATTTTTATGAGTTTCAATTTCTCACTTTTAATTAAATCGGGGTGAAAACAACACATCTTCACCTAATCCAAGATAAAATAAATGGTAATTATGAAAGGGAACAGAAATAGGTTCATTCCTTTAAATAGTATGCATCAGAGAAACAAATATGCAAGTGTTTACTTATAAAATATCTTTCAAAGATTTAATTCAAACATGAGGAAGGGTAACACTGTAGCTTCCCTGCTTTACAAAAAAAGAAACAATAATTTGCTCATCCTCCACCTAGTTCTCTATGAGCTCAGCAAATCAAATGTAGGACTAAGATGATCAGTCTATCTGACTCTTGGCCATCTTTAATGACATTTGAGCAAAGGGATAGCTTCTTTATGGCCATACTTTGATAACAGCCCAGCTGTATCAAATCAGATCAAATGTAATTCAGCTCATCTCATCTAGAGCTCGCCTTTTTTCTGGTCTTTTCTGGTCTTTTCTGGTCTTTTCTGGTCTTTTCTGCAGTAAAGCAAAAGAACCATGACTACTCATAACTTCCAGTTGGGTCTGTCAGTCTCAGTTGTTTTATATGATTGCTCTGATTGAGAGTGATGGTCAGAATCTTCTTGAATGGAGAAGCCCAAGTCTCACAGTGAAATATATTGAACTTGGTGCATCTCTTCCTACTTGCAGAAATTCACCCTCCAGATACACGGAAAAGAGAAGAGTCCCACACTGAACTGATTCTGATTCAGTCCAACAAGCATTTATTAAGTGTCTACTGTGAGTAAGGCAGAACAAACACACATGCATTACTGCTATGTACCTGACATTATATCAAGGACCAAAGATGCAAAACAAACAAACAAACAAATAAATAAATAACACCTGCCCTACAGGCACTTATGTTCTGCCATGTGGATATAACATATAAAAATTAAGTAGATTCATGACACTATGAAGAGGAAGGAGAGCATACTAGTAACTAATAAATGCTTTCTCATCCATCCATTCATTGTGGGACCATAAACAGTTTTTACAAAGATGTAAAAGCAAGTTCAAAGAGCTACAAGGCTTCCAAGGCACTGCCATAGTAACCTGAAGGGAGCTGCTCTACAGTCCATCCTTCATGACCTGGAGCTGGGCTGGTTTACAATAATACTCTAGGCCTAACATGGCTAACAGAACTCACAGACATGGTAGCAATAGCAGGAGGATAAAGAGAAAGTGCCTATGGTAGCAGGTGACAGAGGAAAGAGGATGATCAAATGTTGGAGTGCCTTTCCAGGTACCCAGTTGTAATGGTAATTAATTTAAATTTGAAGACCCCTTGTTTTAATGTCAAGTAAGCAGGTACTTAGCCCTTAGTCAAGCCTCAGTGAAAGAGGCAGAGGGTGTGAACTCTGTCTCCTGTTGCTGACATAACAGGAAGGGTTTGGTTGAAACAGGAATCCAATGATGTGTGTGTGTGTGTGTGTGTGTGTGCGTGCGCGTGCGTGCGTGTATAAGAAAAGCCCCAGAAAGGCAGAATCAGAATTTTTCTCCTGGCAGGCTCCTGGTGGAAGAGAGAGAGAGTTTCTCTCAGTGAACATCTAGAAACTGACTGAGAACTGAGAGAGGATTTCCTTGAGACCAGAATCTGGTGAAGGCTGAAGTTGCTGCTGAGAAGGCCACCTTGAAGGCTTAGATTTCTTCTGGGTCCTAGGGCCAGCCAAACTGCTCGAGGACTGAAGAAGCATGACCAGGATAAGACTTTGTTTGTTTGTGGCTTGGTTGAGCCTTGAGTTCCCGGCAACAGAAGTTGTGAAGGTTTTGAGATGCCCTGGAGGACTAGACAAGGACCTGAGAGCTCTCTGCCTCTGAATCCAGGTGACTGTTTGGTAGATTCAGATAAGAGCTGGGACCATAGAAGGGGATCCCGGGAATCTGAGAAACCACCTGAGTCAAGATGAAGAAAAGGCCTCTCCTTGGATATTGAATGTGTATGAAATTGAAGTTTACCAATGATTGTATTTAGTGATTAACGTTACTTAGTGACTGATTGCTAGACAAGTGACTAATTTGACCTATGATTGCCCCATGAGTGGAAGACTGACTATTGTATTTTGAGATGACTGAATAACTGAGTGAGGAGGCAAACTTCCTTAGGGATACCAGATGATTGTTCTTTTGCTCTTTGTTCTAAATACTGTGACCACTTTGGTGAAAATTATGTGGCCATTCTAATGTTAAGCTGTTGTAAACACTATATTGTGATTTTCTGTGATAAGATGTAATATTGTGAATATTATACCATGATTTGTTGCGAATGTTTGCCTTGATTTGTTATGGAATAAATGGAATGTTTACTATACTGTATAATCAGAACTTTAAAAGCTGTTCACAGTAGCATTTCTTTGGGAAATTACTCGTGCACAGCATTACACCAGGACAGTGCCTAGTGCTAGTAGCAACTCCTACTCCACCTCCTTTGACTCAAAGAAGTGTTGGTCCTACCTATACAGTAAAGATGGATCACTTCAGCATAATTTTCCAGCAATATTTAGCCAGGAGCCTCTTTATTGCAAGGTGAAGCAGGTATAGGGTTTTATTTCCCACTTCTGACTTTAGAACAGAGCTTCTCCAAGCATTGGCCTTTATCTACAAACAAAACTTTTAGAGATTGAACCTGGCTGCTACTTCTTCAGATGCTCTACTGCCTAAGGTTCATTCAAACCAGAAAAGAAAGTTCTTGCCACCAACGTCCTGGGCACTGTCTGATCAGTCAGTCAACAACAGCAAATTTTTTAAGTACTTATTATCTGCCAGACATATGGTAATCACTAGGGATAATAAGTGAACCCTGTCATTCAAGTAGCTAACATTATTTAAAGAATAAAGAATTTTAAAAACTCATTGTTTTTAATAAATATGTATAGTTGAGCAAAACAAACCCCACAGTGACTATATACAAAAATATTTTTCATTCAGAATTTTAAATCCATGTTCTTTCTACAATGGAAAACATGTTTCAACATGGAATCATACATGAACAACTATCAAAATTTTATTTTTATAGTGTCATTATGTGTTATTCTACATCTCATATCATTTTTCATTTGTTAAAGTCTTTGCAATTGTTCATTTTAATGATATTGATGTTATAAAAACAATTTTCCAGTTCTTATTTCACTCTGCATCCATTAATATCAGTGTCTACATGTCTTTGAAATGATTTATATCCTTATTTCTTACAGCACAATAGTATTCCTTTATGTTTTATGCCACAATTTATTCCATCATTCCTTAATTGATGGTCATCCTTGAATTCATTTTTTCTAACACAAAGAAGATCTACTATAAGATGTATGTATGTATGTATGTATATATGTATGTATGTATGTATGTATGTAGACAAACACACACATAAGTGTGTGTGTGTATATGTGTGTATATTTCATTTTTGATCTCTTTGATCTCTTTAGAGTACAGGCCCAAACGTAGCAGTGATATAGATCAGTCAAATGAAATATTTAGTAACATTTTGTGCATAATTCTAAATTTCTTTCCAGAATGTTTTTGCTCATTCACAGATCCACCAACAATGTCTATTTTCCTACAGCCTCTCCAAATTTATCATATTCCTTTTTTGCCACTCCAAGGATATGAGGTATTAGCTGAGAACTGCTTTGATTTGAATTTCTCTTTAAGCAATAATTTGATTTGGAGCATTTTTTTCACATGACTTTTGATAGCCTGGGTGTGTGTGTGTGTGTGTGTGTGTGTGTGTGTGAGTGTATGTGTGTATTGCTATTTTCTTTATTTTTGCCTTGAATACTACCTATCAATTGGGGAATGGCTCTTTTTCCTATGAATTTGATTCAATTCCTTTTATGCCCTGGAAGCAAGATATTCATCAAAAAAACTCACTCTAAAGAATTTTCTCCAGTTAATTGTGTTCCCTTTAATTTTAGCTTTATCAGATTTCTGCAATTTTTTTTCAAATTTTATACAAGCAAAATTATTACATTCAGTAATTTCCAGAGGCCTAAAAGTCTATTCATGTTCTTAACTCCTTTATTTTTCTTTAGATTTATCTAAGTTTTGATAGGGTAAAAGGAGATCCCCCCCATTAGTATAGCTTCATTGTCTATTTCTTCATGTAATTCATTTAGTTTTTTCTTTAAGTTTTTAGAAGCCATGACATTGTACAAATGTTAGGTATTTAAATTAATTAATTGTCTGTTACCTTTCAACAAAATGTAGTTTCCCTCTTCTTCTCTTTCAAGATTTTGTTATTGCTTCATATGAAATTATAATAGCTACTTCTGTTTTGTGTGTGTGTGTGTTCAGCTAAGGTGTAATAGTTTTTTTCAGTTCCATATTTTAGCTCTATGTGAGTCTTCACGTTTCATGTATTTCTTATCAACAACATAAAGTTCAAATCTGTTTTATTCACTTCTGTTATATAGGAGAATTCATCCCATTCACACTCACTTTTATGACAGCTAATTCCTTATTTACCTGCTTTCTATCAAATAATACTTTTTCTTCTCTATACTCTTTACTCATTGTATACTTTTTTTCCCGTTTTCCCTTTTCTTCCCTATTCCCTCTCTAAGTTTGAGGTTTGTTTTGCTTATAACTATTTACTCCCTGAACCTAACCTCTTTCGTATTATTTTCCCTCTTTCTGTTCCTATCCATATTCCTGTTGAATTGAATATGTTCTCTGCTCCAAAGTCTGTGTAGCTATTTGTGTGTATTCTACCCACTTTTGATGAGCTCAGATGAAAGTGAAGTTCAACTGACAATTGTTCCCCTCCAATCCTTTCATGTTTGTACATAGCTCTACTTGTACAACCTAATTATATGCTTTAAAAAGTTCCCCTATCACTTTTCCCATTTTCCCCTCAAATATCTTTATCTCTCTTCCCATTATATTTTAAATAACTTCAAAACATACAAAACTATTCGCAGTTTTTCTGTCTCAATTGACTGCCTCTATTATCCTATGATTAAGATTCTGAAATTTTAACACCCCCCATTACAATGTAAACAACCTATTCTTAGGAATTCCTTCCTTATTGTATACTTCTGTATTTATATCTAACTGTTGCTCTTGACTCTCATATTTGCATTTCAAAATTTCTTTTTTAGTTCCAGTTTTTTCAAGACCATTTGAAATATTCTCTATTTTATTGGAAGACTTTTTTTTTCTTCTTGAAGGATAATCCTCAGTTTTTCTGAGTAAGTTATTCTTGGTTTTAGACAATTGGTTTCTGTCTTTTGGAATATTTTATTCCATGTTCTATACTCCTTCATACTGATAGCTTTTAAATCTTGTTTAATCATGATTGTGCTTTCTCTATATTTTTATTCTTTCTTTCTGGTTATTTGTAATATTTTTTTTCTTTAGTCTGAAAGCTCTGGATTTTAGCAATGACATTTCTGGGAGTTTTCATGTTATGGTTTCTCTCAGGAGGTAATCAGTACATTTTTTTCTATTTTCTGTGTTCCTATTTCTGTGCAATTTTCTTTACTTATTTCTTGAAATATAGCATTTAGGTACTTGGGGTGGTATAGATTTCACAGAATCTCAAAAAAGAATTTTCTCCTTGATCTTTTCCCATATTAATTACTTTTAGATAGATAGATAGATAGATATAGATCTACATCTATCTATCTATAAGCTAGCTTACATTTCCCTCTATTTTCTGTTTTGACTTTATTTTAAAAATTCTTGTTATCTCCTGGAAATATTTTTTCTATTTGGTCCATTCTGATTTTTAGGAAGCTTATTATTTAGATATGGTTTTATACTTCTTCTGTTAAGCTAGCAAGTCCATTTCCAATTCTCTTCATTATAAGTCTTATTTATTTATTTATTTATTTTACTTTAGTACTTAAATCTTCCACTTTTACTTCAGTCCTTCAGGAGATTTCTCACTGATGAAGTCCTTAGTCTTTCATTTTAATCCTTAAGGGAATCTCATTCATATTTACTGCTACATCAAGGAAGAGTTGTTTAGTAACTGGCTTCTGTAGTGATTTGAATGCAATTGGATTAAGCCGTTTTCTTCTACTCTGCTATCTTCGTCTTTTCCTTACATTCTAATGGGGGTGGACAGCATTCACATAAGTTGTGGTTGTTGTTCATCCTTGGTTTTCAAAGAGGAGCAATGACATCATGGATGAGGTCTTGACTTGCATGTGAATTGAATTTAAGTGAGGCAGAATTGCACAAAGTCATCAGCCACAGGTGTCTTTCTGAGTCATTGAAGTCCAGTGGTGAGACAACTGGTAATGGCCCAGGATGGCGATGGTCAGTGGATGACCTTGGCATTCTTTAATGACCAATGAAGCTGTAAGTGCTCCACAGCACCTGCTTCAGCTTCCTTCCAGAACTAGTTATTCTAATCCACCCATTACACCGGGAGAGGTCTTCACATCTCCCTAACTCACCAACAGGTTTAAGGCCTGTTGTTCATCCTCAACTTGATTTAGCCTGTCTGCTGAGATGGTTTTATCGGATATGGCCATAGCAATGCTACAGTTTCTTGGAGCCACAGGTAAGAGTTCAGTGAGAGGTAAACACCAAAGGTAGATGAGCAACCCTGAAAAGGACTCAGCAATTCCTCACACCAGAGGTGCTCATCCTCCAAAAGCACCTTATACACCTCATTCCAACAAGTATGCACACATAAATATATACAGTTTAGATGGAACATAAACTTAGAGGGAAGGCATTAGCATCAGTGAAAGCCAAGAAAGACAGGAAAAGTGTGATTTGAGTTGAGTCTTGAAAAGAACTCTGGGGTTGTAAGAAACAAAAGTGATTTTATCAATGAAAATGACACTAAGGAAGTGGGATTGTTGTGCACTTTGCTGCTGCTGTGCCCTATGAATCACCAGACCTTTCCATCTGACTTGTGTCTGATGCCTCCTGTATATGTCAATTAGCCAGTCAACTAGAATTTTTCAAGCACCTACTATGTGCCAGACATTGTGCTAAATGCTATCTCCCTCCCACCCCATTAGAATATGAATTGTTTGCATTTTTGTTTTTATTTTTTCTATTTGTATCCCCAGCACTGGGCAGAGTGCTTTGCACATAATAACTGCTTAATCAGTCATTCATTTCATTCATTCCCTACATGTCATCCAAGATTCTCAATTTTCCATAAGGACTCTCCTTTAGAAAGAGAAATTAGTAAACTAGAAGGAGCACTGCCAATAGACTCAGAGGACCTGGATTCAAATCTTTCCCAAGATGTTTACTTCTTGTATTTCTTGGGGGCAATTTACTTTAAATTCCTGGAATGGGATCATTGGATATCTAGTCCTTATAGTCCTTCTCTCTCCCTTCCAGTTTTACCTCTGTGATATTATCTAGAATGCAGTTTAAGAAACATTGAAGGGGTATTGAGTGGAAAAAGTTTAAGAAGCCCTTATAGTACTATCCGAGTACTATCAGAAGATCTGATTATATGACATGATCTGGCTTATGTGCAAAAACACCAGTAAGCTATCAGTGTGATTATATTGTTATCCCCAGATTGATCAAAGACAGAATAGAGCTCTTTATGCCTGTTGAAGCATAGCTTGGGGATCTCTTAGAGGCCCTGTGGAGCTTTGGAAAAATCACCATGACAACATAGTTTCCAGCACTACCTTTCTCAATTTGACCCCCAAATAGGGATATCAGAGATGGAGTTCAAGCATGCACAGTGCTACTTTGATCCTAAGAAGGGAGAAAGGAACATTTTCTTTCCACTGATCACAATCCCTGAAGGACTCCTTTCAAAGGTTGGAAAGATCCCATTCACCTCCTCATAGGTAAAGATGAAATCTAGTGACATATAATCTAACAAAATCTATATGACTGAGAAAAATTAAGATAGAAATATGAAATCAAGCATTTTTCTAAAATTGGGGGTGCCAATATTTTTTAAATGGAATCTACAAAACTAAACAGTTTTGTCTGAATTTTGATCCAATTGCTCTAGAGCACTTGGTGGGCAATGACTTTGCTTGTAGAATCTGAAGAAAAACAGGCCCAAGGAAATGACCAGAAGTGGTCGACATAAAGTCAATATTATCATCGTAATAGTAGTTCGCTTTTCTATAGTACTTTAAGGAGTTTTAAAGTGCTTTTCTCCCAATAACCCTGTGAGATAGGTAATGATTTTTTAAACAAGAGTCTCAACTTCTTCCTTTTGTGATACTCCTAATGAAGAAACTCTCTCCAAGTGGATGCTTGACAGCTTGACAACTATCTGGTTATTCAGAGTAACTAAGAGCTAATATTAATATATAATGTTTTATGGTTTATACATAGCATCCTATTTCACCCTCACAAGAAGCCTGTGAAATAGATGCTATTTTTGTACCCATTTTACAGATGATGAAACTGAGCCATAGATTAAGTGACTTGTCCAGACTTGTTCAGAGTTACACAACTAAGTACTATCTAAGGCTAAATTAAACCTCAGGTCTTCCTGACTCCTAAGCTTTCACTCCATTTACTGAATCACCTAGCCACCCAGGCAACTCTTTAAAGATTTGACTGGTTTGTGTTAGAGTTTAAGTGGCAAGGTCATACAACTAAGGTCATATAAGGTCAGAGGTGGGGTTTGAATACAAGTCTGTCTGAATTTGATTTCACTTGAGTTGGATTTTTTTTTTCAGACATATCTGACTCTACCTGACCCCACTTGGGGTTTTCTTGCAAAGATGCTGGATTAGTTTGCCATTCCTTTCTCCAGCTCATTTTTATAGATGGGGGACTGGGGCAAATAAGGTTTGGTGACTTGCCCAGGGTCATACAGCTAGTAAGTGTCTAAGGTCAGATTTGAACTCATGAAGATGAGTCTTCCTGACTCAAGGCTTGACACCATCCCCTGTGCCACATAGTTGCCCAGTTCTCTAAATCCAAACCAGTCCTCTATTTAGTACACTGCATTGTCTCTCCATGCCTTTCCAAGGCAAAGATTATTATGTCAAATTTGTAGATGAGGAAACAGACACTGGAGAAGTTAAGGGTCTTGACTAGACTTATATGTCCACAGAGTGAATGTAACTGCTAAATAGTAACTGCTTCTCTTTTGGTCAGGAAACCTGAGAGTCCTCAGTTTGATTCCAGTTTGATTTTTTTTCTTTCTGGATTAAAAGGACCACCTCCTTGATTGACTTCTTAAAGGGGCCTATTCACTGAAAGGGCATTACCTCACTCAAAGTGAGAACCTGAAAAGACCTTAGCCTACAAGAGCCAGGGTTTCCCTGTACATCCTGGACCACCTCCAGTCATCCTGATGAATATCTGGCCACTGAATCAGATGACTCTGGAGGTGAAAGTAAGGCTGGTGACCCTGCACAGCCCTCCCTCACTCAAATCCAAGTCAACTGAAAGTTATGTCATCATTTCCTTGATGTCATGGTCCTCTTTGAGAACTAAGGACAAACACAACAACAATACCACATGGCCTGGATTCAAAGCATAAGTCACTTGACTCCATATTTCCATTACCACATCTTCTCAGAACCCAATAGTTCTGCATCTATTTGGGGCCAGAGTGGGTTCATTCTGTCACTGTTGCAAACCACTGCTATCTGGGGGTCAGATGAAAAAAAGTCAATGAGTTAATGACCAACCACCATTCTTCAGGGTGGCTTGGACACCTTCCTTAAACTGTTTGCTCTTCGTTAGAGTACAGAAAGAGGCTGGTTTTTGGTGAGAATTGTTCATTTTATTTGACTCTTTGAAGGTTCTTATGGCATAGAGTGTACCCTTCACTGAGCAGCAGATGACTATATAGCTAAATCCCAATTACTATGAATAATGTATCCCCGGAAGTAGTCACATTATTTGGATTGATATTGCATATTTCCACTGTTTCCAGTGACCATATTTTACATAACTATAACTCTGAATGGTACAAATTCAAATACCTGTGACCACTTTAGGGGATTTATTAGTAGCACTAATATATATGAAATCATTGCTATAATATATCACAACCCAATGGAAAAGACTAGACCCAAGGAATAGATCTGGAGTGTAACAGAATTCTTTTGTCAGAGAAACTCTACCTTCCTGTGGCAGGAGAAGTAGAACTGGGGAGAGGGGATGAGAAAGGTAGATAGAAGGAAGGAATCTGCTTTCAAACCCCTGAGACAGAACAGGGTTCTTTAACATATGCAGGATTTCAGTGGTGTTGGACCAAGCTGTATATACTTAGACAAAAAGAACAGATTCCACTTCTATCTGTAATTGCATGTTTTTATTTGCAAGACTAATTGTATAAACAACACAGATTGCATGAATCTTTCTCCTCTCCTTTTTCACCTTCCTCCCCCTACCCCCCAAGGTAAAGCTTGTTTGTTGGTGTTTCAGCTCACCAAACTAATTACAGTGTGTGGCCACCTTAACAAACCTGTATAACAAGAATTCAAACTGTCAGTTCCATGTAGGTCAACTCATGGCAGCTCTTTGGACAATAATGAGAAAAAGAGCTCAGAGCAACATGTGTGTTTATTTCACTATTTTCTCATTAAAATAATGAACTCTAAGAATTGAAGCAATATGAATGCAAGCAACACTAAGAGGTACTTTTCATCTTTCTTTTTCTTCTCCTATACCTCCAGTATTTTTCCTGCTCAGTAATGCTATCAGCATGGAAACAGATTTTTTTAAAAAATTGATTTGTTTATTTACTTTCAGTTTACAAGATTCAGTTCCACGATCCCTTGGGTTTCAAATTTTCTCCCCTCCCTCCCCCCTACCATGGCGGCTTGTAATCAAGTATAGAATCTGTAAGTATTTTCACATTGGACATTAGTCTGGTTGTAGAGGATTCTAGCCAATGGAATGAACAATGGGAAAGAGGGAAAAAAATCAAACACGGAAAAGACAAAGAGCATGTAGTTTGCTTGAATTCCCATGATGAAATATATTTTGGGATTAATTTTAGATTTTAGTTTTGATCTCTAGTTCTACTGCCTCTGGTATTGCTATTTGCCTATCTATTTCTAGAAAGCTAGAATGCTTTCTCTTCACCTTCTCCTTAAACTCTACATATCTGTGGGACTCACTTTCCACCCCCCATCCCCCCATGAGGTCAGTCCTTTTCTTAAATGTACTGTACCTTAGCCATCATCTAAATTTAATGTCCTCAGAAATGGGAATCTATTCTGTGTGCATATTCCATCAGCTTGCCAAGATGGCATCTTCATGACACAAATGAACTGTTACTTGGAAAAGTATGATAAATGAAATATACATGGACATTCTGGAACTGGTTCTGGTTTACCTACTCTGTGGTAGGAGCAGCCTCTTTTTCAACTAGTTTTGTAGCTGAAATTGTCAGTGTCTTCAGAAGTATCAGAGCCAGTTTCAGCCACATATATTGGCTGTATTTGTTTTTGGTGGGGTGAGACGTCTCCTTCATTCATGACTTCAATCAAAAGAACTATGCTATTAGAGGGAGGGCAAATGGGCCTTTCCTTGCCCCTAAGACCACTTTTTTCAGTCATTTCAGCCATGTGCAACTTTTCTCAACCCAATTTAGGGTTCTCTTGGCAAAGATACTGGAGTGATTTGCCATTTGTTTCTGCAGCTCAGTTTTATAGATGAGGCAAGCAGTGCTAAGTGACTTGCCCAGGGTCACACAGGTGGTAAGTGTTTGAGGTCAGATTTGAACTCACAAAGTTGAGTCTTTCTAACTCCAGGCCCAGCAATTTATCTACTGTGTCAGCTGGGTGCCATATTGCCCTCAAAATTGGGCCTGCGTCTTTGGTCTTTTTATTCATTTTTTTTGAGATAATGAAGAAAGTAGAATTTACAACCTTGGGAGTTTCAAAGGCTAGAGGCCGTAGTAACAGCAGTCTGGGAGTTCAGAAATACAAGCTTGGTGATATAACTATCCTTGCATAGGGCCATCATCTGGAATGACCTTTAGTACCCCACTCCAGGGGAAACTGGTAGCAATGTTGCCTTTGGATATGAACTTGGTAAGACCAACACTATATAGGAAATGAACTAAATTGAAATACTAATCTCCCTCCCACAAAAAAAATTCCAAAGTAATGGAGGGGGCATTACATCCTCAGAGTATATGTGGAAATTACTGTACAGTTTTTGCTTGTTTGTTTTGTATTTCTTTGTTTTATGTGTTTTTTGGTGTGAATTTTTTTTTATTTTGCTTTATCTTTGAAGCAAGTATTCTTGTGCAAAATGTACTTGATGTTAAGTGATTAGCTATAATTAGAGTCCTACTTGCTGTTCCCCTTCATTAGGGGTGCTAATACAGTGGGAACTCAAGGCAATGAAAGATCAAAATGATAGTCACAAACTCCTTATAGTACTGAAGACCTCTGAGGGTAGCCATACCTTGCCTGGCCTTAAAAGTGTGAAGTCATAACATATTCATCACATCTCATTTTGCAAATAAGGAAACTGAGGCTCAGTGAGATAACTTTCTAACGGTAATTTTGATAACTATCTAGGAACTGTGTGTGTGTATATGTGTGTGTGTTTCTCTCTCTCCAAAATCTCAAAACTTATCAGCTGTACAAGTTATTTGGCCCATCCTATGTTATTTATATGAAGGCTATCCAATAAGATAGCAACAAACATAGAATAAAAAAAATATTTTGACTCCTCCCCCCTAATGAAGGTACTTCACCAAGACTTAACTCATATACTATGGAGGAATGAGGTGCAGTGGCAAGTGGGATAAATCCTGAGGATTTTAAGAGTGGATTCCAGATTACCCCAAAAACTTATACTTTAAAGTTCTCAGTATTCTTTGATTACAAAATTTGTGAAGATAGGAAAAAGAAAGATGGAGAATAGGTAAATAGAAAGAAACACAGACCTCTTATTCTCTTGTCAGAAGCCCAATTTCATTTAGCAGAAGAGAGATGAAGTCATTCCTACACTGTGCCTGAAGCTGAAGGCCTAAGCATGGCATATCTAAAAAGAATCTCAGTCTTAACCTCATTGGCCTTCTTTCTGGCCAACAGGCCCTCCCAATTACATATACCCTGCTGTATTCAAGCAAAGGTGCTGTTCCCATTAGCCCAAAAGGTTATCAATTCATTAGTTACTTTACTCTGTCACTCCTTCCTCTAAATATATTGTCTTGAAATCTGTCCTTTTCTTATTTCTCATATTCATCATCATCATTACAACAATGAAATATTTCTAATGTATAATTACTGGGGGTTATAATATAAGAGATTTGCAATGATTTTAAGTTGACAGCTATCAAAATCAATGGAGGGACAACATAAACAGGTAGGAAATGTAAAGTTTTTGCTACTGTTCTAAAATATCTAGAATTTGGCTACTTGTCAAAATTAAAGAACTAATTCCTAACAGTGAAAATAACCGTAGAATCATGGAGTCATTTTCTGAAGAAGAATGGGAAAACTGAGTAACTACAAACATTCTTTTCGAGCTCTGAGCATAGTCTGTGTTTACATAGGATAGTTGGGTAGGCTGTTCAATTGGATTTGACCAGTTCAGAAAATAGAATCATTCAGTCAGTCAAGAAGCATTTATTAAGTACTTACTATGTGCTAAGCATTGCTAGGAGCTGGAGATACAAAGAGAAGCAAAAGGAAGCCTTTGCCCCAGAAGAATCCATAACCTAATGGGATAGACAACATGTAAACAAATATGTATAAGCAAACTATATACGGGATAATAAGAACATAAGAAATGTAGGGAAGGCACTAGAATTAAGAGGAGGTTAGGAAAGACTTCCTATAGAAAGTAGGAATTTAGCTGGTGTAAAGCCAAGCATGAGCAGCTTTCCAGAGGACTGTTGCTGTGAACAGCTTTAAGGTCCTGATCCCATAGTATAGTGAACTCTCTTTTTATTCAGCAGTAAATTAAAGCAAAACATTCACAGAAACCAAAGTACAGCATTCACAATGTTATAACGTAACAACTTATCACTAAAGTGATCACATAGTTTTAAAATTTAAAAGATATAATTCAGTAGCTCCTTAACTCAATCATCCTTAAGGAACAAGCCTCCTTAAGGGACACAAAGTACAAAGCTCAAAGTTCTCCACCCTTAGGTCACAATAAATCATGATCTTCTCAGTCAGCATTAAGTACCCAAGAAGAAGTCTTTTCATCTTGACTCAAGGCTGGCTCTCAGCTTCCATGGTTCCTCTTCCATAGTCCCAGCTTCTGCCTGAATCTACCCAACTGTCACCTGGATTCAAAGACATGCTTTCAGCTCCTCGTCCAGGTGCTCGTCCAGTTCCTTGTCCAGTTCCCATTCCATATTGAAGCTCACAGTGTCCAGTCCACCTCAGGTCCTTTACAGTTTCCATTTCTGGGAAGACAAAGTTTAACAGAATCAAGAAAACATTCATGCATATTGCTGGCACCATTGTCAATTCACTATCTGCCTGAGAAATCAACACAGGCCCACATACAAGGTCTGAGAACTCAACAAAAATCATCAGTACAGTCACAGAACCTCTGAATCCCTCCTCCAGGATTTCTGTAAACAGACAACAAAAAAATCCTCTTTCAGGGCTTGCAGTAAAGTCTCAGGGCTTCTATACAAAGTATCACAAACAAAAATCAACACAGACAGAGCAAGCAAACAGAGCGCCTGGCCACCACAAAGTTCCCCTTCTCAGTTCTGCCACCACAAGTGCTCTCTTCTCAGCTGTGCTCTCTCCCAGCTTGGGCATCTCCTTATATGTGATCATTAGCTCCTCCCTGCTCTGCCCCTTCCTATTGCATCAGCAATAGGGGTTCACAAGTTCTGGCGTTCACAAGATCTGTTTCTTAACAAAGACTTGATATAATCACAGGCAAGGCTTAAAAGAAACTTGAACTCAAACAAGGTACTAAATAATTAAATAGCTGAAACAAGGTGTTAAGTACTTCTTTGCTTGCCATTACAGCTGGGACTTGAAGGAAGCTAGGAAAGTCAGGAGATGGAGCTGAGGAGAGAGAGTATTCCAGGCATGGGGAGCAGTTAGAGGAAATACACAGAGTCAAGACATGGAATGATATGCATGAAGAACAAGAAAGTTTGTCAGGGAATACATGGGAGTGAGGGTATAAAACGTAAGAAGATCAGAAAGGGCTTGGCTAGTTATTAAGAACTTTGAAAGCTAAATTCAGAATTTTGTGTTTGATTCTGGAGGTAAAAGGAAGACACCAGAGTTTATTGAGTATAAGGGTGATATGGTCAGACCTGTTTTTTAGAAATTCTCTTTAGCAGTTGAATGGAAGATGGACTAGAATGGGGAGAGAATTGTAGCAGGCTATTGCAATAGTCTCAGTATTAGAAGTTTGAGGGTATGCAACAGGATGGTGGCAGTACCAGAGGTGAATGGGGAGGGTAAAGACGGTATTGACAAATCTTTATTTCTTTGGATATTAAATGACTTGATTGGATATAGGGGGAAAATGATAGTGGGGAGCTGAAGATAATGCCGAGGTTGTGACCCTGGGAGCCTGGAAGGGTGAGGATGCCTTTGATAGTAACAGGGAATTTTGGAAGGGGACAGTTTTAAAGGGAAACATAAAGCAAGCAAGGAGCTCAGTATTGAACTATTGATTCAGTCCAAACAATTAATCTCCACATTTGAAAGTGACAGCCCCTAGCTGTTAGCCATCTTGAAAGTAATTTGTGAAACTTTGCATATGTTTTTATATTTACTTAGTGTATTCTTACCAGTATAATGTAAATTCCTAGAGGACAGAAATTGTTTTCACTTTTGTCCTTGTAGTCACAGGGTTAAGTATAATGTCTTGCACATAGTAGATACTAAATACACACACGTATAAATGCACAACATATGTGTTATGTACACATGCATACATACATATACTTACTAAATAAACTTTGAATCCAATCTTGAAAGTGGTGGAAAGAAAGACTTTTCTATCATTATTTTAGAGATAAACTAAATAGACACTAAATTGTTGCAGTGAGGCCAAAAGAACTCAAATGATTCTTCAACTAACAAACCCTTGATTTTCTTGCCAAGTGGAAAGTCATGACAGACAGGGGAGCCTGACACTTCACAAGGGAATTACTGAGGAAAGAAAGGTGACTGAAAAGAACATTGGAGCCTGGGTTATAAAAAGAGAAAAAATCAACACAAATCTAGCAAATCAAACTGGAATAACCTCCCCAAAATAGCATTTCTTTTATGAAGTTCAACTCCAGGATTTCCCAATTCTTGATCTCCTCTTGGGATACCTCAGTCCAATTCAAATTTGTACCCACAAACAACTGTATTTCAAACGCCAATGCACTGGTGCAGTATTTTTATATGCTCCAGCACATGCCTGAAGTGAAGTATTATGTTACTAGTTGAACACTGATCATGAAAACCTCATTGAAATTATTCATGCTTTGAAAGGGTGTGATGGATGCTGTCCAAAAGTGAACATCATGACTCAACCATTCCATCAAAGAAAATAAATGATGGAAAAACAACATGGGCTGGTCACTTAGCAAGAGTGAAGAATAAATGATGGACAGACCAAGCATTCCAATGGCATACTTGAAATATTAAAAGGAGAGAAGCAGGTTGGGTAGAGCTCCTGTCATCATCCTATGAAACAACATGGACAAGGGAAGCAAAGGATGATCACACATGAAGGGATGATCTTCCTTGTTGGAAGAGAGTAACAACTGAGCAATCTTGAAAAACTTCGTGTAGAAGGTGGTCGCTGAGCAGAGCCCTAAAGGGAAGCAATAAATTCTAAGAATTGAGCATAAAATGGTGTGCTTTTCAGGGTTCAGATGGTTGGTCAATTTGCCTAAGACAAAGTAAAGTGTTAGATATGTAAATGTCTGTGCTCCATTAAATACTAACAAATTGAAATGCCTCATACGTGTCTTCCCTGTGTCTACAATGCGCTTCTTGTTTGTCTTGAATTTCTGATTTTCCTTTAAAGCCTAGTTCAAATATCACCTCTTTGCAGAAAGCCTTCCTTGATAGCCCCTGTCTGTATCCACTTTCCCCTCTAGAAATCACATAGCACTATGTTCTGTAACTCTTTAATATATTTATATAATATTCTGTATTATACTTATTTTTTTTCTTACCTTGTACCTAAGCTAGCATGGTACTCCATATGTAGCAAGTGCTTAATGAAAATTTATTGAATTTGAGAGCCCAGAATGGTGTCAGGATAAGAGAGAAACCATTTGCTTTCCAGTTTTTTCCCCCCTAGAGCTATCATTGAATGAGTACTAAGTAACATGGCACAGTCTACAGGAACTATACTCAGGAGGCCCAAGATTTATCTCTTGTCTGGGAATTCAGTGAACCTGATCACTGCCAAGTCTCTATACTGTGTAGTCAGTATAGCCTGTAATCAATGTAGCCTGTGGAATTTTGTGGTAACCTTGGCAAAAAAGAAAAAAAAAAGTAACCCTCTATTGTCCTTGCCCTGGCCTGGGAGCCAAGAAAATTTTCCCATATATAATGTAAGGAAAAGACTTGAAATCCTGTGAGATCTTTGCTGTCTGAAGCCCTGGTTTTGACCTGGTGGAAAAATGGTAAGATGAATGATTTCATTTGGTTTTGCCTGAATTTATAGAATTGATTAAAGAACAAACTAAACTAACTGGGTGAAAAAAATCCAGTGAGAATGAATATCCCTTAAGTTTTTTCCTGTTCTAGTTTTAAATCAGCATTTTAATTGTACATAGATTGTAAAAATAGAGCTTCATTTTCACTGAGTAATCATCATTTTTCCTCAGAAACCCTATTTGTTACTCCTGGGAGTGCCTCATTCAAGGGAGGTTTCTGAAAAAAACATATTTAAAATTATTATGTAAGATCTGTATGCCAGTTTCAACTAGACAGCATGTTTGTGTATGGAGTAAGTTTAGCTTTATTCTTTATGCTCCAGGGGATAGCCTCCTCTCTTCTTTAATAACAGACAAATTTTTGTCTGTGTGGAAGCTGATGCAATTTTTTTTAACACCCTTGAGATTTGATCTGATTTGGTTTTACATGGGCTATCATTACTGGGTTAATCAGGTTTCCTTAAGCCTTGTAAGGACTCTAGGGATTAAGAAATTATTTTAGTTCAGTTGTTTCAGTCTTTCAACCAACTGTGGGCGAACCCATTTAGGGTTTCCTTTAGAAAGATATTGGAGTGCGAGGTGGAGTCAAGATGGCGGCATAAAAGCAGGATAACTCGGTGGCTCCCCCCATAACCACCTCAAATACCTATAAAATATGACCCTAAACAAATTTTAGAGCTCCAGAACCCACAAAATGACAAAGTAACAAAGCTCCCACTGAAGACAGCTCGGCAGGCAGACAGCAAGGCTTCATCTCAGCAAACTGGGAGCAGAGCCCAGCCCCATGTGGTTTTAGCCCCAGGGTGTCCAGGAGAAGCCACAGATGGAGCTTTCAGGAGAGTGGATCACCAGCAGCTGTGGTAGTTTTCAAAATTTTCAACCCATAAGAGCCAAGGACAAGGGGAAAGGTTAGTGGAACTCTGCTAAATTTGGGGGAGAGGGTCTGGCCAACTGCCTCCAGAGCTAGAAACAATCTGAAGGAGTGGCCCTGTAGCTGCCTCTATGTAGCTGCTTCAGAAATCCTGGCCTACAGATTGCAGGGGGGCTAAGTGATTATTCAGAGGCTAAATGCTTTTGCCTTGTCCTGCCTAGAGTGGGATTGCGGTATTGGGAGGTGGTCCTGAGGTGAGTCACCAGTGAGCCAAAGCTGGTGGGAGCTGCAGAGATGGCAGCCTCGTAATAGCCATGGCAGCTGTGAAAACCCCAGCAATTTGGGACAGAGCACTCCCCTCTGAAAGCAGAGTTCTACTGAGCCCAAAAGTCTGGCAACAGCCCAAACTGACTGGCAACATGAGCAGGCAAAGGAAGCAAAACAAGCTCAGCAATCCAACTTTAGTTTCCTTTTTTGGGGACAAAAAGGATCAAAGCATGGAATGGGAGGAAGACAACACAGTCAGAACTCCTGCACCAAAATCTTCCAAGAAAAGCATAAATTGGTTATAGGCCATAGAGGAGCTTAAGAAGGATTTTGAAAACCAAATAAGGGAAGTGAAGGAAAAATTCAGGAGAGAAATGAGAATGATGCAAGAATATCATGAAAAGAGAGTCAGCAACCTGACTGAAGAAAATAACACCTTAAAAAATAGATTAACTCAAATGGCAAAAGAGGCCCAAAAAGCCAACAAGGAGGAAAATGCCTTAAAAAGTCAAATTTGCCAGATGGAAAAAGAATCTCAAAAGCTTACTGAAGAGAATAATTCCTTCAGAATTAGAGTGGAGCAAATGGAAGCAAATGATCTTATGCAAAATCAAGATACTATTAAACAGATCCAAACAAATGAGAAAATAGATGGCATTGTGAAATACTCATTGAAAAAAACACTGACCTGGAAAATAGATCCAGGAGAAACAATTTAAAAATTATTG
>CM053587.1:137483723-137503607 GCA_028646515.1 Pseudochirops corinnae | reverse complement strand
GAGCAAAATTCCAATTCTGTCTCTGTCTCTGGAATTCTTGCTTATGTACACACCTCAGCCAATCCCCTTCTTCCACATCAACAGGGGCTCAGCCAATCCCCTTCTTCCACATCAACAGAGGAATTCATGCCTTCTTAACAGTGGGACAGCGTTAGCACCTTCCATACTTAGCACTTAGTGCTAAGTATCCTGCTAAACTGATTACTATTACACTAGCCTACCACACAGCTGAGTAGAACTGACTTAAACCCATACTGCTGTTTGCAGAGACCCCTCCTCAATTGACAAGAACATCCTGCTTCCATGTTCTAGCAATTTCTGAAAGAGATTGTACCCTATCTTGCCCCTACCTTCCAATTTCACCAGAACCCATATACACCTCAGACTTTGCCTACAGAACCCATGTGCTTTGTTCTCTGTGTAGAGGGGTCCTAGCTTGCATCCCTTTGCTTTCTCCTGTAATAAACTAAGTTGCTCCTTGACCTGTTTACATTTCCATTTGGACTTTCAACCCCCAGGCCACAAGGTTATCAAGGAATTATAATTTTCAAGTAACAAGGTTGGTGATTTTGGTGATGAAGAAGCAATAGCTAGCATTTACTTAGCATTTTAAGATTTACAAAATGCTTACCATGTTATGTTATATAAACCTTACCACCCTGGCATGGTATTATCAGCCCCATTGTAGAAGTAAGGAAACTGAGACAGACAGAGTTAAAGTGATCTGTCCATAGTCACACAGTTAAGTAACGGTTGTGTTCAAATTTGAACTCAGGTCTTTCTGATTCTAGGTTCAGCCCTCTGATCACTGCACAAACTAGCTACCTCACAGAAAAAAGGAAACAACTGGGGATCAAACTCCTTAGAGAACATAAGAGACTGGAATGAGTACGTATATAACTATACCCAGTTTCTAGTTTGTACAGTCTCCTTACAAACAACTCTATGTTTTGGTTTGGTGTCTAGGAGAAGTTTTGGAATATTCTAGTATTGTGGATCAATGATATTTGCACTTCTTTGACTTGATTGTTCGAAGTTGGTATAACTGAAAAGGATATGGATTCTGGAAAGTATGGTGCTATAGCTTTCATAGAAAGGGATAGTTTGGATATTTGATTTTTAAAAAATCATGTTTACTGAATCAGAACAGCATCTCCTCTGTTCCCAGGGCCCAAAGAAAGTAGCAAAGACCAGGTGGGTGCATTTGCATTTGGTCCTTCATTTGCAGAACCAAAGAGTGGAACAGGAGGGGACAATAGAAGAGAGATAGGGAAAATACTTTTCAAATCAAAGTTTTTCCAAACACCTGGGAAACAGGAAGACAAACCAAGAGAAGGCCATGGGCAGGAGAAAGACATAAATGCTTAGGGGTGGGAAAACAATTGAGTTTAAGTGGGATAAGACAATATCCTGGGAAAGGGTAGGACTGGAAGACAGTAAGAAAGTAGGACTAGGCTGCCCCCTATCTTCTCTGTAAGCACCTTAAGAAAAATTTTTGTCATATGACTGAAAGATGCCACAACCATGTGCAAAAGAAAAGAAATATTATTTACATTATTTACTGGTTACAATGCAATCAAATTACATTAAATTAAGTCACTTAAAACAATTAAAATTAACTGGAAACAAAATAAATTAATCCTAAATAATTGTTGGATTAAAGAACAAATCATAGGAATGATTATTAATTTCATTCAAGATAATGACAACAAAGAGACAACATATTAAATTTTGGGGCACATGGTCAAAATAGCCCTAATGAAGAAATTAATGTCTTGAGATATTTAAAAAGGTTGAGAAACATTGTTTCTGGATAACCGATCATTTTGTTAATAATGCTAACATTTTATTAATAAGAAGAATGGCCATTTGTCCATTTCTCTCTTGGATCAAAGACTAATCAGGGTTGTAGGATCACAGTTTATAGGCCTTTGAAAGAATAGGTGTTTCTGAGGGTGTCAGTCAACTCTGATTGATTAACAATTAGTGAGAAGAATGAATATTACAATGAGAGGTGGAGCCATTCTTAGAAAGGGTGGGAGATGTACTTTTAAATTATCTAGCCTTGAACAATCTAATAAAAATAATATTCTCACCTGTGAAGAACACAATGGACTTCCATACCTTGGATTAAATTTCTTGTAAAGTTGGGTGGGATCTGACCTCCTTATTGGTAATTTCCTTATCAGTAATGTCCTCTGAGAGTTAATTTTGAAAAGAGGACTTTAGAAAAAGGGGAACTCTGGATCTCCTCAAGTGATTGGTTATTAATAATCATTTCTCTCAATCTATAAACACTTCTATTAACAAAAAGGAGAAAGATCAATGAATTAGGGATGTAACTAAAAATATTAGAAAACCAACTAAACAAAAAACCATAAATTAATCACTAAAATAGAAATCCTGAAAATCAAAGGAGAGATAAATAAATTGAAAAACAAACAATTGAATTAATAAACAAAATTATAAGTTATCTTTTAAAACACAAACTATTAGCATATTTGATTAAAAAGAAGAGGAAAGCCAGATTACCAGTATCAGCAATGAAAAAAACAGATTTCCCAACAAATGAAGAATAAAGGACATTATCAGAAACGAACTATTATCATAAACAAACTAGAATATTTTCCAATAAATTCATTAGTGAAACAAGTTTATTGATGTTATGTTTGTAGAGGATCTGGATAATGGATGTTGCTCTTATGCTTTCCCTGCCATCAGTGGAATGAAGCGGAGCTATGAGTTTGCTCCCATGCTTTTTAGCATTGTTTTGAGCAATGATGTCAGCTACCTTCAATGAAGATGAAAATGGCATCAAGGTCATTTATCATACTGATGCTAAATTATTTAATATGGACAGGCTATAAGCCAAGACTAAAGTGAAGGAAGAATTGGCACATGACTTTTTTGTTCACAGATACTTGTGCATTCAATGCAACTTCTGAAGCTGCAATACAAAAAAACATGGGCCCATTTTAGGCTGCTTGTTGTCATTTTGGCCCAACAATTAAGACCAAGAAAACATAAGTTCTTCACCAGCCAGCACCATACCATCAATTATGTGATGGAGAAATATTTAATTCTGCTGTTAAATTCACTTACCTTGGTAGTATAATTTATAGGGATACACACATAAATGATGAGATTGGTGAATGTATTACCAAAGCTACCTTGTTGTTTGGGAAGCTCCAAAGGAAATTGTGGGAGAGAAGAAATATTAGACTGCCTACCAAATAGAAGGTCTTCAGAGCTGCTGTTCTGACCTCATTGTTGTATGCCTGTGAAACCTGGACACCAATGATATGCCAGGAAACTGAATCGCTTGTGTTTTAATTGTCTTAGGAAAATTCTGAAGATCACCCAACAAGGTAAGGTACCAGATATTGAGGTTCTTACTCAATCTAAACTGCCATGCATTCAAACTCTACTGCAGAGAGTACAACTATGATGGACTGGCCACATTGTTCTAATACCAAGGATACATTTCCCTAAAAGACTATTTTACAGAGAACTCACACAAGGCAAATGGTCATATAAAAGTCAGAAGAAACAATTTGAGGACACTCTCAAGGTCTCTCTGAAGAACTTCGGAATCAATAACATGACAGTGGAGACTTTGGCAAAGTACTGCCAAGTATGCTTGCATCAAAGAAAACACTATGATTTATGAGTGAAGCAGAATTGCAGTAGCTTAAAAGAAAAATGCGATACAAATATTTAGAGACATCTCCACTCCAAATGTTCATATGGACTATTTGTGCCCGACCTGTGGTAGAGTCTTCCAAGCTCATGTTGCTCTGATCAGCCACAGTCAGAAACACCATAACATGACTCAACATAGTAATGTCCTTTTAATCTTCTTCAATAATGAAGGACAACAATCAACCAGCTAGTGAAACAAGGACATCCATTGTCATTGCTTTTATTTAGCATAATAGTAAGCCTGAAATTTTGAAAGAGAGGAAGAGATTGTGCTGTGGGAAGTATTATAATTGACACCAGTTATGTTAGTGATGGGAAGGGTCTATATTGCAGACTGAAGTCTCCATTTTAAGAGTGGCGTATTAGTGACATGTAACCTTGGACCTAGAGAGCAGAGAACATGTACCAATAAAAATGAAATATAATCTGAGGTCTCAGATTTCAAAAAAATTGATTAAGAAGACAAGAAACACAGAAATTTTTCTATATGTTCGTTCATATAGCTGGGTATGCTGTTGGGAGGAGAGTCGCTCCAAGTCCTTTGGAATGGAAGTCAATCATTTTATTGACCATCAACTGTCACAGAGAAAGTATTGCAATTTTGTATTGTGAGGAGTACAAGAATAACTGTCAGTTATTAGACATTTATTAGGTGTCTTCTACATGTCAGATACTGTGCTAAGTGATGGGGATGCAAAGAAAGGTAAATGATGGTCCCAGCTCACAATCTAATAGGAGAGATAATATGTAAACAATTATGTGTAAACAAGTTATACACAAGATAAATTGGAAATAATCAACAGAGGAGGTATATGGAAGAAAAGAGGTAGAATCAGCAGAATTTAGCAGCAAGTGATCATGAGCAAGGTGAATAAGGTAAGAGTAAGGTGATCACAGCCCATGGTAGTAGTAATGCTAATTATATCATAATAATCTTTCTAAATTAAGCCCAGAAAAGAACTCATGATCTATGCCTTGGTTTACTGGGTTTTTGTTTGGTTTGATTTTTGGTTAGTTTTTGTTTTAATTTTTCCTTTTGTTTTTATTTAACATATTCAAGCCCACGAGTGCATACTCATAGACTTCTGTGTTTAGCAATCAGCAGAGTTTGACTACTTGGGCAAGAACTGAGAGTCAGGCTTGCTTGAGAGGGCATTGGCCCTTGAAGTTGAACTGGGCAAACAATAGTGAGTAACATTCCTTCTGATGAAACTGCAAGATGGGGTAATACCTGTACTCAGTGGAGGAGTACCTGATCCTAAGACAAGTAATACCTTCAAGTTCTGAAAATTGCCTTGATGTCCAAGCATTTCTTTTTCTACAAAGTCATAGATTTGTTCTGTAGGCATGGCCTTGAAAGGAAAAGTACATACAAGTCCATAACTGGAATAGCCCCAGATCAGGATGAAATAGTCCCACTCATGAAACCATGCCTATTTCCCAAAGTGGACCTTCTGCATCTTGTTAGACCAAGATAGAAAGAGAGGAAAGATATCACTTCAAGATTTTAAAATTGTGATGATCTATTATAAGGAATGGTGCTTCTTGTTGTTGTTGTACTTTATAGGTTGCTACAGTTAAGGCTGAAAATTGAGACAGGAAAGTTCTAAACCTCCCAAAGTATTAATAAGCCCTGGAGCTTGAAAGTTTCATCATGAGAATGGCTTTGATCTTGTTCAAAAGAAACAGAAATAATACCGATATTTCCTATCTCCCCAGGGCCTAGGTCAGTGCTGGGCATATAAAAAGTACCTAATCAATATATATTGAGCAATTGATAATTGAGGTCTAAATATGGATTTTGGAGGGAGGAAGAAGTGGTCTAAATTATCCAAGTTGGCTATTAAAATTTTCCTATTCTTTTGTTTATCTCACAGCTTAACTAAGAAATCAATTCATTAGAGATATAGAGAAAAAATGTTTTTACTTTATACTGCCAAAAATAAACAATGAAAACACATACAAGTGTATATATGAAGTAATGTCATATTAAAGATCATCCTTTATATGCTATTTCCCTGATATTGGATTATCCAATCAGTTTTAAGAAATGGCATTAAAGCTTAATTAACAGCACATTGGCTTGACATTCTTCATACTTCACAGAACGATAAACTAAGCATCCTTGTCTTCCGAGGGATAGCCACAATCTAATTATCACAACATAGATTATATTGAAGGAGCTGGGTCCGCCTTGCATTCAAAATAATCTTCTTTCAGAGATTTAAAATATTCTCCATCAAAAAGTTTCTACAAAATCTCCTCAGCCTGAGGATAAATATTTGTATTTAGTAGCAACCATGTTTCAGCTTTAATATTAAATTCGGATCATGTAAAGTTTAAATGCTTTTAGTCCTTTCTTTGGTTACATATCAGATTAAGAGATTGTAAATGTATGAAATTGTGATAAGAAATCAATCATCCAAATAAATAAGTCCCTTTAAAGATGTGCATCAATGGAAATGTTAAATGTCACAAGTTGATAAGCTAATGAAAACCCATTCTATCTGGCAACATTCAAAGAAAATATGTTTGCCTCCTTTGGATTCTTGTTTTTATAGATAAAGAAGGTGCATTAAACACTGACCACCCTCGGGGAAGTGGAATGAGATAATTTCCAGCATGGGCAGTTATACTTAGATTCATGACTTTGGGAAAAGGCAGGATGAGATCATGGGAAAGCTATTTGTCTAGGTTAGTTGAAAAAAGATAGCATGCAAAGGAGAATAGAGTGGTATAAAACTAGAAATATATTTTGGATTCATATCATGGTAGGAGTTGGGAGGAATTATAAATACCAAATAAGGAATTTATCTTGTATAGAATTCTGAGCCATTGAAAGTTTTCAAGCAAAGTAATGGCATGATAATAATAATAATAATAGACATTTATATTGTATTTTGAAATGTGATTTGCATACTTCACTCCATTTTAACCTCATACCAATCCTGTGATGGTATAGGCATCATTATCTCCATTTTATAGATGAAAAAATCAGAAGTACATAGAAGTTGGGCTAGTAACTGACCTAGGTGGAACCCAAAGTCAGGATCTTCTGGATTCCAAGTAAATCATATTACCCACCATGCAACACTGCTTCTCCAAATCACACAATCAAATTTTATCTTCATAAAATTTTTTTTATAAAATAATTTTAGTAGATTTTTGAAGGATGGATTGAAGAGAGGAGAGAATGAGAATTAATAGGCAGCATTTTGTAGACTATTTAAATAATCCCAATGAGAAGTATTGAGAAACTGAACTACAGCATAGTGATAAAAGAAGGGATGCACTTGAGAGATGTTCTAATATTAGAATTAGTTGGGAAGTGATTGAATGAAAAGGATGAGAAGAGGGAAAAGCAGAAGATGATTATGTGATTTGAAAGACAAATGACTAGGAAAAAAGGGAAGTTAGGTTGGAATATCAGATTTGGGGGAAGATAATGAATTAATTTTATTGAATTTGAGGTACCACATGTACTTTCAGGTGGAGATGTCTGGAAACAGTTGAAAATAAGGGTCCAGAAAGAGGTAAAAGCTGGAGATTTATAAGTATTTCTTGAGAAGTACCTACTGTGTGCCAGACTCTATATTTAATGATGGGGATAGAGATTTTTAAAAATGAAGCAGTCTCTGTGTACAAATAGTGACAACATATGAGTCTATACAAAGTAAACACAAAGTCATTTGGCAAGGAGAGGAGGCACAAAGGACTGAAGGGACCAGGACTGACCTCTTGTAGGAGGTGGCATTTAAGTTGAACTTTGAAGGAACTAATGGATTCTAAGATGTTGAGGTTAAGGGAAAATTGATTCTGTTCACAGAGGATAGTCTGTGAAAAGCATGGAGAGGGAAGATGATGAGAGCACAATTATCATGTGAGGGACCTCAAAACATTTAGATGTTGAAAAGGAGTCCTCACACTCAGAAAGCAGAGGTGATCATTCAAAAGCTTTACATTATAAAATATAAGCTATTTTGATTAGATTAGCTAATAACCATTTTTTGAGATTGCTTGGTATAATGGTTTAGAGTTCTGCAATGTGTTCTGAAGGTTATATGAAAGGACCAAAAATAGTCTTTGCTCTTGATAAAGTTAAATCCATTTCATAATATACCACCAAAATAGTTCACTTGGACTTGAACCCTTCTTTATCTGGCTGGTATGAACAGTGAAAACTTAGTGGAAAAGAATAAAATAAACCTAAAAAAAAGGTTCAAATTAAATTATCAGTTCCGTGAGGCCAGTAGTCGTGTCAGATGGGTTTTGGTATCTTTCTATCACACCACTATCATAATGTGAAGCATGTTGTGGTTGCTCCAAAAAAAAATTGGGGCTTGTTAAACCACTTGAGATCAATATTCTGAGAAAGCAGAGGTGATAATTCAATAAAAGAAGAGTCATCCCAAGGAGTAGGAGAATCATCTGGGAGCATGGCACTCAGATGTCCATATTTTTTTTTTCCTTTTCTATGCTTCATCTGCACCTGCTACTAGGAAAATGAGTGTTCAACTGATCACAAGGGAAAAGAAACCCCAAAGCCCTCTAAAAGAAAAGGTAAATCAATAACTCTTTAAAACCTTGATTTTTCAAGACAAGTTGGGTTACTTCTCTTCTCAGAGCAGTGTTTAATATAGTTTAGGCATTTTAACTAACACATTTGAATCCCCAACACCCAGCCTACTACCTTGCCCATCACACATGTTTAACACTGTATATGCTTTTTTAAAATGGATTATTAAATTTAATAGGTAATCATCTACCATTTTCAAAGTAAGTTTGGTTTGAGAAGACTTGAATATTGACCAGTTGAAGTTTCACTATGGTTCAATGTGCAATCCTTACCTTGTTGGGCATTTCAGTGTAAAGAGTACTGGATTTGGAGGCAGAGAACTTGGGTTCAGATTCTATATCTGCCACCAACTACTTGACTGACCTTGGGCAACTCATTTCATTACTGAGCCTCAGTTTTCTCATCTGAAAAATGAATATTGAAGGGTTAGGCCCCCTTTAACTTTAAGTCTATGATCTTATGATTATCAGATACTACCAGGAGTAAAGGCTTCCACATGAATATTTAACCTTTACCCTATAGAATAAAAGCCTTTATCATTTAGAATGTTTAAAAGATATTAAAAATAGTTCCTAAAAATACAATGCAACACATAAACATAGCCTCATCTCCAATTCACTTTATTGATCCCAAGCTTTCAACTTTGATTTGGTCTTCTTCCCAGTGGCTAACTCTTCTTCAATGTAAATATAGAAAGAAGTACATATCTCTCTCTCTCTCTCTCTTTCTCTCTCTCTCTCTCTCTCTCGCTCTCTCTCTCTCTGTCTGTCTCTCTTCATTATTTATTTATTTATTTATTTATTCATTCATTCATTTATTTATTTATTTAAAGAGGCTCATAGAGGAAGTGCTACCCACCATGAAGATTTGAAATAAACTCAATTCTGCTGGCATCAGTGATTGAGGATCAAATTAGATTTATATGTGTGTAATATTGCAATTTATAAGCCTTAAGACCTATATAAATGTGACCCATGTAACATGAACACATGCCTGTGTCACCTCATTTCCCCCTTGCCATTACCCTACCTTCCTATAGTTATATAATTTATTTTTGTATCTGTGTTTCTATAATAGCTTGCCTCTTACGCTCTTACTTTTTAGCATTGAATCCTCCAGTTTAGATCATTACCCCTTCTCCTCTGCCATCCTCTACTTCTGCAATTGTCCCCTTCCTTCACCATTTCCTATTTAACCCATTTCTTATTCTGTTTAGCTGACTTTGCAATAAAGCTTCCTTATAAGCCTGTAGTTCTCAACCAATCAGTGTATAATATTTATCTATTACATTTGATATTGTTCTCACTGTGAAGTCCCTCACATTCCTTACTGCCCCTATAGTCTCAGTGGCAATCCAACATAGACAGTGAAGAATCTTAGCAGAACAAAAGTGTAGTTTGCCAGGATCTATCTTCTTTTTCCTCCTATAGACAGGAGGAAGGCATTTAGAATCTATATATAACCACTAGCAAAAGTGAAAATCATTGTTTCTGCCATGCTATTAGCTCTAGAATCTAAAGTTGGCAGAATTTGTTATTGCAGCTTCATCTCAGATAGGATTCTGGTAAAAAGTTTTTCATGAAGATCAAAAGTCATCAGTAGAACTTTTGATAGAGAAGAGTTCCATTTAAACTAATCACCTTAGTAGAGTCAGTAATAGGCAAAATTTTGAAATAGGTGAAGTTTGTTTTTCTGTTCACATGTTTTTCTCCTTTCCTGGGTTGATCTTCATAAATCTTAAAGTGTACAATATTCCCTCCTGATCCCTTTTTTCCCACCCTCATTATAAAATGAGAGGGTGGGCCTAGATGGTCTGAGGTCTTATCTGACTATAGATCTCTGGTCTTATGATTCCCTATCCACACCCATTTCTCAGGAAATAATCTTAAACTCATCCATACTAACACACAAATAAATAACAACAATTTGCTGGTACCCTATGATCATACATTTACATCTGGAAATGCTGTTAAAACATCACCTATTCAATCTTCCTCATGATACATGTGAAGAAATTGAAACCCCCACTGGATGCATCTTTTCCAAGCTCACATAAATGGTAAGTGCCAAAGTTGACATTACAACCCAGCTTGTCTGATACTAGGTCTACAATTCTTTCTACTAAAACAGATTCCCTTTACTGGCATTCCTTCTGAAGGGATTTACATCTCAACAAGGTTTAAAGTGCCCAGTTCAATGGATGAATGAGAAATGTTAGCCTAGTGTAGGTCAAAGAGCCAGACAATAAAATCTGGAATTGACAACGTAGACCTTCTTTACTTAGCTTCATGTAATCTCCCTAAAATAACTCTCAGAACCACTGTGAAAGTGAGAGCCTTTTCATCTTTGCAGTTTCTAGACAAAGATGAGAAGTGAAATACAATGGCAAAATATTACATAGTCTATGCTGGAGAAACTGTGGTAAGTATTCCTTAATGATTAACTTAGATTTGGAATATACAATGTTCTAGGTGTCAAATGATGAATGCTAACTAAAAATTGCAGGTCTTTTAACTGTACAAAATAAACTTGGAGGATTTTAAGTGCAATACACTAAAAAATAAATAAATAAACTCTCCCCAAATGGAGATCTAGTGAAAATTCTAACCTAATTAAGTGAAATATGTCTCTGGCCTTAGTTAGCATGTGAAAGAGGGAACAGTTGGTCCCAGGAGACTGCACTGTGGCTATGGATGGCATGCATCTGCCTGCTGAGAGGTCAGACACTTCAGAGATCCCAGAGACAGAAAACTGGAAATAAGGATTCCATATAAGGAATCTGAGGATGAAAGTGGAGACTTTGACCCTATGAAACTTTTCCAGCTTCAGAAATTTATATATATAAAAGAAAGGACAACTAAATTGGTCCCACCCATTACCTCATTAATAAAGGGGTCAGCCTTGGGTCATAAAATTTTATTCACATGTGCTAAGCAGAACTCTCTAAGCGTAATGGAACTGCTATTTTTTAAAAGAAATAAAATTTCAGATATGTTGGTAATGCTTTTCAAATAGCAGTTTCAACTAATAGAATGATACTCCAATTATGAAATTTCAGGCAACAGACAGCATATGGGGAGTGGGAGGGGCATTTATTTAAAGAAGAGGACCTTTTCAGGAATCCCTGAAATCAATTACAGATGACTAGAGTTAAGCATATCTCTTCTTTACCATGATCTTCTTTGTGAAGATAAGGATGGAGAAAAGAGAGGGAAAAGTATAAGACAAAAGGATCAAGGGAAATGAAAAATCAACAATCATAACCATGAATATTAATGGAATCAGTTTTAACTGGAAATGGTGGGAAAGGACTAGAAATCCTAATCCAACAATATATCTCTTGAAACATACTTGTAACATAAATATTTACTCAGCATTAAAATTAGTACTTGAAGCAAAATCTATTATGCTTCAGATGAACCTAATAAAGCAGGTGCAGCAGTCATGATTTCAGAAAACACAGTTGTAAAAATTCACATGATAAAAATTGATGAGCAGGGAAACTAAATTAAATTTTAAAATACCATAGGCAGTGAACCAATATCAATATATGTTACATATGTATTGAATAGCATTGCATCTTCACAGTTAAGGTAAAGTTTAATCAAATTGTAGAGAGAAATATAAAGTAAAACTAAAGTAGCACAGGACCTCAATGTACTTTTTTAGAACTAGAAAAATATTATAGTAAGAGAAACCATAAAGAAGTTGAAGAAAAACTTAGAAAATTAAAAAGGACAGATCTCTATTGATTACTCAATGGGGAACAGAAAGGAGTTTACATACATAAACAGTGCACAGCACCTTTTTTTAAAAAAATAATCTATTAGGACACAAAACCTTACAAATACAGCAAAGCATTTATATCAAACACATAATTTACAAATCACAGTACAATGAAAATTATGTTTAACAAATATTATTTAAAGGAGGAATTAAAAGTAATTTGAAACTACATAGATAATCCTAAAAGTATTGTTTCAAAAAGAAAATAATAGAATAATAATAAATTTCATCAAATCAAGCAACAGTGAGATGACCTATCAAAATTAATGAGATTTAGCTAAAGCAATCTTTGAGCAAAATTATGTCTCTAAAAGTTTTTATCAACCAAAGAAAGAAAAAAATACAATGAATTGGTCATGCAACTTTTAAAAAAGTTAGAAAATGACAGTTCTTAATGCCCCCCCAAAATACCTTCCACCAAAATAGAAATTTTTAAAAATCAATGTAGAGTGTCAAAATTACAAGTTAAAAACTCCAACAATGTTCAATTGATAAATCTAGTTGCTGACTTAAGAAAAAACTTATTAAAAAGCAATTATTAACTCTGATTTAAAAAGAAAAAAATCGAATTTTATTGAAATGGAAAGGCAGAATTCACAATAATTAAAGATAAAAGAAAGTGTCAGAAACCATTTTGCCCAGTTACATGCCAAAAAAGTTGATAAAAAATCAAAAGGATGGACATTTACAAAAATGTAGAATACTAAGAGTAACAGAACTATATTATTTAAAAAACTAAGTATCCTAAAAATAATTTGAATAGCCAGACATGAATTCCTCCACCTCACTCTACTCCTCAACCCCTTCACCTCCAAAAAAAAACCCACCTGGGACCACATGGTTTTACAAATCAATATTATCTAACTTTCAAAGGACAATTAATTCCAGTATTATATAAACTGGTTAAAAAATAGGAGGGGAAAAGATTCTGGCAAATTCTTTCTAATGTTCTAGTATTACCCTGATACCTAAACCAGGGAGGGATAAAACAGAGAAAGTAAACTATTGAATAATATCTCTAATGAAGATAGGCACCAAAGTATTAAATAAAGTATAAGCAAAGAGTATATAACATCTTAAAACACTTATATACTACAACTACATTGTGTCTATACCAGGAATTTAGGATTTATTCAATATTAGGAAAACTATGAAAATAATAGGCCATATTAATGGCAACATAATAAAAAAAAGTTAATATTGATATCAGTATCATAGATGCTGAAAAAAACCCAAAAATCCACATATATCTACTAAAATTGATTATAAATCTCCAGGAAAAGGATAGATTCCTTAATAAGGTAATGAGCACCTATTTAAAACCAAGAGCCATGATTATACACAAAATAGAAAGGCTAAATGCCTTGATAATAAAATATGGGGTTAGGAAGGATATCTGTCACTACCACTACATAAAATAGTGCTACAAATGTTAACTAGAGCAATATGATAAAGCAAAGACATTCTGGGAAATGGGCAAAGAGGAAAAAATATTATTATTTTTTGCTTTTAATTCTATCCAGAGAATTCAAAAAAGTCAAATAAAAATTAATTGAAATAATAACTTTAGCAAAGTTGTAGCATATAACATGAATCTCCATAAATCTGCATTTCTGTATATTACCAATACAACCCAACAGAAATGAAAAGAAAGAAATTATGGCCAAAATGACTAACAAACACAAGATGTATTTTATAGTCTACCCAAATATAGAGAAAACTAATGAGTAAAATTACAAAGCACAATAGAAATAGAAATCTAAGTAATTGGAGTAATGTTAATTGGTTATGAAAAGGTCATGCCAATGTGATAAAAATGGCAATACTACCTGAATTAATTTATTTATTCTTGCCATATCAGTCAAACTATGAAAGGATTTTTATACATTTAGAAAAATAATGATAAAATTCATCTGGTGGAATAAAGGACCAAATAATGAAAAATCTGGGAAGAGGAGTCCAGCAGTACAGATCTCAGATCATCAAAACTTTAGTAACAATTAAAATTAGAGAAGTAGGTCAGTAGACCAAATTAGTTATATAGCATAGAGAAATAGACAGGTATTAAATAAACCTGAAGACACTAGCCATAGGGTAAAGATTCAGCAAAAAAATTGCTGGGGAAAATATAGCAATCTGCCAGAAATTAAGGATATGCCACCATCAACACCATATATCAAGATAAGCTATAATTGAATATATGATGAAATAAAAAGTGACATTGTAAGCAAATCAGAGAATCAGGGATGATATTGTATAAGAGTAGAGTTCATGACCAAACAAGGGATAGAGAAGATTACAAAAGATATAATGAATGATTTTAGTTCTATAAAAGATTTTGAAGTCTTTGTACAAATAAAACTATTGCATTTAAAATTAAAAAGGAAAAAGTTAACAGGAGAAAAAGAAGTCTATGCATTGAGTTTCTCTGATTAACATGTCATTTCCAAGATGCATTCAGAACTAATACAAATTTATAGAAAAAAGTTATTTCTGACCTGATAGATGGTAAAAGAATCTGAAAAAGGAGTTTTCAAAGGAAGAAAAAAAAAAGCTATCAAATAGCCAAATCAGTAGTACTTAAAGAAATGAAAATTTTAAAAGCTCTGAAGTTCCAACTCACACTCATTAGATTGACAAAAATGACAAAAAAAAAAAGGAAAGTGGCAATTGTTGGGGATGCTGCAAGAAAATTACTTAATACAGCAATTTTAGAAAGCAAAATCCATACCTCAAAAGTCACTAAACTGTGTGTACCCTTTGACCCAGTTCTACATATTACTATTTAGGTTTTGACCCAAAGAGATAAAAAAGGAATATATACAAAAGTGTTTAAAGCAATTCTTCTTGTTTTAGCAAAGACCTGGAAACTAAGGGACTACCCATCAATCAGTGGATGGCTAAAAAAAAAAAAAAATTAAGGTATGTGAATTCAGGAAAATTTTTTTTTATCTGAATGAAAAAATGAAAAATTTCAGCAATATCTGGGAAAACTTGTTTGAACTGAGACAGAGTGAAATGAATGTGAGCAGAGCAAGGGGAACATTTTATATAATAACAACAACATTTTAAACAAAAATAATTTTGAAAGACTTAGGAACTCTAATTAAGGCAATTACCAACTACACATCCAAAGGTCTAATGATGAGGAGAAGTATTTACTCACTCACAGAAAGCTGGTGGACCTAAAATATGGAATAAGACACATATTTTGGATGCAGAAAGAATTTGTTTTTCATTTTTAAGAGGATTTTGTTGGCAGGATTTGGGGGATTGTATTATGTTTTCATTTAATGGGGTGGAAAAGGTAGAGAATAGAGATAGAATAGCAAAAAAAAAGTGCAAAAGACAGAAGATAGTCATTGAGACCAAAAAAAATGTACAGGGGAAATAAGAAAAGTTAAAAAAAAAGGAAACAGACAAAAGAGATATCTTTTAAAGTTACATATTGAATTTATTATATGCTGAAAGGAAAATCAAGGTAGACATAATAGAGATCCATAGTTTCACGTACAATCCTTTTTTTTTTCCTTCTGTTGCACTATAGGCACAGAAATGCACACTTTATTTGATGTCCATTAAGTTCAGAATAAAAACAAAAGGAAACAAAAATACAGTTGTTTAGGTAAGATTAAACCTTCTTTCCTTATTTCTGGGATGTCTGCAGATTTTGCCTTTAGTGGTGGTGGTAGAATTGGGTGGAGTGCTGGGTGGGTGATGTCTCTCCAATTCACCGTTTCTGGGGTTGAAATTCCTGCTTGCCTAGAAATGGATATAATTATGTAACTGAGGTGGTGGTAGACTAGCATATATCATATACATATATATATGTATGTATAACATGGATTCCACACCTTTTCTGAAAGACAGCTTTGTCATACACTCTGGTTCTTAAGTCTTCTTTCTGGAGCTCTGTCTCAGGGCTGACTAGCAGGGAGGAGGGATGTTAGCTTAATCAGCAAAATGGTTTCCTGTAGGACCTTAGTGTTTCCCCAGAGAGCAATGAACATAAGCTATTAAGGCATGTCCTTGCAATTACCATTTCTCATCTCATCCCAGAAAAGCAACCTCTTGAATACGCTAGTGTCTTCTTCTCTGCCATCTCCTCCTATGAAATAAAAGGCACAGATCAGCATCTTCCTTCTCAGACACAAATAACAGCATACTTAGCTGAGTACAACTCGTGTACGTGCTCTGTAAGACAGGGAGCAGCTCATTTTGTTATTTTAAGAGGAGGCAACATGGTTGGGAGGAGGCAAGTATGGGATTAAGAATCAGAAGACCTGGATTTCAGCACCAGCTCCCTCTCTTAATAACTACTTGACTATAGGTCAGTTCCTAAGTGTTTCTCAGCCTCAGTTTCCTCTTCTCTAAAATTATCAAAAGAATGACTTTACAAGATGATTATGAGAAAAGAGCTCTATGAGGTGTAAATTACTATGTAAGTGAAATGAATTATGATTGAGAAGGAACATGGTCACAGTGGAAAGAGCACTGAATTGTCCAGCAGAGGATTTGAGTGCATATCCCAGTTCTGCCATTTACTATCTATTTGATCTTGACTCTGGAAGAGAGAGAGAAAGAGAGAGAGAGAGGCTGATGATTGTGTAATTCTGCCTCACTTAAACATAATTCACCCACAAAATAAGACGTTGCCTTATGATGTCATTGTTCCTCTTCCTAAAGGAAGGATGAACAACAACATGTGATATTATGAAAATCATTTAATGACTCTAAATCTCAATTTTCTCATTTGGAAAATGAAAAAGGTGGCCTAAATTAGTGGTGCCAAACTCAAATAGAAATTCAAATAAGGGGCCACTAAACCTTTCATAAAAATCCCTGCAGGTTATAAATATTGACTAAGAAAACCACAGGTTAACATTATCTATGTTCTATTGTATTTTTATTTATTTTGACAAATATTAAAATTATATTTTAATATGATTCAAGCTGCACTCAAGAATGTTGTAGGTGACCCCACTGACCAGGTGTGTGGCACCTCTGAACGAGATGACTTTCACAGGACTAAGTCTATGACCCTATTCAGATGGATTAAATTAGGCAGCCATTTGTCAAAATAAATTTTCATCTTTCTTTACCAACCCACCAAACCAATTTACTTTTTATTGAATAATTCATTTAAACAAGCATTATTTAACCAAACTCCTCATTCTATGTGACACATACTCATTTTTAGAGTGTCTCAAATTCATAAACAGAGCTGTCCTGCTAATATCAAGAGATCTCTCCAAGTCTAGAGTATTCACTGCTCCTCTGTGTCTTGATAAATATCAGTCTATCTTTTCAGGTTATTGCCATGCTTCATTTAGATGGTGCCAGAAATAGAGGTACCAAAAATACTTTGGATAATGAATTCTCCCAGGGATTTAGAAATTGCTTCTAATCAGTGCTTCCTCACAGGGTGGAGGAGAAAAAAAGATACTCCCTTCTATATCCTCCCCTCTGCTCCCCCTTCTCATATTGAGATGGTGACCACTCTTACTGTCTCCATTGTGCTTGAATATAAAGATTTCCTAGGAGGAAGATGTATTGCTGTGCAATGCTGGAACACTGTGCTGTCAAGATAAATACTGTGCTTTAATAAACTCAGCAGGGAAAGTGCTTTGACTGAATGTTTTTAATATTTTGTGCAAAGATTAAAACAATTTTGCTGATGCTGGAAGGAAATCCTATACCAGTACTGCAGTTAATGCTTTTTTCTGGAACTGGACTTCAAAAGAAAAAAGAAAAGAAAAGAAAATAGATACGTGACAATCAGGTTGGATATGGAAATATAGTGATAAGAGAGCATCTACACTGTTGGATGCTTTAAAAATTATAATATGGGGCTGCTGCATGATCTAGTGAAGGGAGGGGCTAGAATGGAGGGGGATAATCCTGTTCTGTTTATATTAAAAGTGTGAGTATATGAAAAGAGCAAGGGAGGAAGGGAAAAGAGTAGGAAATGAAAAAGCAAGAAAAAAATCCTCCCCCTATCTTCTCTCTCTCTGTCTCTGTATGTGTTTCTTTCTCTGTTTCTCTCTTCCCTCTCTCCCTCTGCTGTGTGGAGTGTCTTTGAGATATTATGGATGCGTGTACACACACACACACACACATACATATAATCATGAATCTGGCCTTATTTTGAAACAAAATGACAAATGTCAAAAAAAGATCTGAGTTTGGGTCCAGTTCCATCACTCACTACCTATATAACTATATATTATATGATATCTATATTTTAAGAGATGATTTCTTAGGGATCTTACAACTCTACGATTTTATGTAGTCCACTTATGGCTACATGTCCAGTTGAAAAGCTAAGGGTAGGAAACATTTCTAATTATAAATATAAGCAGTACTGGTAATAATAATAATAATAACATTCTACTCTAATGTCTTATCATGTTGTAAACATGACCCTGGGCTAGTAAGGCTCAGAAACTCAAGTTTTGTCAGGGTCTACTATGCTAGGCAATTTTCAGGTATATTCCCACCAAAGAAGTGTGTGTGCTAAGGATCAGATTATCAATAAATTAATAAGCATTTTTAAAGGCCTAACATGTACAAGACTTTGGGCTAGGCAGTAGAGATACATAAAGTAAGGTGGTGCTCTTCTTCAAGGAGCTTCTGTACTGGATATTACATATTCACAGGTAAGTAAACATAACATATACCCTAATAAATTCATAATAATTATGATCAGAGACAATAAAATTGGGAGAATCAGTTAGCCCGGTATGAAGTTGTTCATCAATTGGCGATGTATTCTTTGGTTATAGACACCTATGATAGAAAGAAAATCATGCAAGAGACATCACAATATATTGACTAGAGAGCTTTGCTTCCATCAGGAAGATCTGGACCACCGCTACATAACTAACTGCCTTTGTAAATCTAAGCAAGTCCCTTAAACTTTTAGTACTCTCAGATTCAAAGTTGTAGTGCAATTACTGGTCCGCATTGGTAGAGGGAGTCCATAGGGACAACCCTAAGTCAATGAAATATCATCGTTAGTCCTAAGACACAGTAGAGGCAATTTACTATGCTCAGCACTGAGAATACAAGACTGGAAATCAGTTCCTATCCTTGAGGAGTTCAATAAATTGGGTACTAGCTGAAAAAGTCTAAATGTAGTTGTTCTACTATATTTACTCATAAGATTAGATCACCATAGAAATGAAGTAGATCCTTCCTATTTCACACTTGTTCGATGTCCTACTTCTAATTTCATCTTCTAATCCTCTTAGATAGTCTTCTCTTAACTCATTCTCATACCAAAAGGTCTTTATCTTCCACTGCTTTTTTTATTTTTACCAACGCTGCTCACAATCTTCTATTTTCCTCCTCTCTAGTCTGTTGTTAATAATAAAATGTTTCTTACTCAGAAAAGTGATTAAGTATTTGCTGGTTGAGGTTAATTCTATAGAATGTTAAATTCTTGAGGGCAGGCATTGTCTCACTTTGGAATTCATATTCCCAGTAATTAGTAGTGTCTGACATAGAGAAGGAATCTTATGAATGTTTATTCATTGATTTCAGTATTCCTTTGGCCTTCTTATTATAATAACTATTTAGTATCAACTAAACTTCTTTAAGGAATTGCTATAATCAAAGTAAATGATAGTACTTTTGTCCGTTCTAAAATCATTTTAGTTGATAGATTGTTTAAACAGGCAAGTTGGAGCTGTCATATTCAGGCCAAGTATCTTCTCATCTTTGAATACAGAATTGATTTTGACCTTTGTTCTATTCAATTACAAGACTACATGTAGATAGCTGATTCTGAGATAACACTCACACTGTTAACTAGTCAT
>CM053587.1:137440154-137483223 GCA_028646515.1 Pseudochirops corinnae | reverse complement strand
GAGGCAATTTAAAAATTATTGGACTACCTGAAAGCCATGATCAAAAAAAGAACCTAGAAAGCATCCTTCAAGAAATTCTCAGGGAAAATTGCCCTGATATTTTAGAACCAGAGGATGAAATAGAACTTGAAAGAATTCACCAATCACCTCTTGAAAAAGATCCCAAAAAGAAAACTCCTAGGAATGTTATAGCAAGGTTCTGGAGACCCCAGATCAAGGAGAAAATGTTACAAGCTGCCAAGAAGAAACAATTTGAATACTGTGGAAACACAATTAGGATAACCCAGGATCTAACAGCTTCTACATTAAGGGATCAAAGGGCCTGGAATATGATATTTTGGAGATCAAGGGAGCTAGGATTAAAACCAAGAATCACCTATCCAGCAAAATAGAGTATAACGTTCCAGGGGAAAATATGGTCATTCAGGGAGGTTGAGGACTTTCAAACATTCTTGCTGAAGAAAAGTAGCAGCAAAAGATTTCCACCATAAACCTGGAACATATTCTCCCATAAATATACATGGTATCAGGTAAAAGAGTAGATGCCCATATGAAACATGGGAAGGAGAGTGTGTATAGGGAACATATATGATCAAGACAGACATTTTGAAGGACAATACCTGCCTCTGATACTGAAGGGTCCCTGATGTCTTCTAGGAAAGCTTTGCTACCTCTATATCCACATTCTGTTTATCTTTAGGATGCTTCTCAGTTGAAACTGTAATCTTCACAAGCTGCTGCTGAACTGAAATCTCTGAAAGTTGTTCTGCTGGATTCAACTCCACCAGACACTAATAAACTGCCCACATAATCTAGAGTGCTGGTGTCAAACTCAGATAGAAATGGGGACCACTAAACTATATATAAGTTTCCTGATGAGGGACATAGTTACTTAGAAAACCACACATTAACATTATCTATGTTCTATTGTGTATTTTTTTTCTAGTTTGTTACACTCTAGAGTGTTTCCAGACACAAGGTGGACTGGGTTGTTACCACATCCTTTCAGTTTAAAGTTTATACATAATTGTTTTCTAACTCTATTAGAAAAAGCAGGAAGCCCTGACTTTAGGTTTGGCAAAATGTCTCCCCTGTCTTTTTCTTCAGCCTTGGATTCAGAGACCTCAACTTTCCCCAGGAGGAGATTCTCACCCCATAGTCAAAGTCTTTTACACAAAATGCAGGGTTCTCCTGGATACTGAATCTTCCTCAACCTTGATCTTATTTGGACTCCTTTTTTGGTTGGGGGAGGGGGCACTTAAAGGTTACCTCTGTCAGAAGCCTTAACCTACATTATGGTGAACATTCCTTACACATCCCAATTTTCAATCTCTGAAATCTAAACTAAAAGACAGATAATGATTATTTTCCCAATAACTTCCAAGCAACTCTGAAGCTTGAGGTTTCTGGTTTTTGAACTCCAGGGACCTACCATCCTCCCACATAGATGAAAGGGCAGAGATTATTAGAGATAAACTAAACTAGATCATTGCATCCTCTGCATGCCTAGACTAAATGCCTGTCCTTTTCATATGCATATATATTCAATTAAAGTCTGAAAGATGCTGTGCATCACCCTTTTAGACAATATGATGGTGTTTTAGTTATTCTAGCAGTACATCTACTTAAGGAATTTAATTGGATTCAATAACCTCACATCAGAGTCCCAGAGGTTAAGTTAAATTTTGCAGTTTAAGAACTACGTGATCCTTACGGCCCTCAGATGTCTTAATTGTCAGTTTACTATTAAAGCAGTAGATGGAGTTGCAGGACAGAGACAGAGAACCACTTTGCATTTTTATCTGTTTCATGAATTTTCATGGCCAAAATTCATCACCTCTTAAATGTCCAACCTTTTGAAGATGAGCCTCCCTATTCACGGTTCAACTGGTCTTCTGTTAAATGATGTGGTCTCTCACTTGGTCTATATATAATTTCTCCAGTTTGTATGCCCTGTCAGAGTCGGCACTTCAATGTGTGTCTTTTGATAACGTTAGGACTCTCGCAGTAGGACTTTTATGAACGATAGCACATGCTAGTACACATTTTGCTGGAAAAATAATTAACATAAACACATGATCTCAAACCTCATTTCTCCATGCATAGAAAACCATTCGTTAGACTGGAAGGGGGATTCTTGGAAGATTTGGAAGATTTGGGGTTTTCTTCTTTCCTCTGGTCCTTTGAGAAAGTTTTTACTATTTGTAATGCTTACTGATTTTTCAGAGCTCAGTTGACTGATCTACAAATTTTCATGCAGGGAGAAAATCCAACTCAATTCCTCTGCTACTTTTAAAATAGTTCATCAATAATGGCAATATTGTTATTTACTAATGCAAATTAAGAACCAAGCTCTCCTTAAGTTTCCCATAGCACTTAGCCAGCAATCAATAGGATACTAGATAGTGCTTTACCAGTGGGTAAAGTGCTGGGCTCAAAATAAGGAAGACACATGTTCATGACTTCAAATCTTGCCTTGGACATTTACTACCTATGTGACCCTGGGCAAATCACTTATTTTTTTTTTTGCCTCAGTTTCTTCACCTGTAAAATGAGCTGCAAAAGGAAATGGCAAACCACTCCAGTATCCAAGAAAACCTCAAATGGAGTCATGAAGAGTCAGACATGACTGAAACAAATGAACAGCAACAAGATGACACTGCTACTTGTTAGTAGTTGCAGTTGTAGTTGTCTATGCCAATAATGCAAAGTGAAGAGCCAAGACAATTCACCCCAAATTTAAGGAAACTGAAATAGGATTTAATGTATGTATTGGACATGAATTTTCCAAATTTGTTTTCATATGCATTGAGCAAACTCAAGGGATCTTTGCTTCACATTGCTTGTGGTTATAAATATTTATCAAAATTTCGGAATTATTTTTTTTCCTCTCACAAAGCGAATCTACTGAAAAATTGATGAGAATGTATGTGATCAGTTGCCAAGATATATAAACATTCCTTCTATGATAATAGACAGCCAAATGCAGCAGGTTGACTGTGGCATAAATTTAAAGACGATATGGTATATTGGATCAAGTGATAGCCTTAGAGTCAAAAAGACCTGGATTTGATTTCTTTCATATATGCTTACTATCTGTGACTATCTAAGACAAGTCACTTAACCTCTCATGGCTTCAGTTTCTTCATCTGTAACATGGTTACAATATTAACATCATCTCACTGGATTGTTGTAAATCATAGATTTGGATCTAGAAAAGACCTGGTCCAACCTCCTTATTATTTAAATGGTATTGTTGATCCTGATAAATTGAGAAAAATAAAGAAAATATGAAATTATGCCCCCAAAGAGATATTTACAGCTTTCCTTTATAAAGCACCATAAAATTTTCCCCAAAATGTCCTCACAAGAAGATACACTATTATCCCATCATGGTCTACCAAATCTTGGTGACATCAGTCATGTTTAACTTAACTCCCCAGTATCTTCTTACCTGCCACTTGCACATGCCTCCCCCACCTTTCTTGATTTTCCAGTAATGGAATAAGATTAAATCAATACTGCTATTGCTACTAGAAAGGCAATATTAATCTACTTGTTGATGGCTCCACTCACCATCAGCCCTGTGATATTCAAACCAAAGTACCCTTCTCTTGTCATCATTAGGTATGTTCTCTCCTTCCAAAAGAATATATGTTCCTTGATGGCATAGACCATCTTTTCATTTGTCTTTATGTAAATGTGCGTGTATGTTTGTGTGAAGTGTTTAGCATGTAGAAATGCTAAACAAATGGTCTTTTTTCATTTTTCCTTCCATTTTATAGATGAAGAAACTGAAGCTAAGAGATGAGAAGTTCATTGCCAATATCACACAGTTAACAAGTACTATAGTCATTAGCAGGATTTAAACCAAAATCCTCTCCAAATCCAGCACTCATTCAATTGTACCACACTGTCTCCCATCAATAGAAATGGAAGAGACCTTAGATATTATGCATCACAACTACTTAATTTTATGGATGCTGAGGAAACTGCAGCCCAGAGAGGGGAACTGACTTGTCTGAGTCCCCCCTGTGAGAATAATTTTGATACTCCTACTCAATTTGATCAGTATCTACCCAGTTCATTGTCATTTAAAGAGTATCAGTGATTGTATTAATGAAATATTTAGAAAAAGATTAAGTTTGAGTAAGTTCTAATAGTTAATGCTTTTAGGATGAGTTATGATTAATTAATCCACTATACATTGATGATAATATTCATGTATTGATTATTATAACTGATAGCTTTCTGTTATGTAGATTTATAGTTTGTTATTTAGGCCTGTACTAATCTGTATTAAGGACAGGGATAAAGACTTGTTGCACTACCTTCCTTGCTTCTTTGCATCCTGGAAGCTGTTGATTTCCAGAAAACCACATCTTCCCTGTCCTTTTGCCCCTGATGGTCATAACAAACAAACAGAAAGCCCCAGAGTCCTGTTGCCTAGTCAATGACTAATGATCAATTACATCTGAAAAACTTTGGTGATTGATGGACATCTCCCTTGACCAAATGGGTGGGCCTTCCTTATGCAAAACATGGAGGTTCATTTCCTCCCCTGGACCAATCATGTGAATTTCCCCCTTCTGGAATCAAAGAACTGTATCACTGCAATCTATCTTTGCCCTCTCCTTAATTGCTATTAAAAAAAAAAATGCCAGTACTGGGCTAGAGGGATCCATAACTGCAGTCGTGATTTTCAGATCCAGTTTCTTACTGGTTTCCCTAATAAACTGAAAATACTCAAAGTGCCTTGGTGTACTTTTCTTGCATAGTGGATTAGAATTTTGAGTTTACACATTCAGGTGTCCTGAAGTCTATTACAGTGCTCTTTCTGTCATATTATCCTAATACAGAACTATTTTTTCAAATAACAGCTACCACCTTAAACGACTTTAAAATCAACTTTAATTTTTACTATAATATCATTGTATGGAATAAATAATTTAAAATGTCAAACTTTTGGAATCAAAGTAGCTGATCATTAATTGGGGAATGGATAAACAAAATGTGGTCCATAAATGTAATTAAATATTATTATACTGTAAGAAATGATTAATATGATGAGTAAAGAGAAGCAAGGAAACTTTCATAGACTGATGCAGAGTGAAGAAAGCAGAGCCAAGAAAGCAATATACAAAATAATGCCAACAGTGGTAATGGAAATAACAACCATATAACAATTGGAAATGAATATTACAAAATTACAAAATCAAGATTGTCCCCAAAGTAGAAATATGAGAAGACATTTTCTACCCACCACTTTGCAGAGGCTAGAGGGGGGAAGGTTCCACATGTGGAACACTGCCAATAATATTAGAATTTTTTTATATGTAAAGATAGATTTTGCTCTTTTTTCCCCTCTTCTTGCTCTTTTTTCTATTTTTTTCTTTTAAATAATTCTTTTGGAATTATTTCTAAATCTCTCTAAATGATCAAATGCTCTTGTTTTCTACAAAAGATTGGCCTCTCAATCTCTTCTACTGTCCGACTAAGCTTCATTCCCTTTCTACTAACTGCTTCCCTATGGTCTACAAACACATCCATGCCTCCATCATCTTCCAAAACCCCTCATTTTATCTATTCATCTCTGTTACCTATGGTCTATATTTCTCCTTTATTTCATGGCTAAATTCCATAACAAGATCATCTACAATTAAGACCTCCTTTTCTTTTCCTTTCTCTTCTTAGCTCTCTACAGGCTGGCTTCTGATTTTATTATCCAACTAAAACAATTCTCTCCAAAATTACCAATGATTTTTTAATTGTCAAATCTAATGACTTTTTCTCACTCAATCTCTCTATGGGCTTTGAAACTATTTGTCATCTTTTTCTCTTTGCTACTCTATTTTCTCTAAGTTTTCATGGCACTATTCTCTCCTTCTTCTCCTCTCTTCCTGACCATTCTTTGTCAGTTTCCTCTGCTTGATCTCCATTCAAATAATGTCTGCTTTTTTCTGTGTATCCCCAAAGGCTCTATCAGGAGCTCTTTTCTCTTCTTGCTCTCTACTATTTTGCTTGATGATCTCATCAGCTTTTATGATGGCTTCGATTATTCTCTCTATGCAGATTTAAAATCCCTGATTTATTAATTTAACTCTGTTTTTTGCTTTTCTTGGTATTCTCACTGCTTAGGAAAGTGTGTGACATACTAAGCTCTTTAGAAGTGCTCATGGACTTGCCTTTAAACATTAAGATCTAAATTGTTTTGATAAAAGAAGTAACACTGGGCAACTCTCATTGTTTAGCTAATACAAAAGGAAGATTTTTATTGAGTCAAAGGTGACTAGTGAAAGATGTGCTTGTACCGGGTCCAATCAATATAATAGCTGGGACTGAGAAGCTCTAAATAATGCTGACTCTTGAAAGAGGTCATCATGCATTATACAGATGACTATACATAACTGATATACCTGGAAGAATTATGCTGCCAGTGGTAAAGTAGGATTTCTTCAGTGTGATCTACCTTGCTATTTCTCTGATAAATCATATTGTGTACAGAATTGTGAGTGAGATACTACTGCAGAGGGATGTATGGTATTCAAATCCAATATTATTGTTCCTCAATATTATATTAGAATTTTAATCTTTTTTTTCTATTAACAAAATCAAGTAGTTGCAGGTGGTTTTAAAGCCAAATTTAACTACTTTTCAGGTAATGCTCCAAATGTTTACCATCATGCTGTTGGGAGGCAGTCATTGGGAGGGAGAAGAATATATTTTACATATCTTCTTTAATGACATGCAATTAAATAACCTGGCATATTCTCAATACACTTCATTATGTACAATAGCCAAAAAAGTGCTCTGAATGCAAATCACATGCTAATATTCAGTAATATATTATCTCATATTTATATATCACTTTAATAGATTTACATTTAACTATCAAATAATTGTTCAGGTTCTGCTCAGAATTGGAAATTAATATGCCTTTAATGAAATACAAACCAATTTCTAAGACATTTCTCTGAGTATTTGTCTTATCTGATTGTATGCATGCATAGCTAACATTTGATGAATATTAATCTTGATTTGAAAGAGGAAAAAATAGATTCTTTTCAATTCTAGTTCTTCCTGACTATTTTCCAAGACACTTATCTAAAATAATTTTCTTTACCAGAGTTTGCCAAATACTAATCTCTTTGGGCACAGGTTAACTGGTTGAGCCTCTTCATTTACTTTTAGTGGGAATTTTATATTGCTATTTATAACCTGTCTAAGGCATTTAGGAGATTGTAAAAACTACCAGATGGGATTTGAGAAGTCACTTCACTATGGGCTAGGGCAAGTGCACAGCACCTTTAGGACACAGAAAAGTGGGTAGAACTATCAGTTCAACTGGGATAGCTAGGAAATAGTTATCATCACTTTTTGGTAGGGGAGGAGAAAAATAGACCTGTGCTTCCTGCTGTGGAAACTCTTTCCACAATGCAAATCAGCAAGTTATCTACAATTTGAAGTCTTAGGTGTTTTTGCAATGCTAAGAGATTATCATACCCCAGCTAGTAGGTGTCAGAGGCATCTCTTGACTTTCAAACTACCCCTTATACAATTATGAAAATAACAAATCTTAAAACTGGAAGGAATTTCAGAGGTACTTAATCCAACCTCTACATGAAGTATAAACCCTCCACACATAAGATGGATAACAAGTAGTTAACCAACCTCCATTTGAAGGCATCTTTTGAAATGAAAACCACAGCCCCATAAGAACATCCCAAGACAGTCATTATACTTTGTGCCATTTTTCTTTCTTTTCTTCTTTTCTTCTTCCTTTTTTCTTCCTTCCCACCTTCCCTCCCCTCCTTTTTTTTTTTACCTCCCATCCTTTTCCTTTCCTTAATCTTTCCTCCCTTCCTTCCTTCCTTTCTTCCTTCCATTTTCCTTCCTTTCTTCCTTCCATTTTCCTTCCTTCCTTCCTTCCTTCCTTCCATACTTCCTTCTTTCCTTCTTTTCTCTATCTTCCCTCCCTCCTTTCCTTCAAGTATATAATCCTTTAAGTATATCATTTGCTTTAAGTATATCATCATTGGCTTTTTGGACATCTTTTGTTATTTGATTTAGTCTATTTTTTAAGGTACTGTTTTTTTTGTGTGTGTGTGTATGTCTCCTTTCACAGGCTGTTGACTTGCTTTTCATGATTTTCATGCATCATTCTCATTTCTCTTCCCAATTTTTTCTTCACTTCTCTTACTTGATTTTCAAAATCCTTCTTGACCTTCTCCATGGCACTTCATATTTTTCTTGGAAGCTTTTGATGCAGGAGTTCTGACTTTGTTGTCTTGCTCCCATTCCATGCTTTGATCCTTTTTGTCCGTCAAAAAGGAATATAAGGTTTGATTGCTATGCTTGCTTTGCTTGCTTTGTTTGCTCATGTTGCCACTCAATTACTTGACTTTTGAGCACTTTGCCACAGTAGAACTCTGCTTCCAGAGGGGAGAGCTTTGTCCCAAGTGATTGGAGTTTTCACAGCTGCTGGGGCTATTAGTTGGATGCCCTCTCTACATCTCTCACAAGCTCTGGCTCACTGGCCACACATCCCAGGACCTCCACCCAAGACAGTGATACAGATCCAAGCAGGTTAAAGCAAGAGCAATTACCTTCTAAATGGTTTCTTGATCCCCCTAGAGTCTGCAGGTCAGGAACTCTAAAGCAGCCACATGGAGGTGGCTGCACGGCCACAGCACCTTCACAGCTTCTTGCCTTCTTGCACTGGGGGCAGTGGCCAGACCATGCTCATGGTCCCCCTGTTCCCACAAAGTTCACACTGACCTTTTACTTTATCTTTGGCATTTATGGGTTGATAATTCTGGAAACTGCCACAGCTGCTGGTGATCCACTCTCCTGAAGTCTGCTCCAGCCACTGCTGGTCACGGCTGCCCTGGGGCTAAAACCATGGGCTCATGCGGGGCTGGGCTTGACTACCAGCATGCTGTGATGGATCCTTCCTGTAGGCCTGCCAGGCTGCCTTCAGCAGGAGATTTGTTTCTCTCTGTCACTTTGTGGGTACTGTATCTCTAAAATTTGTTTAGAGTCATATTTTATAGGTGTTTCTGGTGGTTATGGGGGCAAGCTCATGGAGTTTTCCTACTTCAATGTTGCCATCTTGGCTCCGCCTACTTTATTATTTTTAAATAAACTTTATTATTCTTTATTGTATAATTTGGAGCTCCCCATGTCTAGGGTCTAGCAATTCTTTTTGAAACATTCTTTTTAAATTTTAAGTTTAAAATTCTCACTTTTCATTTAGTACCTCCCTTAATAATTGAGAAGGCAATAAATATGTACTCATTATACATATGAAATAATGCAAAACACTTCTATGTTAGCTATTGACATAAATTTTAATGTGAAAAACAATGTGCTTCAATCTACACTCAGTAAGTGGATGATATTTTTTCATTATAAGTCCATCAGAATTAACTTGGATCACTGTTATTATTCAAAGTAGCTAAGTCTTCCATAGTTGATCATAATTATAACATTGCTGTTACTTTGTATGATGTTCTCCTGTCTCTGCTTACTTACTTTGCACCAGAATACATATGTATTCCCAGGTTTTTCTGAAACCATCACCCTTATCATTTCTTACAGCACAGTAGTAGTCTATCACAATCATATACCATTCCTCAATTGCTTGGCATTCCTTTAATTTTCAACTCTTTGCCAGCACAAAAAGAACGGCTATAAATATTTTTGTACATATAGGTCCTTGTCCTTTTGCTTTGATCTTCTTGGTATACAAATCTAATAGTGGCATTGTTAGGTCAAAGGGCATATAGTTTGGTAGCCCTTTGAGCATAGTTCCAAATTGTTCACCAGAATAGTTGAACTAGTTCACAACTCTACCTAACATTGAATTAGTGCCTGTTTTTCATATCCTTTGCAGTATTTGTCACTTTCCTTTTCTTCTTGTTTGCCAATCTGATAGGTGGGAGATGATACCTGGGAGTTGTTTTATTGTACATTTCTGTAATTATTAGTAATTTAAAGCATTTTTATATGCCTATTGATTTCTTTATTTTCTTCTTTGGAAAACTGCTTGGTCATATCATTCGATCATTTATCAATTGGGAAATAGCTCTTTTTTTTTTTTATACAAATTTGGCTTATCTCCCAGTACATTTCAGAAATGAGACTTTTATTAGATAAACTTATTATGATAATTTTTCCCAATTTTCTGTCTTCCTTTGACTGCATTCATTTTGTTTATGCAAAAACTTAATTTCATGTAATTAAAAGTTTCCATTTTACTTTCTGTGATCCTCTCTATCTCTTGTTTGTTCATAAACTCTTCCCTTATACATAAATAGGCAAATTTTTCCATGCTTTCTTAATTTGCTTATGATATCACACTTTATGTATAAATCAGGTACCCATTTTTACCTTACCTTGGTATATGGTGTGAGATACTAGTATATGCCTAGTTTCTGCCAAACTGTTCCCCAGTTTCTCCAACAGTTTTTGTCAAATACTAAATTTTTACGCCAAAAGCTAGGATCTTTGGAATCATTAACACTAGATTATTATGCTAATTTATTATTGAATATCTACCTAATCTATTACATTGATCCACCACTCTATTTCTTAGCCAGTATCAGATTATTTCAGTGACTACTACTTTGTACTACAGTTCAAAATATGGTTCTGCTAGATGGTCTTTCACATTTTTTTCATGATACCTTTGATATTCTTAACCTTATGTTCTTGCAGATAAATTTAATATTACTTCTTCTAACTTCATAAAATAATTCTTTGGTAGTTTTATCGGCCTGGAACTGAAAAAGTCAATTAATTTAGACAGGATTGTATTTTTTTTATTATATTGGCTCAGCTTACCCATGAACAATTAAAATTTCTCCAGTTGTTTAGATCCATCTTTATTTGTGTGAAAAGTTTTAAACATAGTCCTGATGTTTGTCTTGTCAGGTATACTCTTAAATATTTTATACTGTCTGTAGTTATTTTAAATGAAACTTTTCTATCTCTTCTTGCTGGGTTCTGTTGGTAATATATAGAAATACTGATATTTATGTGGGCGTGTTTTATATTCAGCAACTTCTATGAAATAGTTTATTGTTTCAACTGGCTTTTTAGTTGATTATCTAAGGATCTTTAAGTATATCATCATATCACCAGCCAAGAGTGATAGTTTTGTTCCCTCATTGTCTATTTTTATTCCTTCAATTTCATTTTTGTCTTATTGTTATAACCAGCTTTTCTAGTACAATATTGAATAATAATTGTGGGAATGGACATCCTTATTCACCCTGATCTTATTGTGAAGATTTCTAATTTATAAACATTTAGGTAATGTTTGCTCTTGTTTTTAAATAAATACTACTTATTTTATGAAAACCTCCATTTATTCCTATACTCTCCAGTGCTTCTAATAGGAATAGGTGTTGTATTTTGTCAAAAGCCTTTTCTGCATTTATTGATATAGATTTTTGCTAATGCTGTTATTGATATGGTCAATGATTCTTATAGTTTTCCTAATATTGATAAGTCCTGCATCCCTGGTATAAATCCTATCTGATCATAGTTTATTATTTTTGTGATATGTTGCTGCAATCTTGTTGCTAATATTTTATTTTTTAAAAATTGCCTCAATATTCATTAGGGAAAATGGTCTGGAGTGTTCTTCCTCTATTTTTCTTCTCTCTAATTTAAGTATTAAAATCATATTTGTGTCATAAAAAGAATTTGGTAGGACTACTGTAGTTTTTAACAGTAGTTTATATAGTATAGTGTTCTTTAAGTATTTGGTAGATTCACTTGCAAATCTATCTCCTTCTGTGAGTTTTTTTCTTAGAAAGCTCCTTTGTGTCTTCTTCACTTTATTTTTCTAAGATGGGGTTATTGAAATATTCTATTTCATCTTCTGTTACTCTGGGCAATTTATATATTTGTAAATATCTATCCATTTCTCTTAGATTGTTAGATTTATTTGGTATATAATTGGGCAAAATAACTCCTAATAATTGTTTAATTTCATCTTCATTGATGGTACATTTACCCTTTTCATTTTTGATACTTTTGGTTTTCTTTTTTTAAATCAAATCAATGGTTTATCCATTTTATTATTTTTGTCATAAAAATATATTCTAGTTTTATTTATTAAGTTCCATGGTTGTTGTTGTGTGTGCGGTTTTGTTTTGTTTTTTTTAACTTTCAATTTTATTAATCTCTCCTTGGATTCCATTTTGTTGATTAATTGAGGATATTCAAATATTTTTTTCTAGTTCATTTAGTTGCAAGTTCAATTTATTGTTCTGTTCTTTCTCTTTTTTGTTGATGTAAAGTGATGCAGTAGATAAAACACTAGACCTGGAGTCAGGAGGACCTCAGTTCAAATTCAACCTCAGATGTTCACTAGCTGTGTGACCCTGGGCAAGTCATTTAACCCCATTTGCCTCATCTGTAAAATGTGCTGGAAAAGGAAATGACTAACCACTCCAATATCTTTGCCAAGATAACTCCAAATGGGGTCACAAAGCGTCAAATATGACTGAAATGATTCAACAATAAAAAATGAACAAAAAGTATTAGAGATAAAAATTTAATTATATACCATAAATTTCTGCATATTCTCTCATCATTATTTTTAATGAAATTATTTATTGTTGCTGATTTATTCTTTGACCTATTAATTCTTTAGGATTTACTTATTTAATATTTAATTAATTTTAATTTGTGATTCTAGTATCCTTTATTATATGTAATTTTTATTACATTATTATCTGAAAAGGTTGCATTTAATATTTTTGGTTTTCAGTATTTGTCTTTGAGGTTTTTGTGCCCTAATATGTGAATTTTTGTGAAGGAGCCATGTGCAGCTAAGAAAAGATATACCCCTTTCAATTCCCATTCAGTTTTCTCCAGAGGTGGATCATATTGAAGTTTCCATAACAATTCATTTCCTTAACTTCTTTCTAATTTATATTTAGACTTATCTAGTTCTGAGAGAGGTAAATTGAAGTCCCTGACCAATATAGTATTAGGACTATTTCCTCCTATAATTCATTTTTTTCCTTTAAGAATTTGGATGCTCAGTCATTTTATATATATGTGTGTGTATATATATATATATATATATATATATATTATATATATATATATATATGTATATGTTTAGTGTTAGTACTTCATTGTCTATGGTACCTTTTAGTAACATACAGTTTCCCTGATAATCTCCTTTAATTATTTCTCTTTTTGCTTTTGGTTTGTCTGAGCTCATAATTGCTATTCCTGCCTTTTGTACTATGGCTGAATAATAATAGATTCTACTCTATTCCCTTATTTTAACCATGTATCTGTTTGTTTCAAGTGTGTTTCTTTAAATGAAATATTTTTGGATTCTGGGTTCAAATCCATTATGCTATCTGCTTCCCTTTTATGGATGGGTGCATTCTATTTACATTCAGAGTTATGACTGCTAACTGTGTATCTTTCAATCCTATCTTCTTCTATTTATCCTTCACTCTCTTTTTTAGTTGTCCCTCCTCAAAAGTCTGTTTTGCTTTCAACCACTGTCTCCCTTAAACTATTCAATGTTCCTAATTCCTTTGCTTAATGACTAATCTTACTGGATCTTGTAATGTCAGTTGGATATTCTGCTGTATTTTCTTTTGACTATTCCTGGAAGTGGTTCATAATGGAGCTAAATGATTGAACAGTCTCTTCCCTGAAACACATGGATTTGCAGCTCACTTATACACTGATTAGAGGAATTTACATTAAGCTGTAAGCACGAACCCAGAAAGCACTCTATTATTGTCTCATTTTTTTAAAATTTCTTTGCAAGGAGTAAAAACAATGCATACAATTAAGAATGTGGCTATAATTTAATTATAGAAAGTCAAAAGGAAAAAGGGTTTCTAATATTTGGGAGCTTAGTAGTTAATCCTGATTGAATAAATCTTTACTAAACATACAGCTTACACTAAGGTTGAGAGGAAAGATCACCTAGGAAGAGTTGGAGCTGGGAGAATAGCATATCCTTTCTGAGTACCATAGAGAATTGGGCACTAGTCCAGTATTTTCTCTAGAGCATGAGTTCTTACTCTGGAGATCATGAACTTACTTTAATGTGTGTATGTGTGTGTGTGTGTGTGTGTGTGTGTGTGTACACATACACACACACATATATATTTATATATAAACAATTAAATTTCAATAAAATTGCTTTCCTTTGTAATCCTAAGTATGTTATCTTATATATTTTAAAACATTTCTTTTGAAAAGGGATCCATAGGCTTCAGCAGATTACCAAAGGGTTCCATGACAAAAAAAGTGTCATTAAAAAAAAGCAGGTCCTGCTGTAGAACAAGGTAGAGGATATAAGTGCTAGAGTGAGCATGGTACTTTCCAAGGTCATGATCCATCTTATTTTCTTTTTGAAATTGCTTAAATAAATTTTACCTTTAATTAACAAAAATCTAGATTCTTTCTCTCCTACCCTCTACCCCACTGGAAAAAAAATAAAACAAATTGTTTTCAACAAATGTGAGTAATCAAGCAAGACAAATTCCCTCATTGGCCATATCCAGGAAAAAAATATATCTAATACCATGTCTGTCAGAAGGTGAATAACATATATTATCATTGGTCATCTAGAATCATTTATGGTCATTGTATAAATAAGAGTTCTTAGAGCTTACAAGCTTGTTTGTTTTTTAGAATGCTATTATTGTATGAATTATTCTCTTTGTTCTGTTAATTATATTCTATATCACCTTGTGCAAATCTTCAAAATGGTTTGTTTTTTATAATGATGTTATAGTACCAAATGTCCTTCTAAATTTTACTTTGTTCTGCATCATTTCACTTGGGAATAGGACAGGGAGCTGGGGAAGCTTTTCACCACTTCTATTACTCTCAGAAGAGGTGGACTGCATGAAGAATGAGTCCATACGGTCTCTAGAGATGGGAAGGGAGAAGCTGGTTGCTGAGACTTCCTTATTCTCTCTGAGACTATAGAAGAAAAGTAGAAAGAGGAAATGTTGAGTACCCTCTTCTTCTGTGTAAGGAACAGTAGAAATCTTTCTCTTGAGGAAAACAAAACAAGACCTGATAATTCTCATTTAATAAGATATGAATAGTAGGTAACAATGTCACTTGGGGATAAAATATAGATGAGGAAACTCAGACCATATTAGTTAAGGTACTTCTTTGATTTGAGTAGACCAATTACCAGAAACTAGGTCCTTGAATTTCTATTCAAGCACTTAATCTACCTCAACACATTGTCTCTGTACATGATCCTGACTATTTTGTGGCAAAATATTGCATTTATTACTCTTGCCAAGTGAACTACAAACAGATATCTACCTGGAAATTACTTCAGTGCTTCACAATTGCAGCATCCCATATGTAATAATGCACCCAGCCAATTCTTGGGGACAGTAGGGAAGAGTGTCTTGTACTTTCTCTTTCCTCTAGCAGTGGTTCTCAACCTTCCTAATGCTGTGACCCTTTAACACAGTTCCTCATGTTGTGGTGACCCCCAACCATAAAGTTATTTTCTTTGCTACTTCATAACTGTAATTTTGCTACTGTTATGAATTGTAATGTAAATATCTGATATGCAGGATGTATTTTCATTGTTACAAATTGAACATAACCCACAGGTTGAGAATCACTGCTCTAAAGATTACTTGGAGGCTTTTATGTTATTTCACATAAACTATAATTTGAGAGGGCATGTTATAACTAAATCTTCATTTTTAAAACAAAAGTGCTCATTTTTAGTGAGCTATGGACATATCTGCTGACTGGAATTAAGCAGACTTTTATGATGAGTTCTACTAAGTCACAGAAGTTTAGTTTCTAAATGTAGATGCAGTACCTTCTTTCCCTATAATGCCTTTGAGGAAGTACTGTATTTTAGAGAAGAGAATGACAATTCATTAAGATATCTAAAGAATTATTTGCTATCAGGAAGAATGAAGTTATTTTCCTAAGGAGAAAAAGTGAAAAGAAAGAAATATTTCAACAGCTGAACTTATTAAGTTTTCTATTAAATGGCTTAGTTTTCCTCTTTCATACAATATTAAATTCTTGAAAATAGTTAATGTCTCTTCTGCCCTTCTTACATGATTTTAAAATTCTCCGAAGTTCTTAGAACACAGCAAGGCCTTTGGCCCCATAAACTTCAAACATACATTTCCTTGGCATTTTGATAAATGAGAGCTTTCTTTCCTGAGTATTCTTTGGTTGTTGTTGTCTTTCTTCTTCCTGTATGTAATTAGACCCTAGAAGTCACCTTTTCATGTTCTACTTGACTCTCTGGGTTGTTTGTTTAATGTCTATTTGTAGAAGGGCAAGAAAACAAAAGGAAAGATTTCTTCTATGATAGTGGATTTCACTGCCATAGCCCTCTGATTCAGTGATGGCATCTCTGTCAAGATGTTTCTCTCTTGTATTGTGGGGTGATACTTGTACATACACCTGTTAAACACAGAACTAATTATTGTGTCTACAATGGTTATGGAGTCTAATGTATTATTTAAAATTTGTATTTATGACTGAAATGTCATTGGATTTTTTGGGGGGAAAAAACCTACAAATGACTGTTTTGCTAATGGTTCCAACATTTTTAACAACCTTCACCAGAGTTTATTATCATTGTCTACATGGTAAACTAGAAGGGCAACCAGAAAACCTGATGCTATTATGTAACTTGAGATTATAATTTTTTTTAGCAAAAATCAATTAGATCACTATGACTTAGAAAGTAATGCAAAGAGCATTTTGGAAGATATTCAAAGTTCAATCATGGGCCATAATACGGTGATTTATTGCCTCTCCTGCTTGTCAGCTTTCTTAGCTAAATGACCTATGCATCTTTTTCTTTTTCAAGCTAATTCTGGAAAGATTCCAAATACAAATAATATTCAGAAAGAAACATAATATAAACAAGACCCAAATGGGTACTTGTAATGCTTAATGCACGAACAAAAGGGTCAGAGTTCCTTAGGTTATTTAATCCAGCCATGCAAATTAGATTGTGCCCAAAGCACAAAATAAATCAGGCTAGGCATAAAGGATGTTAGATGGAAGCTTTAAAGGAAATGTTATCAATTTGTATCACCTTTCCATTATTTCTTTTATTGCTTGTTTTTCTTGGAATCTTTCCTCTTGGAGGGGAAATTGAGGCTTTAACAGTAAGGAAAAAAAACCCACTGGAGAAGTGGTCTGTAAAAAAAGAATCACAGTGAATCTATTCCACCTCTCAATATGGTTTGGATAGGGAATATTTCTACTTGCAAGTGCTTAGACAGAGTTGAAGAGTGAGTCTGACACTGAACAATAATAGTATTCTCAAAACATAGGACAAAAGGGGTGGGCATATGCTGAAGAGACTTCAGAAATGGTAAAATGTAGGTGTAGGGAGCAAGGAAGTTAACATCCCCACTTTCTTTGCATAGATAAAACCATCCTCAGAATATAGTGATCCTATAATATATAATTCATTTACATTGTGCTTGAATGTTTTGATAATGCTTTCAGCCCAATTACCTGTAAAGAGAAGCAACAAAAAACATTCAAAAGAGAAAGAGCAAGAAAGCAAAATAACTATCTGATGAAGCTTTACAAATAGCTGTTAAAAGAAAGAAAGAGAATGGGAAAGAAGAAAGGGAAAGATAAACCCAACGAAAGCAGAATTCCAGAGAATAGCAAGGAGAGAGAAGAAGGTGTTTTTTTAAACTAGCAGTATAGATTGAAGAAAACAATACAATGAAAAGGGCAAAAGACCTCTTAAAAATTAGAGATATCAAGAGATATTTTCATGCAAAAAGATGGTCATGATAAAAGACAAAAATGGTATGGACTTAAAAGAAGCGGAAGAGATTAAGAAGAAGTAGCAAGACTATACAAAAGGACTATACAAGAAAGATCTTAACATCACCAAAAACCACATGACATGGTTATTGATCTAAAGCAAGACCTCCCAGAAAATGAAGTGGGTCTTAGGAAGCATTGCTAACAATCAGGCTAGCAAAGGTGATGGAATTTCAACTGAGCTATTTAAAATCCTTGAAGATTATGCTATTAAGATACTACACTCAATATGCCAGCAAATTTGGAAAACTCAAAAGTGGCCACTGAATTAGAAAAGATTCATTTATATCCTAGTCCTGAAGAAAGTACAATGACAAGGAATGTTCAAATTGCTGGACGATTACACTCATCTCATACAACAGTGAGCTTATGCTTAATATTCTGCAAGTTAGGCTTCAGTAATATATGAATTGAGAATTACCAGAAAAGCAAGCTGTTTTTTTAAACCATAGTTCCTTTTTTCCCCTTTTTAAAAAAAATATTTACTTATTTTTAGTTTGCAACATTCAGTTCCACAAGTTTTTGAGCTTTAAATTTTCTTCCCCTCCCCAAGGTGGCATGAAATCTGATACACATTCACATTAAACATATTTTCACATTAGTCATGTTGAGATGAATTATAACCTATGGAATGAAACATGAGAGAGAAGAAACAAAACAAAACAAAACAAAACAAAAAGAGAGGGAACTAATAGTATGCTTCAATCTATATTCAGCCTCTGTAATTCTTTCTCTGGATATGGATAGCATTTTCCATCATGACCCTTTGGGAGTTGTCTTATAACCTTGCATTACTGAAAAGAGCCAACTCTATCAAAGCTAGTCATCATACAATGTGGCTATAATTGTGTACAATATTCTCCTGGTTCTGCTCTCCTCACTCAGCATCAGTTCATATAAGTCCATGTTTTTCTGAAGTCCACCAAGCAGACTGGTTTTCAAAGAGGCAGAACTAGAGACCAAATTTCCACTATTCAATGGATTATGGAGTGTAATGCCATGCACCAGTAGATTCCCAAAAGAATGTGAACAGCTTTAAGGTTCAGATTACACAGTATAGTGAACACTCTGTTTATTCCATTACAAATCAAGGCAAACATTCAGACTATATCACAATGTAATATTCACAACATTACATCTTATCACAGAAAATCACAATACAGTGTTCATAACAGCTTAACTTTAGAATGTCCACACAGTTTTCACTACAGTGACCACAATATTTAGAACAAGGAATAAAAGAATAATCATCTGGTTTCCCTAAGGGGGAAACCATCCTCACTTAATCATTCAACCAATTCACAATATATCAATCTTCCACTCATGGGGCAACCATTAACTTAATCACTCACTAATCTAGATTCCCGATTACTATCATTAATCACTAGTAGTCATTAGAAAAGCACATAAACCCTCCACCCCTTGGTGTCCAGCAAACCCCAATTTCATCCAAGGGGAGGCCTTTTCTTCATCTTGACTCTGGGTGGTCTCTCTGATTCCCTGGATCCCCTTCCATAGTCCCAGCTCCCTCCTGAATCCACCAAACAGTCACCTGGATTCAGAAGCAGACAGTTCCCAGCTCCTCATCCAGTACTCAGGGCAGTTCCTGGCACACACTGAAGTTCACAGGGTCCAGTACATCTCAAACCCTTCACCACTTCTCTTGCCTGGAACTCAAGGATCAGCCAGGCCATGAACAAACAAAGTCTTATCCTGGTCATGCTTCTTCAATCCTCCAGCAGTTCAGCTGGCCCTAGTACCCAAGAAGGAATATTGGCCTTCCAGGCAAGCCCTCTCAGCCTTCCCTGTGGCCTTCACCAGAGTTTGGTCTCAGGAAAACTCTATCTCAGTTCTCAGTCAGCTTCCAGATGCTGGGAGAGAAACTCTCTCTCTCTCTCTCTCTCTCTCTCTCTCTCTCTCTCTCTCTCTCTCAAGAAAACACCAACTTAGTTCTCAGCTTCCAGATGCTGGGAGAGAAACTCTCTCTCTCCCTCTCTCTCAGCCAGCTTCAGTCTCCAGGATTCTTCCTTCACCAGGAGCAACAATCCAATTCTGTCTCTCTGTCTCTGGAATTCTTCTTTATATACACATACTGGCTTCCTGCCTCAGCCAATCCCCTTCTGCCACATCATCAGGGGAATTCACACCCTCTCAACAGGGGACAAGACTCATGCCTTCCATACAGAGTTCACACCTTTCATACTTAGCCCTAAGTTACTAAGTGCTAAGTATCTGCTAAACTGATTGCTGTTACATGGAGACAGCAAGGAAGTTCCAGAAAAACTTCTACTTCTGCTTCTTTGACTACTAGACCAAAGCCTTTGACTGTGTGGATCACAAAAAAGTGTGGCAAGTCCTTAAAGACATGAGAATCCCAGATAAAATTACTTGTCTCTTGAGGAATCGATGTGTGGGTCAAGAAGCAACAGTTAGAACTCAACATGGAGCAGTTGATTAGTTTAAGGTTGAAAAAGGAGTACAACAATGCTGTATATTGTCACCTTATTTATTTAACTTATTTGCAGAATACATCATTCAAAATACCAAGCTGTCTGAATCAAAAGCCAGAATTAAGGTTACTGGGAAAAACAGCAATAATCTCAGATATACAGATGATACTACTCTCATGGCAGAAAGTGAAGAATAATTAAGGAGCCACTTGATGAGTATGAAAAAGGATAGTATAAAAGCTGGTTTGAAGATTAACATAAAAAGAAACTAAGATCTCAGTAATTGGTCCCATCATTTCTTGAGAAATAGAGGGAGGAGAAATGGAAGCAATGTCAGATGTTTTGTATTCTTGGTTTCAATGTTCATTGCAGATGATAACTGCAGTCATGAAATTAAAAGAGTTTGCTACTTGGGATTTGACCTATGGCAAATCTGGACAACATACTAAAAATAAGAGATATCATCTTGCTGAAAAAGATCTTTACAGTCAAAGCTATGTTTTTTCCTGTAGCAACATATGACTGTGAGTTGGTCTTTAAGGAAAGCTGAATGCTGCAGAATCAATGCTTTTCAAATTTGGAAGACTTTTGAAAGTCCCTTGGATAACAAAGAAATCAAATCAGTCAATACTTAAATTAATTCAGACTATTCACTGAAAGGTCAAATACTGAAGTTGAAGCTTAAACACTTCAGCCACATAATTAGAAGATGGGAGTCACTGGAAAAGACACTGATGTTGGGAAAGATTGAAGGAAAAGGAAAAGGGGATGGCAGAGGATGAGATGAACAAATAGTGCCTTGGAAACAACAAACATGACCTTGGAAAGACTTTGAGAGATAGTGAAGGATAGAAGGACTTGACACACCATAATCCATGGGGTCACAAAGAGTCAGAGATGACTGAACAACTAAGCAACAACAACAATATTATGCTCATTATTTTCCATGTAAGGAAACTAAGACTCATAAAGATTAACTGACTTTATCACAGTAAAAAAAAAAAATCAGACTCAGTATCCAATTTCAGGTCTCTCCTGACTCCTAGATCAGTTTAATACAACATCTAATATCCATATATTATAAAAGTCCATAGGGGAAATATAGTTCCTTCGGTTTAATCTCACTTTCCTAGGACTATACTCATTAAAAGTCAATTCAGTTAATAACAAAATAAAATTATAAGTACCTGTTTTGTACAAAAGTCTCCTAGGCATAAGTTGCTGATTGTGCAAGATAACCAAGTTTACATAAAAAAGGTTGCTCTCTTCATGAAGTTTATACTTTGATAAGGAGGCAAGGCAAATATTTCATAACCCCAATATAAGACAAATTCAGGAGATACAAACAAAATGGCATTGATGTTGTAGATTACAAAGAAGTTTTGCTTTCTAGATGGTATGATATAAATTTGATTCTAAAATTGAAAATATTGAGAACAAGAATATTATATGCACAGTGATCACTATGAACAAAGGCACAGAGGCATGAAAGCACAGGTTGTATAAGGTTGATGGCATTTAGTCAAGTTTAAATGCAACATATGACCAGTTTTTAGGAAAGTGTTATGAAGTATTATATACATTCCTTTTCATTCCCACTGTATTATAGTTAGAGATCTATCATAATAAATTTTACGTTTCTAGCCAGGTCTTTAATTTCCATCTTATTTAACTTTTCCCTAGATTTATCTAGATCTAAAAAGTACCTACTGAGGTCCACAACTATTGTAATTTTGCTACCTTTCATAGATCCATTTTTCTTCCATAGAATTATAATCAGTTTTGTATGATTCTATTCTTGTTTAGAAGAGCTTTCTTTTATTTCCTTTTGGAGAATCATGTTACAAAATCATCTTGTTTATAGTAGTTGCAGCATAGTCTTGTGTGATCCTGAACATAATAGTTTGGTTGTTGAACTCTTTCTTTCTGAAGGTTTGAAGCATTCTTTCTTTGACTTGGGCTCTGGATTTTGCTTAAGATATTCCTGGATATTTACAATTGGAATTACCTGCAGGATGTAACTAGTATATGCTTATTTTTACTTTGACCTTTGTTATAATAGAACTGAACAGCTTTTTAAACTTAATTCTTGAAATACATTATGCAGGCATTTTTTTTTGTTTGATAATTTTTTCCAGGGAAATTGATAATTGTTAAGTATTTTCTCCTCAACATGTTTTCTTATTGTTAGTTTTGTTAATTTTGTTAGCTGATAGCTACACCAGCTAGTAGTATCTTTAGTATCAATGTCTTAATTCAAATACTGTACATCTATTTTCTAAGGAACAAAATAGTTAAATTTGAAGATGTTTATTACCAGGTTGTTTTCTGCATAATGAATTTTGTGGACAGAAGACTTCTCCAAGATGTGCCATTAAGTTACATGTGTTTGAGGGAAGCATTTATACTAACAAAATCACAGATCCTTGAAATTTTGAAGTACCATTACAAAAAAAAAAAAGATCTAGTTTAGTTTGCTATAGCCAAGACCTTTACTATATAAACAGTCACACGAATTAGGCAGAATCCAGATGTGTATCATAGAACCACATTGTCATATGTTTATATCTCGTCCATAATCGATGCGCTTCCCTGATCTATAAGCTTATTTACTCCATTGATGCAGTTCACAATAACTCTATACCTGAGCAGATGCTATTCACGATTTTCTGTGTCCAAATTCTTTTTCTTTAAATCATCATTTGGTGTCCAGTATTTTGGAGGAGAGGTGCTCTGAATTTATACAAGATATGCATCAGATCATAACAATGTAGTACATCACCAGGTCTCTACTTGAAGTTTTTCCAGGTTGTTATGACCTATCAAAAGTTGTATCACAAAGTATAAACTTTTAAGAACTCAAGGATCATCTCTAATCTACAATAAGACGCCAAATATGAACTTCAGTGGAGGTCATGTAATAAAATCCTAAATTACAAAGATGGTATGATGTATATTATATGTATCTTTCAATCTCCAAAATGTACCTTCAAATAATCTTTAAGCAATAATAACCCTAAAATATTTAATGAATTCCCATATTTCACATAGTGGTTACTTTGTTAATAAAATATATTTTCCATGTGTTTATATAGCAATTTTAACACAGCATGTTAGAGATTTCTTTTAAACCCTGGATAGGAATCAAACTTGTAAGCTACAATGAAATCCATTTCTGCTTAGTTTAAAATTATAATTTTCAAAACCAGATGTACTTCCTGGAAGGATTCAATCAGCAGATACATGACAAATGCGATTTCTGTAAAAGTCTAGAAGTCTAGAATGGTTAAAATTTTTATCTAGAATAGATACCAGATGATTAATATAAGTCTATATGGAATGTGTATCTCTAAATGAAAACAACTTCATAATCCTGGTTGAAAGAGCCCTCACAAAGCTGGTGTTCAGGAAGTATTTACTACAGCTAATGAAGCAGGTTATTAAGGGAAGCACATGGGACTTGGAGTCTGAAGACTTGAGTTTGGGTCCTGCTCCAGATCCTTAACTAACCGTATCACGTTGGTAAGTGGCATAAAAGATAGAGTGCTTTACTTGGAGTCAGGAAAAGCTAAGTTCAAATCCTGCCTCAGACACTTATTTGCTATGTGACCCTTGGAAAAGCACTTTAACAGCTTGGGACATGGTTTCCACATAGCTAGAGGACCTCCTAAGTCCCTCCAGACCTAAATATACAGTCTCCCAGAGCTTCAGTTTCTTTAACCATAAAGTAAAGATAATAATAACACCTACATCCTAGGATAAAGCACTTTATAAAGATACCATATGAATATTTGCCATTTAAAATTATTATTTTTAAATATAATTTAATATTAATATTATTAGATTAGGGAAGCCCATTTATTGTGGATAAGATATAAATACTTGACAGTGTGATTCTTTGATATCCATCTGGATTCTGTCTAATTAATTTTATTATTATTATTATTATTATTATTATTAGACTCATCTGATACTCAGTATAACTCATCTGTCCAAATGAACCAGGTAAGTTCATAAGATCATGATTTGAAACAATAAGGAAACTTGGGGATCTTGTAGTCCAACTCCCTCACTTTACAGATATAAAAACTTCTTTACATAAAAAGAAGGAAAAGAAGGTATAAGCAAGGGGAGCAAATTAATATTTATATAGTACCTATTACATGCCAGACATCATTCCAAGCACTTTACAATCATTTGATCCACACAACAACTTTGCAAGAAATGTACTCTCAGTTATTTTACTCATTTTTAGTTGAGGAAAACTGAGACAAGGGCCAAGGGCCTTGCCCAGGGTCATATAGCTAGTGTTTTAGATGCTCGGGTCTTTCTGACTCCAGATCTGGTGCTTTATCCACTGTGCCACCCAGTCGCCTTTTAAGAAAGGTAAAGGGATTTGTCCAAAGTGATGTCAAAGATTCTTTTTCTAGCTTTAGCTTTCTCTGGTGCTATGATGATGACCATTCTGAAGAATGACACCAGTGTTCAATGACCTTGCTTCTCCTGGATCCTAAGGAAAGGACAGTTACCATGAGACTCTTTATTCTCAGCATTCAAGAAGTCAAAAAGTAGGCTTATAATTATTAAATGCTTGGCTTCTGATCATACAGTCCTTTTGTTGCAATTGCATGACATCTAATCAGGATATCTAACAGCAATGTTTTTAATAGTTTTAAATAGGCAAATGCTTTATTAACAATTAGCAAAGTATTTTGCTTCCTAAAAGGAAAAATATGAGTTAAAGTATAAAGGAAGGAAGTCGTTTAAAGTGTAGTGTTAGGAATTTTGATTGTGCAATATAAATATTGTGTTAGGTTCAAGGATTTAAGACTCCAGAAGTCCTTACACTCAGTTAATCTAAGAACAAATTTTACTGATAGTATACAAATATATCCAGTAGACATACTCACTCACAGAAAAAAAAAAAGGTATAAAATGTGTAAGTTCACTTTGTCACTGCCATCTTCAGTCACCATTTAGGCCTAGTTCCAGAAACATAGTTGTACAAACCTATAACTGAACAATATCCAGGGAACTAATAGGATCACAGATTTAGAACTGGAAGTAACACAAGGGGCTCAAGTCTAATTCTCTCATTTTCTAGATAAAAAACCTGAGTTCCAAAGTTTAAGTGATTTCCTCTGGTCACACAGCTTGTAAGCATCAAAGGCAAGATTCAAATTCAGGTCTTCTTGACTTTCTGTGAAGAAGGGAAGTTCTAGCATATAGTATAGCCATTACATTGCTCATGTTAACAAATTCTAAGTCCCATGCTCTGTTCCATACCACCTAGATGTCTCCCTTAAGTTTTCTATATAGCCTTCAATTATTAAAGGGATGTACTTTTTATATTAAGGTAGACAAAGTCTTTTAGAACTACAGATTAGGAGCGTGGCACTTGACATATTTACTAGCTCTGTGACCATGGGCAAGTCACTTAATCCCAATTACCTTGCCTTCCCCCTCCAAAAAAAAAAAAAAAGATGATATTTGCAATTCATAAGACCTTTCTCATTATTAGGGTAGTTAGTTAGGCCTGAGACTAATTCGTATTTTTCTTGGAGGCTTTGAATGTAGGAGTTTTGACTTTGTTATTAAGGTAGTATGTAGAGAAGGCACAGGTGTGAGCTGAATATGAAAAGATAATATCTAAAAAATAAAATTAAGGGATGAGAGAAGAATGCACTGGGAGAAATAAAAAGGAGAGGTAAAATGGGATAAATTTATCTCATATAAAAGAGGGAAGAAAAAGTTTTTACAATGGAGGGGATGAGAGGGGATTGTGGGGTGGTTGGGGAAGGGTATATGAGTGAACTAGACTCTCTTGAGTGAACCTTACTCTCATCAGGATTGGCTCAAAGAGAGAATAATTTACAAACTAAATTGGGTATAGAACTCTATCTTACCTTACAGGAAGGAAGGAAGGGGATAAGAGAAAGGTGATTGATAGAAAGGAGGGCAGATTAAAGGAGGGGGTAGTCAGAAGCAAAGCACTTTTGAGGAAGGACAGGGTGACGGAGACAGGGGAGAGAATAGGACAGAGGGAAATACAGTTAAGTCTTACACAACATGACTATTATAGAAGTGTTTTGCCTGCCCACACATGTGTAACCTTTTCCAAACTGTTCACCTTCTCAGTAGTGGTGGTGGTGACGGTGGGATGTTAAGGGTGGAATGGAGAGAATTGGAAACTCAACAGTTTAAAAATGAATGTTAAGATATTTTTACATGTATGGAAAAATGAATGTTAAGATATTTTTTACATGAGGAAAAATAAAATATTAAATAAATAAATTAATTTTAAAAGAGAGAACTGTTACCAAAAACAAAAACAAAAACAAAACCTATAGATTGAACTAGGGTCAGGACTAAACATAATTCCCTCCAATCTTTACTTTAGATATTTGTTAGTCACTCTAGCTGTCTATTTGCATGTTTTCCTCATCCAGCAAGTCTGAATCTAGAACAGAATTTACAAGAATCAAATCATCCTCAAGGAATATTTAGAATATTCATAACTTAGAGTGCTGGAAAACAGCTCCCAGAGATGCTTGGGCCGGGGGAATCTTCACTTTGGGAGTTTTTAGCTTCAATGGGCTATGGTGAGCCCCTAGGTGGAGAAGCAGACCACCAAATTGTCTAAGGAGGGACTAAACAGTCCAGATCAAAAACAGAGCAAGTTAGACATCCCTTGACAAATAAGCAAGGAAACTACACAGGTAGGAAACCCTTGCACTTCCACACTGGGTGAGCTAAAAGCACTTAGTCTTTTTTAAGTTTGCATTTCCAAGTGCTTCTGTTCTGCATATATGACACAATAAATTAAGCATGTATATTTCCTAATGTCTATGATTAAACAATATGAATAACTATTCTCATAAATAAATATCCATCATGTTAAAAAGTGGCTTTCACTTCTCATTCATTCATTTATTCATTCAATAATTATCAGGCACCTACTCTGAGAAGAGCATTGTGCTAAGCTTGGGGGAGATACCAAATTTAGAAAATATACAATTCCTACTTCTTGGGATTGATAGGATACTATAGGGAATAAAATTCTAAGACAGACATAATAAAACGTTTGATATAGTTTATTCAAATTTTGTTATATTCTTTTATTGAGAAGCTTGGCACAATCAGGAGAGTTAGTCTCAAAGCTTAAAAGACCTAGGTTCAAGTGCAATTCCTGACACATATTTTCTATGTGACCTTGGGTTAGTCACTTAACCTCTTAGTGTGTTAAGGAGCTGAGACTATGAACTACATTGCTACAGGGGGTCTCCTCATCTGAAATATTTCCTATACCAATTAAATCACAGGTCTAATCCCTATCCTTTATTTCTTTAAGTTATAATGTGCAAAACATAGCTGACAATTATATAGTGCTTTAAGGTTTGCAAAATACTTGAATCATTTTATCTTATTTGAATCTCACAATGACCTTGTCAATATGTCAGATATCAGCTTCACCTTTACAGATGCAGAAACTGAAATAGAGATATTAAGTGGATTTGTCAGTATCCAAACAGCGAATAACTGTCAGCAAGAAGATTTGAACTAATGCCCAATAGGACTTACACTGTGCCCTCAATGTCTCTCTCTCTCTCTCTCTCTCTCTCTCTCTCTCTCTCTCTCTCTCTCTCTCTATATATATATATATATATATATATATATATATATATATATATATATATATATATGGACATAAAGTCTTGTTTCAGAAACTAAATTTGGGTAAAGTTGAGTTTTAAAGTAAATGGTGCCTCATGTGCAATATTTTACACAAGGATTTCATTACATTTCAAAAAACTCAACCAGATAGGACTGCTTAATTTAATGCTTGAAAGATAGCCCCACTTCATATGCTGAAAATCTGTTGGCAGGTTTACATTTCCCTGCCAAGACTGGTCAGAAGGGTGGTGCATCACATACTACAGTGTCAAACCAAGGGCTAGAGGATGACAAATGGTAAATACTAGCTCTGACAGGAACAGCTTTGTCTTGATGTGCCAGCATGCCCTGTTTAGCCAAGCAACAGACTAAACAAAAGCTTTTAGGAGTTAGGCTTTTGAAACAGATTCACAAATGTTTGGCTAACGATCACCAGCAGAGCTCATCCACAACAAAATATCCACAAGGGGCTATAATAGTGTTCCAGTGGATGCTCAGTAGTTGACAGGGGCTAAAGCATTGAATGAAAATATATACAAGACAAAAGCCATGGTTGCTTAATGGGACATAAGGAAAACCATTAGATAGATACATGTAATCAGGCTGACTTGGGGAAAGAAGAAGGAAAAAAACTGAGTAATGAGGTTGTATTTCTGTCACTTTAGTCTATGTGTTTGATTGGAGAAATGCCACTGTATGTTACCAATCAAAAATTTTTCAAATCTAACTTTTTCAAACCCCACATGGAGATACATAGCAACGTGTACATTGTTGTCGATGTATAATTAAAGACACATTTAAAGACACTGTGAATTGTCTTTAAAATGAATGCCATTTGTTTTCTCTTCATATCTATAGTTTTCTGGTAGTATCTACGAACAGATTAAGCTATTAAAAGGGTAAGGACAATAAGGTAATATTAATGAAAAATCCTATATCAAGGGAAAAAAATGAAGAAGGTGGGGAGGATGGGCAAAAGAATTAGATTACTTTCTTCCCTTTCGTGATCCATTCTTTGGAACCAGAAGGAGTATGTCAGAATGAAAATGTCAGAATTGAAAATGAAAATTCAGCACTGGCACATGATCAGTTCAAAATGCTATTGTCCTTTTGTAGAATAAATACTGGCAAGTTTTAGATAAATAGATAAACTATTTAAATGAGGAATGTTCCCCATCATAACCCCTCTTTGAAAAAAAAGTAATTGGTAAAACAAGAAAGACTAAGGAGCTAAAGGGAAGAAATCAGGCAAGTATAAGTTAAAAGGGAATAATCAACAATGATCTAGAAAAAAATGTAGAATGGCAAATGAAAGAGCAAAGAGAAAGAAATAAAAACAAGTGTAAAATTATAAACTCCAATAGAAAACAAGCTTCTTGAGGGGAGAGACCTTCATTTTTGCCTTTGTGTCTCAATACCTGTAATGATGCCTAGTACATAGTAGGTACTTCATGAATACTTGTTGATTGATTAAAGCACAGGAAGTTCCTCCTGAGATTAGTGAGAGGGGATATGGTACAAATAATGCAAGATCATCCTAAAATTAGTATATTAAGGTATACAGTAGGCCTTCAATAAATAAATGTTAGAGAATTGAATAAAAAGAGATAAAAGAGCAGCAGCTTACTGGGAATGCTAGTAAAAAGGAATGAAAATGTAGGATTGGGACAATTTTCCCAGTCAAAGGAATAGAAGAAACAGATGAGAATATTACCACTCTAAAATTTAACTATTTATGAGTTTCTCTGAAATACCAAGTGAAGAAAAATGTTAACTACTCAAATACTCAGTTTACATAATTCCATTAGAATGGGGTAGAAGTGGGGGATAAGCATTTAGTAAGTACCAGGCACTGTGATAAGCATTTTGCAGTATTATCTCAATAACAGCCAACTCCATCAGCACAAAATATTTTAGGTAGGTTTACAAAATTATTTAAGGACTTACAAATTCCAAACTATTTTTAGCTATAAAATTCCACCTTCTTTAATAGCCATATTTTTGGTAATGCTACTTGGATGAAAATCATGGAACACCATAATCTTAGGGAAGCAAAACTGCAGGTCTCCCAAATGGAAACTGAAAGAAGTATGGTAGGCATAAATAGGCTGTGACATATTACCAGTGATAACTTGTGTGTTAGCTGTAGTAGAAAACTACTTTCATTTAACAAATGGTTTCTTCATGTATCAAAATGAAAGATGACAAAGGCATTGCCCAAGTATTACACTTTCATCCTCCAAATACTACAAGAACAAAAAGAAGACCTCTAGCATTTTGGATGACCTTTTATGGAGGATTTATGGGGAAATGTGTACAAGAATCACACAGAAAGACTGGGCATAGAGGAGTGTTCAAACTATGCCCATGAAAGAAGTATCCATCAAGAAACACAAGGTCATGAACCTTTCACTTTACCTAATGATATACTAGTCATGAGCACTTTACTTGGATGATGGGTCAAATCAGTTATAGATTGTATATTTGTAACATGTATATAGTTACAAAAATACATATTAAATATTTTCTAATTCTTTATGAACTGCTCTTAAATAATTTCCTCACAAATTGATAATTGTGCATTTTTTTTTGTAAACTAAGCACAGAAGTCTATATTGGCACCCTTTAAATTTCATCATATCAATTTTGACCCATATTTCTGATCCATCAAAAACTGTTTGATTCCTATTCTGCTTTTCAATGTATTAGTTAACCCTATCAGCTTTGGGTCATTCACAAATTGGATAAACATTCCATTAGAAAAAATCTAACAAGTCCATATATGTGTTGTGCATGTACATGTATGTATACATTGGGATATATGTATTTATATTTATACACATATATGTGTACATCTATATTGTGAGTCTATCTGTCTATCTGCATGTGTATGTACATATCCACTCCCAAGGATGTGCTGAAACTATCTTGAATAGATTTGTTGCTACCAATTGTTGAATTTTCAATATGGGCCTTAACACCTCAGAAATTGACAATCACTAGAAATGAGGGCTTGATGCATTGTGATTTTGATTTTCTAGACTTAAGAAAGAAATGGAGAAAATTTTAATAATGCCAAATAAACTTAAAATGTGTCATGCAAAAAAAAAAATCTAAAACCAGAATGCTGAAGAGGATTGAAGAAATCATTGTTAAATGTATTTGATTGCAGGACCAAGAAAAAAATCCCCATCTCACTGAAGAAACATCTCTAGGCTGCTATTGAGCTCTATTTTCATATTACACTACATATACACTACAACTAGCAGTGAAAGTACTAATTTCAACTTATAACAAAGGTAGGTATAAGGTGATTAATGATTAGAGTTAATGATTTCATCTTCTAGCTGTATCATCTAATAACCAATTCTAGCATCCTCTTGAGGAATGAGAAGAAATCGACACTGGACCAGTGACAGAGATAGGATGTATCCCCCTGGTTCACTCTAGAGAGCTTCTTTGCCAAGAATCAACTTTTCTTTAATGCATGAACAGATTTCCCTTTTCCCCAGCCAAATTTCAGTTAGGTCAAGGACTGGTACATCGGTATAAATATTGTAAGTTATGGCAATGGTTAACTAACTTTTGTTGTTATGAATTTGGGTGGATTCTTGGGTGTTGATGGATAGTCAAGTGCTTTCAATCAATAAGTTGTGAAATTTGCCATATCTGATGTGACTTTTCTTTGGGAAGAGGTATGACTCACTTACATTTCAATGATGGGAAATCTGATACTTGTTTTTCTACATTCACATTGTTCAGTTTGCTTATACTATAAGAAATTAAGTTTGAATTGGTTAATAAAGTATGGAATGGGCATCAGAAAAATCTGGGTCAAATTCATCTCTGGCACTTAATAGCTATGTGGCCCTGAGTAAGCCAATTAATCTTCAATTAAGAGGAATGGCAAGTTACAATGCTCAAAGAACTTCTATACATCGATAAAATAATAAATATTTAGTATTCTGAATTGCTGAATCAGCATTCACTCTACTGTAATATGTATTCTAGGCCAAATCTTTGGTGGAATTGGTTAAACCCCTTGTATGCAGGGCTTTCTTTGTGTTAGGCATTTTGCAGATATAAATCCAAAATGACACAGTTCTTACAGCTGTTTTACTTCCTAGAAATTATTTTGAGATGCAAGAAATATGAAACTATTTTTATTTGGGGAAGTATCATTATGGAAAATTCTTCCACTATGATACACTTGAGAGCTACTTAAAGTTGAGGCAACTAGGTGGTGCAATGGAAAGAGTATTAGTCCTGGAACCAAGAAGACCTGAGTTCAAATCCAGCCTCAGACACCTAGTAGCTGTGTGACCCCAGGCAATTGTTTTAAGATGAAAAAACTATTTGCCTCAGTTTCCTCAACTATAAAATGGAAATAATAGCGCTTACCCCCCAAGGTTTTGGTAAGGATCAACTGTGATACTATTTGTACAGCACTCTTCAAAGGGTTGAATATATAATGGACATTTTATAAATGCTTATTTCCTTTTTGAAGCACTGATTTTAAATGATTTGCCTACAGTCCTGAAGATATTATGTGTCAAAAGTAGAACTTGTGTTTTATATCTCCCTAGTGATTGGAGTAAAGAAATTATATTTTCATTTATATCCCTATATAGTAAATATTAAAATGATTATATATAAAATAATTCAAAGTGAGACAATAGTATATATCAGAAACTGTTCTAGGCAATGGGGATACAAAGACAAAATCAAAACAGCCCATTGTCTCAAAGAACTTCTAATAGGGGTAAAGAGGGAGAGTATAACATATTCACAAATAATGTAAGATGAAGGCAAAAAATACACATTTATTTGGGGGAATGACATGCTGGCAATTGGGGAAATCTAGAAAGGCCTCTTGAAGGAGACATCACTTCATTCAAGTCTAAAAAGAAGCTAGTGGTTCCAAGAAGTGGAAGTGAGGAAGGAGAGCATCCTAGGTGTAGGAGACAGACTGTGCAATGGAACAAAGGTAATGATAGAGTGCCATGTAGGTAGTAGTCAATCCACAGAGATTTATTAAGCATTTGCCAAGTGCCAGACATAGTGCTAAGCACCTGTAATAGAGAGACAAGAAGAAAAAAAAAATGACAATCTGCTCTCAAGGAGCTTACATTCTGTTGGAGGATACAATACATAAAAGCAAGCTAAAAACAGGATTATGAAGGAGAAGTCCTGAGGAATACAGTCTAGTGATTAATGAAGGGGTGACAAGTCTGGGTGCCTTCATTTTTCCTTCTTTTTTTAAGTTTATTTATTTTTAGTTTTCAACATTCACTTCCATAAGTTTTACATTTTCTCCCCCTCCCTTTCTCTCTCCCTCCCCAAGATGGCATGCAATCTGATATAGATATACATTCCTATTAAACATATTTTCACATTATTCATGTTGTACAGAAGAAATAGAATAAATGGGAGGAACCATGAGAAAAAAAAAAACCAACAACAAGAGAAAGAAAATAGTCTGCTTAGCTCTGCATCCACATTCCTTAGTTCTTTCTCTGGATGTGGATAGCATTTTTCATCATGAGTTTTTTGGAGTTGTCTTAGATCCTTGCATTGCTGAGGAGGGCTAAGTCTATCAAAGTCAGTCACTGTATACTTGTTTTCCTGGTTCTGCTCACTTTACTCAGTATCAGTTCATCTAAATCAGGGTGCCTCCCTTAATCAGTGGGAGAGGTGCCAGAAGTGCAGGATACTTCTGAAGTATGAGTTCCAGGACTGTAGTGATCTTCTAAGATGGAAATGGGAAATGAAGGGAAATTTATTACCAGAAAGTAGACCAGTTTGGAGCACATAAAGAGGATCATCATTGTGAAAAGCTAGGATAGTGGAGGATGAAGATAATATTCAATGGATAAGTTTCTATTTTATCTTAAAGGAGATAGGGAGCCACTGAAGCTTGATGAACTGGGTAATGCCATGACTAAATTTGTGCTTCGGGAATCTAAATTTGGCATCTGTGTGGAAAATGAAATTGAGAAGAAAAAGAATGAATTAATAGAGATCCATTAACATATGATTTAGAGCAATCTGGGCAGGAGATGATGAGGAATTGAGTCAGGTTGGTTATGGGGATGGATAGAGAGGAGGGAAGAGATTCAAAAATGTTGTGTGAAAGTAGAAATGGAAAGATTTGACAATTGGATATGGGAAGTGAAAAGGAATGAAAAGTCTGGTTGTGAACCTAAGCTGTTAGAACAATTGTGGTGTCCTTGACAGAAGCAAGACAGTTAGCAAAAAGTGTAGGTTTGAGAGAAAAGAATGACTAGTGATAGGATAAGAGGTCAAGAGTTCAGAGCAGAGGTGATTTTGTAAAGTTGGATTGCTTAACTATGTAGTCAATATTGCAAAGGGAAGAAAGTGAGGCTAGAATAGGGGTGAAGGCCTGGGAAATTAAAATGGGATAGAGTGAATAGAGATGAGTATGAAGGATAGGTTTAGAAGAGGTAAGGCAAAGGGAGGTAGAAGGGTAAGAAGTCATCATCAGAGAGAAGACTTTCAAAGTTATGGATTATGGGGATAAAACACATGTGTGTGTTGATTAAATCAATGGTGTGATCATCTCTATGCATGGCTGAGGTAGAGTAAAGGTGAAGATCATGGTTGTTGAGAAAATCAATGGACTAGGAATGAAGGATATTTGAGGGGACATACATGTGCAACTTCAAGGTCCCAAGTACAAGGCCAGGTGTTAGGATGATAAGCTATCATTGCTGAAGTTATGATGATATATCTCTCCTCTCCTCAGTCAGAGTTGTCTCTAGAACAAGTTGTCTATGTGCATTACATCCACTTCCTCTCCTCATTCCTTTACAATTTGGGTTCTAATTTTAAAACTCAAATGAAATGATTTTATCCAAACTTACCACAAGCTCTTACTTTTTCAAGTCTGACAATCTTTCCTGTCTTTGCCTTTCTTTACCTCTGAAGCATCTGACGTTATCAAGTACCATCCCCTTCTAGATATTCTGCTCCTCCTTCTTCTGTCTGATTTTTAAAGCTCCTTTAAAAGCAATTTGACTCTAACTGTCTTTCTGGCCTCATTACACATTATTTCCTTTCCCAAACTCTGTTCCTGCCAAATAGACCTCACACATGGCCCTCAATTTCCTGCATCTATGCCTTTGACTGAATATACTTGACATGCATTCACCTCTGCCTCATAAAATTCCTCTCTCTTTTAAGACCCAGATCAAACACTGATCTCCCCCCTCCTAGGGCCATCCTTACCTAACCACCTCATATTTATTTTGTATACAACTAACTATGATTATTAAATTCCATGAAGTAATCACATTATTAGAGTTTGCACTATGTATTTCTAGTGGGCTGGAACAAAAAGAAATTCTTTAAATATAATTACAACATCAAATGCTTTGAATTGAAATAGTGGTATCACTTCACACTAATTGGTTGGGACCTCACTATTTATTTTAAAAGGCATATATACACATATGTACATGCTTTCACATGTATCACATAAATGCTTGTTAATGGATTGGTTGATTGACTGAAGAGGAAGAATATGGGTCATAAGAAAGAAAGCAGAATTATATGGGGGAACTGATAGCTAAGTGTTAGCAGCATCGAGATAAAGTAATATTCTTGGTTTGACTGAATCTCAAAGAAGAATTTAGTTAGATAAATTCACTTAGAGAAGAATTTACACAGGCAAAAAGTATGCCTATTCCTTCTCCTTGCCACATCCTTAGGGAGTCAATGTCCATTGGCCAGTGACCCAACATCCTTTGAGAAGCCAGATTTATGTGATTGAAAGGATATAGAAGATTTATGAAAGGAAACCTAATACAGAGAGAAATGTGTTACAAATAATACAGGCTTCTCTAAGGCACAATAGAACAGGAGAGAAGACAGATAAAAACAAAAGAGGGATAGGGTTGATATGGATGGGTATGATAAGATAGGGAGAGATAACCAAGGAAGAGAGCTTTTGCCCAGGAAGTAAAGGGTTCTTTAAACCAGAGATTCTAGTAAAAAGTCATCCTTTCTAATGGTTATGGCAATGTTGGTTTGATTATTCAAAACTGAGTTGGGGTTCTGGCAATTGACTGTATGAAATCTGCATCAGGGAAGAGAACAATGTGATGCTGATGATTAGATCACAGTTTTGGGCTAGAGCTGGAGGCTTGATGTAATTAGCTTTTAGATTAGAACCTGATTGATTATATATAAGTTGATATTTTGTTGATTTACTCACTCAGTGATCAATAAGCAAAGATACCTATGCCCAGGGCCAGCTCCAAAAAGGAGTTATTATTATTATTTTGGAAGAGCGTGGGGACTGGAGGAGATAAAAACAGTCTCTGATCTTGGTTTTACTGATAAAGAGCAAGTCGTGGCAGATAGCTGTAAGAAGAGTGAGGTATGGTCTCACACACACACACACACACACACACACACAGACACACATGCGCGTGCGTACACCATTAGCAGTTAAGAAAGTTCTAATCAGCATCAGCTCTAAAGCTGAGCTGATTGACTCCCTGATTGAGAGCCCAGTTTGTCTGGAGTTCTTAATGTATTTCAAGGGGTCTGTGACTCTGATGGGAAAAATACATTTTTATCTTCACTATCATCTACCTGGAATTTTGCATTTTTTTCAACTATGAACAAACACTATTGCAAGAAAGGATCCATTAGTTTCAGCAGAGGGACAAATTTCTGACTTTAGCAGACTGTCCCTGACACAAACAATGTTAAGAATCCCTTCTCTAGCAGATCCTGTCTCTTGTGGAGAGGGTTGGGTAGATTCTAAAACAGATAGAATGTAATTTGCTAAATTAATGCATCCTTTTCAGAGAACAACAGCAGTTAGTCTAGAATGAACTGCATGAATTAGGTTAATGACTTTAGGTTCCATTAGCAACTCGAGTAAATATCTAGTTCTGCTTTATCTTCAGTGCTAGGATTGTTGCTGTGTGTGTGTTTTGTTCTATGTTTTAAATTAAATGTTAATAGGATAGCCATACTTTACATTGGATAACTACAAATTGGTTATTTAGGTGTTTCTGTGGTTCAATAAGTAAGCATAGATGAATATGTAATTGGATTTTAAAACCCTGCCTAATAGCCAATAGACAATCGCTTGTCTACAGAACTTCATTTAACATGTCACTAAGCATTTTAGGAAGCTAAATTGAAAATGCTACCTGGAATTTCTTTCAACACAATGAGTTTATCCTACAACTGAAGGCACACAATCTATACACTTATCTGTTATGTACTATCTAATGTATATGAATGTAAAATGGGTGGCAGAGAAAGGAGAATAGAAAGCATTTAGAAAATTAAGAGGAGTGGCCAGAGATTGATCAAGGACAGGCCTGAAAGCTACAACTGGACAGCCTCCATAAAATTTAGCCTTCTGATGAGCGTGCATAGGTGATAAAGCCTATCATTTTTAGAAATAAGATAACAGTAACACAATGCTGCTTTGTAATTCTAGTAATCCTCAGAGAGTAAGTAGAAACTGTTTGATCTTTTATCAAACTATTTGTGTTTTTCTCAGATGACCTAGAAATGATTTAACTGTCCCTAAAGTTAATCCCAGGTGAGTTTGTGCAAGTACAGAACTGTAACTGAGCCAAGGCAAACAGAGTTTTATCCCAGTACAAAGAAATTTAGAAGAGTGAGGAAAGCTCTTATAATCCTCTAGCAACAGAAAAACGGTTGCACTTAACAACCAGTTGGTAAAAATATGTCGTTATAAAGTTGCCAGTTGAAAGCTACCTTTCCTTGATCATTTCACCCAGGTTAACTCTTCTCTGGCCCAACCTCACCTTAACAATATCCTTCCCAGTCTTGTATTTTCTGACGGTATGTAACATCCCTGAACCACAAATTGAATGGAGTACTCTTTTTACCAGCTACACAAAACACACACAAAAATATGTTAGTTATCATCTTTCTCCATATCAAAGCACAAAAGAGAAAATTGTTGAGAAACAATTCTATAGCATATCCTATAAATGTGTCAAAAGGCCCTGGTGGGAAAACACATGCTTCACCAAAAATGTAGCCAATAAAATGAAAATTGAACAATTGTTGCTGGAAACCCAATCACAGCTCAACTTATTGCTTGAAATTGTAACCTCTTCAATATATCAACACATAATTGTCAAATTCTGAGAGATTTTGATATAGTCATTAAATTAAGACAAATAACTTTTGTAATACCTGTTGAATGTGATTTGTGGTCATCTTTACACGAGATAACACGAGTAGCTTTGAATGACTCTTTTGCCTTTGCTTTTACATAAGCATTGCCTGTGGAAGCCATAAAGAAAGAAAATTGCTGCTGAAAGAATATTTAGCATTACATTCACTAGTTTATAAATAAAATGCCCATTGTCTTAATCTAATTAAGAATATTTTGAGAGGACATACCCTAGTCCCTGAAAAACCTTTCTCTTTATTGTTTATAAGCTAATTCATTGTTTTCAATTGCTAGAAACATTTTTCCCTCTCTTTTTCATATTGATAAAATAAAAGACATATATGCTTTGAAATTTTACAGGGAAGATATTTTGTTTTAACTTGTATAATATGTAAAGTTTAACTCTGCACAAGATAAATAATGCAAATATATCAGTTTTGTAGCATTACATTGAACAACGTATATGCCTCATATTTGGAAGCAATAAAAGTATTAAAAAAAAAAGGTATGCGAGGAGAGGAAGGAAAGTCAGTGGGCAGAAAGAAAAGAAAAAGTGGAGGGGAAGGAGGGAGAAAGATAAAGAAAGGAAAAAAGAATGAAAAGAGAGGAAAGAGGGAGACAAGGAAGAAGAGGAAGGGAGAAAGGGAGAATGGAAAGGAGGTGGTAAATGAGGTGAGCAATGAAAGAAAATAAGGATTACTGAGTTCTTAAATGTTCATAAGGTAAGGTTATACATTCTCAATATGGGGGAATTTGTGTAACCTCTGCACAAATGCAGCGGCTAGAGTTAGCCAAACAAATTCAGAGAACAATTTAGTAGTAATCTCAATGGAATATAGAGTGTATAAATAGAAAGTATAAGAAAAGTAGAATGTAACGTGGAATAAGGCTGGAAAAGTAGGTTTAGATCCAGATTGTGAAGACTTATGAATGCTAAGCTCAGTGGTTTATATTTTACACTACAGATAACAAGGAACTATAGAACTGTTGTTATTGTTATGGTAGTGGTAGTAGTGGTGGTGGTGGTGGTGGTGGTGGTGGTTAAAGCAGATCTATCTTCAGATCTGTCTCTGAGGAAGATTATTTTGGCAGATGTGAAAAAGATGTCATGAGGACAGATGAAACAAGGCGAGGAATGCACTTAAGATGCCATTAAAATAATCTAGGCAAAAGATGATAAAGGCTCAAATTTGGGTAGTTGACAGTGTTTGTGTAGGTAAAGGTGCATACGAGTGAGATGTAGAGGCAGCATCAATAGGATTTGGCAATGGTTTGGATGTAAGAAATTAAAGAGAAGGAAGTGAAAGTTGACCAAGGTTTAAGGCTGGTTTGAAGGGTTGGACCCAAAATTAGGAAATCACAAGGAAGGACAAGTTTGGGGAAATTATATTAGGTCCTATTTTGGCAATGTTAAATAAGAGATGCCAGAAAAATATCCAGGTGCCAGTTTGTACCGCTAACCTGAATTCAAAGGTAGTTCAGGCTGAGTATATAGATTTGAAAGTCATGTGTATATATGTGATATGTGACCTCAGGAAAGTAGAAAAGGTCATTGAGAAAGGGGGAAAGAAAAAGCAAAAGGGCCTAGGACAGAATCTTAGGAAATGACTACATTTAGAAGGGAAGATGACCATGAAACAACAAAGGCTACAAATGAGGGGAAGTCAGACAAGTAGGAGAAATGGGAGAGATCAACGATATGGAAACCAAGAAATCCCTTATTGCAAAGAATATTAAGAGTAAGATTTGGTGAATGCTTTGGTTAGTTTTGCTGATGTTTGACATCTCTAGTCCATCATCTCCACAAAGAAGGAAGGAAGGAATATATCTTTTTCATTCCATAATTACACAGAAATTCAAACTACTATTGTTATTGTTCTTCTCACTTACATTACCATGTTCATTGGGAATGTTTCTGTAACACTTCTCTTTATTATACTCAGCTTCCTTTCACCTAAGTCCTCCAATGTATCTCTGTATTTTTCACATTTACTGCTTTTTACATTGCCCTAATAGCCACCACATATACCATTACATATACTATAATGTTTTTAGCTATTCTCTAAGCAATGGAAACTGATTTCGTTTTACATTCTTTGCTATTATGAAAAATGCTACTATTGTTTTAAGAACAACTTTGAGTGATGAAACATTTTGTACAAATTAAAAATAAAAGTACATATGAAGATAAAACTGTCTGCATCCAGAGAAAGAACTGATAAATAGAAGTGTGTGTGTATGTGTGTGTGTGTGTGTGTGTGTGTGCGTATTTTTGTCTGATGGTAATCATCTATAGTGCAGAGAGGGGGGAGGGAAGAGAAGAAAAAAGGAAAAAAGAAATGTACAACATAATTTTATTATGTATTGAAAAGGAATAGCAGGTTGTATATAATAGATTTGTAGTTTCATGTGCAATCACCTTTCTTGTTATGTTGTTATAAAAATGCTAGTTTTATTACATAAATTAAAAATAAAATAACATTTAAAATAAATAAATAGATTTACAAAGATATGTAATACAATGAAAAAATGCTATTGTAAGACTTTTGATGTATATAAAGTACTTTTAATGTCTTTGAACTATTGTGGTAAGTGCCTAAAAATGTATTTTCTAGATCAATAGACCTAGACATTTTAAACACATCACTGGCATAGTTACAATCTGTTTTACATGATGTTTGCCCCAAGAGAAAAAGATATATGACAAGATCTATCAAGCATGTAGGGCAACAAGGTGGCATAGTAGATAGAGTGATGGGCTTGGAATGAGGAAGACTCATCTTACTGAGTTCAGATCTGGCCTCAGACATTTACTAGCTGTGTGACCCTGAGCAAGTCACTTAAACCTATTTGCCTTGGTTTCCTCATCTGTAAAAATAATGTGGAGAAGGAAATGACAAATCATTCCAGTATCTTTGCCAAGAAAGCTCCAAATGAAGTTATGAAGAATTGGACGTCACCGAAAAATGACTGAACAACAATCAAACATGTGCCTAGAAAAAATATCTCTGATGGGTGTATGGTGTATATAGAAAACAGAGACAAATAAATGTAATATTTAGGGGTATGCAAAGCAATTAGGAAGGATCAGGAAAAATACCCTGTAGAAGATAACACTGGAGCTGATCTTGAAGAGGATTAGGAATTTGGTTACAACATGTTGAGGAAATAAAATACTCCAACCATGGGGGACAGCTTATGCAAAGGCATCAAGATGGTAATTTAAATGTCATATATAGGGTCCAACAAGTAGTCCATATCAACAAAAATGTAAAGATTGTGAGTTAAATCTCTGTCTCCTTCCTTTAAAGACTTCCCTGACTTTCTTAAAATCAAAATTAAACTCCTACCTTTCATAGGAATCTTTTCTTGATTCAAATAATTCTAGTGCTGTTACTTTGTTGATTATGTTCAGTTTTCCCTGTATGTAGTTTTTGTACATAGTTGTTTGTATGTTGTATCTCCCTTTAGACTGTTAGTTCCCTGAGAAAAGGATTATCTTCAGACTTTGTTTTACCAGTGCTTAGTGCAGTGCCTGGAGTATAATGGGAAATTAATAACTGTTTATTAACTAACAACAATATATTCTAGAAACTAGGCCACAAAAAAAAGTAGGCTACAGCGAGATTATAAAAAGCTTTAAATGCCAGAGAAGTGTGTATTTTGTTCTACAAGCAAGAGGAAGATAATAGATCTTTCTGAGCAATTGAGTAACATTGTTAGATCTATTTTGTAGGCCTATGTGTTCTGGCAATAAATTCTGTGTCCTGAGTAGGCGGAGTCAAGATGGTGGTGTAGAAGCAGCAAAACTCCGTAGCTCTCCCCATAACCACCTCAAATATGTATAAAATATGACTCTAAACAAATTTAAAAGCTCCAGAACTCACAAAATGACAGAGTAAGAAAGCTCCCGCTGAAGGCAGCCTGGCAGACAGATGGGAAGGGGTTCATCGCAGTGCTCTGGGAGCCCAGACCAGCACTGAATGAACCCATGGCTGGAGCCCTAGGGCTGCCAGAACAAGCCATGGCTGGAGTGTGAATCACTGGCAGCTGTGGTGTTTTCCAGAATTACCAACCCATAAGAAACAAGGACTAAGTGAAAGGTCAGTAGAACTTGGATAAATTCAGGGGAGAGGGTCTGGCCAACTGCCCCAGGGCTAGAAGCAGCTGAAGTGGTGGTCCTGCTGCCACCTCCACATGACTGATTCAGAAGCTCCTGGCCTGCAGATTGCAGCAGGGGGCAAGTGATCATTCAGAGGCTAAGTGCTCTTGCCTTGAGCTACCTGGATTGGGATTGTGATCTTGGGTGGTGGTCCTGAGGTGCGTTTTCACTGAGCCAAAGCTGGTGGGGGCTGCAGAAACGGTGTCCTCCTAATAGCTCCAGCAGCTGCAAAAACCCCAGCAATTTAGGACAGAGCTCTCCCCTCTGAAAGCAGAGATCTACTGAACCTAAAAGTCAAGTAATTGACTGGCAACATGAGTAGGCAAAGGAAGCAAAGCAAGCCCAGCAATGCAACTTTAGATTCCTTTTTTGGGGACAAAAAGGATCAAAGCATGGAACAGGAGGAAGACAACATAGTCAAAACTCCCACACCAAAAGCTTACAAGAAAAATGTAGACTGCTTACAGGCCATAGAGTGGCTTAAGAAGGATTTTGAAAACCAAATAAGAGAAGTGAAGGAAAAATTGGGAAGAAAAATGAGAATGATTCAAGAAAATCATGAAAAGAGAGTCAACAATCTGACTGAAGAAAATAACACCTTAAAAAATAGATTAATTCAAATGGCAAAACAGGCCCAAAAAGCCAATGAGGAGAAGAATGCCTTAAAAAGTCAAATTTGCCAGATGGAAAAAGAATCTCAAAAGCTCGCTGAAGAGAATAATTCCTTCAGGATTA
>CM053587.1:137424348-137439654 GCA_028646515.1 Pseudochirops corinnae | reverse complement strand
TGCAACCAGACTGTTGTACAATGTGAAAGTATTTGCAGGTCCTATAAATGATTGCATGCCACCATGGGGAAGGGGGGAAGGGAGGGGAGAAAATATGAAACTCAAGGGATTGTGGAACTGAATCTTGTAAACTAAAAGTAAATTTTAAAAAAATCATCTCTGTAATAATAATGAAATTTGAAGATCTCTTTGTATTGGAAGGCTAAGAGGTACTTAGCACCTATTTCAAATTAAGCCTCTGTTAAATAAACAGAAGGTATGAACCCCTTTTTTAATCCTGTTGCTGACATAACAGGAAGAGGCTGAACAGGGAGGAGCTATACCGTACTTAAGGAAGAACAGAAGCTGGACAGTCAGAACTTCTTGGGATGAGCATCTGAAGGCTGGGCTGCTGCTGCTAGACTAGAACTTCTGTAAAGAAAGTGATTTTCATCTTGAGAATGGAGCTGCTGAAGAATTCTGAGGGCCAGCTGCAGCTTCCAGAGGAAGGATGACTGTGGTGTCAGTACTTTGTCTGTTTGGGGCTTTGTTAAGCCTTAACTTTCCAGGAATAGAGACTGTGAAGGAGTTAAGGTAAACTGGACACTGTAAACTTCAGTGTGAAACAGGAACTGCACAGAGACCTGGACAAGGATCTAGAAGCTGTCTGCCTTTGAACTCAGGTGTCAGTTGGTTAGATTTGGGCAGGAGCTGGGACCAAGGAAGAGGAGCCATAGAAGCTGAAAGCCTGCCCTGAGTCAAAATGAAAAGACCTCTCCATAGGTACTGAGTAGTGATTGTTGAAATTCTAACTTACTTGTGACCAAGGGGTGGATGGCCTGTGTATTTCCCACTATCTCTTAAGAGGGTACTGAGTAGTGACTGATGACTGAGTAGTGACTGGTGATTGAATAGTGACTGATTTGTAACTTAGTGTGCCCCATTGGTGGAGGACTTTGATCTTTTGCACTTTATGATTGAATGATTGAGTACTAAGTGATTCATTGACTAAATGATTATATTTCATTCAAAACTATGTGACCACTTTGGTGAAAACTATGTGGCCATTTTAGTGATAAGTTGTTGAATTGTGACATGGTGAACACTGTATTTTGATTTTTTGCCATCAGTTGCAACATTCTAAATGCTGTTACCTTGATTTTCTGTGAATGTTTTGCTCTGATTTGTTATTGAATAGAGAGTTCACTATACTATGTAATCAGAACCTTGAAAGCTGTTCACAGCAGCCATTCTCTGGAAAGCTGCTCGTGCTTGGCTTTACAATCTCACATCCTCACTTCCTTTATTCTACTCTCTGATGAAGTTACCACATTAAAATTATCAATACACATACACTGTATCCTTCAGTTTATTTGCTCTCTGCTTCAGCAAATTTCTCTGGAAATTATCCCCTCTTCAATTACTCCCTAAAGACTTGTAGGCCTTGAGGTCTACAAATGTGCTTCTCAGGGCTCACCCCTTAGTTAAAAAATGAAAAAAAAAAACAAATTAAAAAATACAACCAAAACCCTATCTCATGACACTATCTTTCTTTCAAACAAGCATCCTTCATTCCTTCTCACATTCTTGGATGAGCTTCTATAAATAGTTTTGTTTATTGACTCCATTTCCTCTCCTTTCACTTATTTTCCAATCCCTTGCAACCTTGTTTTCTCACCCCTTATGCAACTTAAACAACTCTCTCCAAAGTTACAAATGATTTCCTAATTGCCAGCTTGAGATCCTAGTCCCCCCTCATCTTCCCCAAGAAACCAAGATCATAGGAGCATTTATATCTCGAAGATGTTCTGGAAATTTTTGTCTTGCAATTCCTTTCTAAGAAGCAATGTAGGACCTTTTGGAAACACAGAAGTCACAAAAAGGACACTTTCCTATTGACCACAATAAAGCCCAGTTACAAAACGACCTATTGATTCACTTATACCAATGATCAAATCGTGTCTCCTGGATACACTATGAATTATGCTGCCCCTAACATACCAAAACATCAAGAGGCTATAAAGGTGATATTATCCATATTCCCCTGACACAAGTATGATGAATAGAGCTCTACTGCATTTCTGTATTATTTCCACAGAAGTCTCTTCTGTCAAAGGCCATGGAGTTTCAGAGTAGTAAAGGGGGAAGGGGAATAAATATTTCTGTGGTTCCTGCTATATGCCAGGCATTGTGCTAAGCTCATTACAAATACCGCCTTTGATCTTCACAATGACTCTGAAGGCAGGTGCTATTATTATTCCCATGTTAAAGCTGAAAAGAAGCAAACAGTTTAGGTGACTTGTCAAGGCCACATAACTGGTAAAAGTCTGAGGCTAGATGTGTGCTCAGGTCTCCCTTATTCCAGGCGCATGACTGTGTTCCTTTCATCACCTAGCTCCCTCTGCACACAGCTTGACATATTTAGTGAAGGAAGGGGAGTCTTGAGTAGAATGGGTCAGTGGCGGTGATAGAAGAAAACAATTGAGAAACACAAAACACACCCAGTGATAGAAAGCAAGATGTCAGGTGCTTCTAAAATTTTAGTCTTTTCAACCCCCTCTTGTGATACCTGATGAATCATATGCTTGTCACATTTCACCTCAGCACTTAGCACAGTGTTTATACTATATTTAATGACTAAAAGGCATCATGGCTCAATGATTAGAGAGCCAACTTGAGGTTTCACTGGGAACACTGACACATACTGGCTGTGGGAACGACACTGGGCTAAGTACTTCTCCTTTCAGTATCCCAAGCAACTCTCTTTGATTATAAATTGTAGGGCAAATGTCTATTTACATTAATAGAAGCTGTTCCTCTCTGGAAACTCCCCACACCAATAAAATCATAGGTACAAAATGACTGAACTTATTGCTATAGTTTCTTTCCAAGAATCCCTATGTTTTATTCATTTGAAAGGCAGCCTAGTATGGAGAAAGTACCAAATTTAGGCTTAGGAAAGGCTGAGATCAAATCCCACAGTGGGCACTTGCTTGCTTTCTGACTATGGCTAATTCTTGTCCTCTCTGAATCCCACTATAAATAAAGAATGAGAATCCCTGTAGCATCCTCTTTAAAAGGATGTTGTAAGATTTTTTAAAAGGTGTCCTATGTAAAATACTTTGCAAACCATAAAAGCCTCATAAAAGCATCTATTGTTATCAATTTGCAAAATAAATTTAAAGATCCTAAAAGTAGGAACTTTGCCTTTTCTTTCACATACAACCCTCTCCTTTCCTACATCCCCATAAAATGTCACAAAGGGTGTGTTTAGTACATATTGTTCACTGCTTCTCATTTCCTTGTTCTGAGGAATCATTACCCCTAGAGAAATTGTTTGGTCCACAAAATTTATAATGGAGTTCCTCACATGTATAAGACATTTCCATTTCCCCTGCAGAAACCAAGGCTGAAAAAATAAAGGTAGCTGCATCAATAGGCTCAAATACCCATACATAGGAATTTCCTAGTAAGAAAAATCAAAGGGGGTGAAGGGGAATGTGATAAAGGTGAAACAGCATTTATTAATGTTCTTATTAACCATGTCTGTGTTTTCATTAGCCCTATCCTGATCATCCACCTAATATTCAAAGCTAATCTGCCCTCAAATATAACAAGAGCCACAATCTGCCATGAATATAGAACCTTTCCAAATGTCAGGCAGGCTTCAGTGGTGGCAGACGAAATGTGGTCCAAGGTCAAGAGCAAAGGGCTGCATGAAGACTGAATGCTTTATGTCCACTTTAATCATTAACTCACTTTGTGACCTCAGGCAGGTAACTTACCATCAGTGGCTTCAATCATACTACCTGAAACAAAGGAACAATAATGCTTTTGACTTGATCATGGCAGGACTCTTTTCCTCATTAAAGAAAAGAAAAAAAAATTATGTGATGTATCTGGTATGTATCTGGTCCTGACCCTATAGTATGGCCACTGCCGAGGTCGAAGAAAAACTAGACCTACATCTTTCAGTAGCATAGCTAGAAAGTTTGGTACCCTACCCCCCACCCAAGGGAAAAATAAAACAAAACAATACAAAAATCCCCCTACTTAATTGTCAAATGAGCAGACCTCTAAGTTTTCCTATAATGTAGGCAAAAGCATGGTGGTAAAATGAATAGAAGGCATGCTGAACATTGAGTGAGAAAACCTGGATTTGAGACCCACCTTCGATGCTGACAAAATTTGTGACCGTGGGTAAGTCAATTAATAGCTCTGCAGCTCAATTTCCTCATCTGTGAAACTGAGGACAATATTGTTTGTACTACCTACCTCATGTGGTTGTTAAGGTCAAACAAGATAACATATATGAAAGTACATTGTAACCATAAAGTACTATATAAATATGAGCCATTATTAATACAAGAGCTAATAGAGTGACACCTTAAGGTAAAGTAAGCTATTAAACCTAGGAAGAAAGAAAAAGAAACAGTACAGAGAAGCTAGAGATGAGTTGCCTGTCTGCCTCCTTGGAGAGATCTCATCCCAAAGGAATAATGTGAAGGCCTGCTCCAAGAGCAAGCTAGTAAATGTTTAACAACCATCTCTATTAAAAAAGTACTGCTAACACACTTTAAAGTTTAATCTGCATTATGAATGTTTTCATCACTTTCTGAAGTCTAGACAATCAACAAAGCAACAAATCAAGCTCTGATTTATACCAGTGGCTGATTTTCAAGGAATACTTGAATACTCACATTGGAAATTTAACAACCTGCTCTCCTAGCCAGCATGCCCTGGCTCTAGTATATTACTGCCCTGCTCTGAGCTTTGCTTATAGTCTTATGCTTTTTTTTTGGCTCTTCCCCTATGCATACCATGGTCCAATGAACAATTAAACCTCAACAACTAAGTAACTTCATTGGTAACTGGTACAAATTTAGGGGATTTACCTAAGTAGACATTTATCAACTCATTGGAGTATAATTTATTAAATATGCAAAGTAATGTATTAGATAATAGGGAATATGCAAATGGGAGGTTAAGTACTCATATGGTGCCTACTCTGCCAGTCATGTATTAAGTGTTACAGATTTTATCCTATTTTTTTTTCCTGGCTGCTCTGCAAGTCAAGTGCTATTTTTATCCCTATTGTACAGTTGAGGAAAAGGAGGCAAACAGGATAAGTGCCTAAAGCTGGATTTTAACTCATGCTTTTCTCACTCCAGACTCAGCTCTCCATCTACTCTATCTACCTCAAAGGTACTTAAGAGATGGTATTACATGGAAATGGAGTCTTAGAGCCTTGGATAATCCTCTGTACATTCCCATTATTGAATTAACAGAATAGTTTAGCAAATAACATTCTTGTACTTTCAGGCTGATCTCGGTTGGCCTTTCAATTGATAGATAGCCAGGCCTTATAGGCACTGCTTGGGCAATGTAGCTATATCTATGCTTCTTTCTCTCTTACACGCACCTAAGTTATATTTTCAACAAATGATCATTCACTCAATCTCTACTTTAATACTTCCCATAACTGGGAAATTGTGAACCAATGAAGAAGCCCATCCCATTTTTAGATGTCTTTAGCTGTTAAAAATTCTTCTTCATATTTAATCAAAACTGGCCTTCCTAAAATGTTGACCATTTGTACTAGCTATAACTTCTGTTTAGGTCAAGGGAATAATCTCTCTTTGGAGCAAGTCAAATAATCTCTTATTATTGTCTTTTAAATATTGGAAGCCAATGCTTATTCACCCATGCCTTCTCTACTCCACGTCAAGCATTCAAAGATTTTTCAGTAAATCCCCATGTGATTTCATTTCCTTAAAATTCTGGTCTTTTTCCTTGGGCTGACCTCTATAGTTTATCATTGTTCTTCATAAAAAAGATACCATGCCCAAAGCTGAAGAATGAACAGTTCCACTCTACTCTGATCTGATCAAACTACATCTGCAGTATTATCACATCCTTGTTCTAGACACATATATTAATGAAGCCTAAGGAAACATTACCTCCTTTAGCAAATTCACAAAGCCATTAATTTATTTTGAATTTGTAGTTCATTAAAACCTGCAGATCTTTTTGTCATATATGGTGTGCTCTATCCTTACTACATCCAAACTTAGCTATCATGTCCTATTCCCTCAAAGAACTGAGGTAAATGAATAAGGAGAGAGTTGATCCACAGTCAGACCCCTTAACAGTAACTTCACCATTATGGACAAATTTTCCACTTGGAAAAGATACAGGAGAGTTTTCAGGTAAGAATTCAGGGTATAGATCTCTGGTTCCTTTGTAGGTCACCAACTGAGATGAATAAAAATCCAAAAGGCAGAGATTCTGAGTAATTAATAATCAATTTATTAATTAGGTTAGCTGGCAATTAATAAATTGGTGGCCAGGGGTTTCTCTTGGTAATCAAAGATACCATAGTAGACCCTGAAACACCTTAAATAGTTTCAGAAAGGGAATTCCCCTGACAAGTGAAAATCAACCCTTATTGGTAGATATTTAATGAGGAGGTAGGCTAAAAGTCTTAAGCTCCTCCTGCTGAGAACTTGGCTTTATCATGAGACTCAGCAGACTCAAGGCAAAGGAAAGCCATCTTCAAATGCACCTCACTAGCTAGTTTTCTCCTTCAGGAGCTAGGTCCTCTGGACTCTAAAGGAGGGGTCCAAGAACAAGGGATTCCTTCTCTAGGCAAAGTCTTGCCCAGACTGGATTTTATATATATTTCAAACAGAAATTAGGTCTCTCAGTTGGGTAGGGTCAGATCCAACCAGCAAGCACATGCCTTGAGGGCTAGAGACCAATCTCATCACTCAGCCATGCCCTTCAGAGGCTGACTGATCCTTTCAGGAAATGGATTTTAACAGAAATAAGAGGAAAAGGGTGGATTAGAAATTAATGATTAGTTATTAATAAATAGCATAGTATTAATTTTTCTCAGGACTATTCTCTTATTTCCAAGATTGAAATTAGCTGATCTGAAAAACTTATCTATTCCATTGTGGTAAGCAGTGTTAATAAGTAGACTGCTATTTTCTCTTCCAGTTCTCCAGCTGGAGACATGGCACTTTCACCTGAAGAAGACTGTAAAGAAAAATTGCAGCCCTGTGGCAAGGTATAGGGTAATATATCAGGGTACATATTCGTTCCCAAAATCATAATGCATAGACATTTGCCTATTCTGCCCAGATGTAAAACTATCCCTAATTTAGCTTCAGACACACTTAAAATTCTTTATTCTGGAAAATATTCCTCAATATGTTGGTAAGAATCTATTATACTAGCATGAACAGAATTTAGAGACAATAGCAACTGACAGGTAGGCATTTCCTATAAAGACTTTTAAGTCATGGAAAGTTTTTCCTATCCATTTACGTCATGTTCCAATTAAGAAGTTAATCCCTCAGTATTACCTGGTTCCATATCTTCTGTGGTTTTCCCATCAGTTGCACAGCAGACATCATCTTTCTTTTTCTTTATTCACTTATGAAATTTTTTTCAATTATTATCTATGTTAGTCCACCCTAGGAAATCTGAAGTACTGTCATGTGCTATTCAAATGGACCTACCCCCAGGTCACCCCTTTGAACAGAAATTTTCTTTAAATTAGCCTGTATTTTGCTACTTTATAGACTGAATTTATTGAGTAGGCATTCTGATAGATGTAGATCTAAACTCCAAGTTTCAAAACCATCAGGAGGCAGATTCTTTTCCTTCCTTTCTTAATTTTTCCTTTTCTCCTCTTCCTCCTTTCCCCTTGTACTCTCTTCCTTTCCTTTCCTTTTCTTTTCTTCCTTCTTTTGACTTAAACAATGATTTCATTTTCTCATAATATGCTCTTAGAAATCCTACTAAATATGATGTTCCCTGTTTAAGACTGCAAATATGCCAATCTTGACTAATCTAGTTACTGAACACTGAAAGGTAACAGGAGTTAATTAGTTCCCAAATTGGCTTTCTTTCTTTGGACTACGTTTATTTCTTCCATTCTCATTTCTCACTGCATTTGAAATTCTTGCTCGGTTTTCTAGCTTATAATACTTTTGACCATGTTTAATCATTATGTCTCTATCCTCAGAGGACTAGAAATTTCTCCCCTGGTCTTTTTTTTCAGGCCAGGCTGGTTTCAGCTCCCAGCATGTTGCGATGAACATTTCCTGTCCCCCTATCAGGCTACCTTCAGCGGGAGCCTTGTTTCTCTGTCATTTTATGAGTTCTGGAGCTCTAAAATTTGTTTAGAGTCACATTTTAAAGGTATTTGAGGTGGTTATGGAGGGAGCTCAAGGAGTTCTCCTGTTTCTATGCCACCATCTTGACTCTGCCCCTCCCCTGGTCTTTTTTTTAACATAAAGTCACTTGTCCCTCACTTTAGTCTTTTCAGGGACAATGTGGGGAATACCCTATTGTTCTTCTTTCCATTTTGAATAATACAATCCCTTATTCCACAATCTTCACAAACCTATTCACTCCTGGAGTCATTTTGTAAGTTCCCTGTCAACTTCCTTTACAATTCTGCTCATAAAAGGACTTACAACTGGGCTATTAATTCTCTGTGGTATTGGAAAAGTAATAAAAATGTTGATAACATAGTTCCCTCAGGCTCTTGGGCCAGTACTCATATTTTTTATCTGATATTTCAGAGGAAGTTGCTGACACTTCTCTAGGGCAGGAGCAAAAGATACAAAGAGTATCTGGAAATGAAGATACTTAAATTCCTTTCAGCACCTTTCTTCAGATGTAGCCCAAGTGCTTTACACTTATTCAGCCCCACATGACTCCCCGGGACTCAAGCTGTTGCTGTGCACTCAGAAGCTGAAAAATTACAAGATCACCAGGACCAGAAAGAACAGACTATAGGAAATTGTTTGGAGTAAAATAAAGCTTTCTTTGGTTTCCTTCTACCTCTCTTTAATGCATCTATCTCTTGATACCACCTTCATCAGATGCACTCAAAATACCCTCTGGAATGAGATCCATGAGAGCAGAGATGATGTCTTATCATATACAAGTACAGTACCTAACATAGTGTAAGATTCTTAACAAATGCTCATTTGTGTTGCTCATAAAAAGAAACAAAAGAACTTCACCCAGACTTGCCTTTCCTCTTGTATGTACGTATCCCTCTTGTAACTTAGTTCCTCTTGGTTGTTCTCAGTTGTTCAGTCATGTCTGACTCTTCATAAACACCTTTGGGGCTCTCATGGCAGAGATATTGGAGTGGTTTGCCATTCTCTTCTCCAGCTCATTTTACAGTTGAGGAAACTGAGGCAAACAGAATTGAGTTGCCCAAGATCACACAACTAACTAGTAAGTTTCTGACGCTGGATTTGGACTCAAAAAGATGAGTTTTCCAGACTCCAACCCCAGCACTCTATCCATTGTGCCACCCAGCTGCCTTTTAGCATAGTCTTTTAACTAATTGACTAATAAATACTCTTCTTTTTCACTTTCAATGGATCTCTGGTCTCATAAATGTGGGTATTCCCTCTAACAATGTAGCTAGCAATCCATCCATATCTTGTATGACTTTTTTTTTATACTTAAGTATATAAGATTTTTACATTTTATTTCTTCAACATTTAAAATTCAAAATTATTTTTATGATAGACAATGACAAAATGGACATGACTGTTCCCATTTATTCCCCCACCCTCCCAACATATACATTCACAGGCTTCAATAGCTGTCTCATGCCTGCTAATCCTGGTTTTCAAAACCATGGTAGCATAAAAAGTATTAAAGCTCTCCTTTCTCCCTGACCTGACAAAAAGAGTTATTTACCATAAGATTATCTACATTCACAGTTCTGAATGCACATGAGCTATTTAGTGTTATTACATAAGAAAAACAGAATCAGGAGGTATAAATATTCTGTACAAGTCTGTGGATCAGAGATTTTTTTTTCTGAAAACTCCCAATGGCATTTATCATACAAAATCACTTCATATACAGACCTGAAAGAATTGAGGCAACTTCAGAATTGGGCTTTTTTTTTTTTGGTCCCTTCCTCTCAGGATCTCAGTTCTATTAACCTCTTTCATTTACCACTTTAAAAATATCATATTTGAACACTGGATCTTTCTCTCTTTAAAAGGACACAATGAAAATTTATTCACTACAGAAAATATCTACTAGTAACTTTTAGCTCCTCAGTCCACATCTGAGTTGTTTTGTGTCCAGTATATCCTAGGAGCTTATTTCACCCTTGATCAGGATAAAAAATAGAAATCTACATTCTTATACACAAATTAGCAAAATTCAGGAAAAAAATTTAATCATCTAAACAGGTCTGAAAATTTTAAAGTTCTCAAAATCCTCACTGGTAGAAAGAAAAAAACAACACCAAACTTAAAGATCCTTAATGAAAATGAGACTTTTGTTCTTTTTCCTGGTTATGACATTCATTTTGTGAAGAGATGCCTAAGATAAAAAATCCAGTTTTGTTCATAAATGAAAACAACTATATTATTTCAAATAAGTCCAGAGGTGTGTGTGTGTGTGTGTGTGTGTGTGTGTGTGTGTGTGTATAAGTACACACACACACACACACACACAGAGTTTAGGAAACATCCTAGAACATGTAACCAATTACTGGGCTTCAAGAATAAATTTCTGCTTAATTCTGGCTATAAAGAAATGCAAAATCACATACCACAAATAGGATCAAAGGGGAAACCAAATTATTCTGTCCTCCAAACTTCCTGGAAGCATCATCCTTGTATTTTATCTCTCTGACACAAAGAGAACAATTAAAAAATATATATTTATATTTCTATATGCATATCCCAGTAAAAATCCCCCCTGATATGAAGGAATTTCCACACCAGTTTTTACCAGATGACACTTAGGATTCAACATTTTAGAATGGGGACAATTAATATGACAAATGCTTAAGGCTGCATCAGTGACTGCAAACCAAACTCCAGACTCTTTGTTCTACTTTACTTCTGTTCTACAGGACAAGCTATGTTTTGACATTAAGCTAACAGACAGATTTCTCTCTGTTGGAAGATTGAATAGTCAGGAAAAACATTCCTACTTCATTGTATGACTCTTATCCATATCTTTCTATAGACAAACTGGATCCACCCAACATGTCAGGGATCTTCCTTCAGTTACCTGGATCCTGCACAGATACCAGGGGAACATATGGGTAACATAACATAACCTGATCACCACAACTTCTTTTCTGGCCTATGATGGTAACTTTTATGAAATTTCTCTAAGGATCATGAACTAATCCCTGATTAAATTTTAATAATTGATAATATTGTTGACTGAATATGTTATAAATGCATGCCATCTAACTTCCTCACACTCCTAGAATGTGGCACAGTTGACCTTTGCATTCCTTAATGAAACTCTGCCTCTTTCAAATCCAGGATATACTTCTTCCTCAGTTATCTTTCTCTTTCTTTGACCATTTTTTCTCCTCTTCACTGTTTTTTATTAATTTTTTTCTGTTTGTGTCTCTTCTTCCTCTCTATACTCTGTCCCTTTGGTGATTTTCTTCACTCACGACTTCAACTCTTATCTCCATATGCCTAATTCCTAAAGCTGTTTTTTTAACTCCCATCTCTTTCCAGAGCTTTACTACCATGTTGAGTTGCCAGATAATTAATTCCAAGCAAATGACCTCAAAACTCTGATGTCTTGAAGTACTGGAATCACACAGTACCTGACACACAGTAGGCACTTAATAAATATTTATAGACTGACTATTAATAGCTCACTTTCCCATATCCACTCAGTTTCCAAACTTTGCTAACTTTGCATTTAAAATGTCTCTCATGTCCATGACCTTTCCATTTCTTTACCATCATTGCTAGTTAAATCATTTCTTATCTCATACAATTCACTTGAACTATTGTAGAAGCAGTACCTGATCTCCATGCTACCAGCATCTCCCCATCTCTGTAATTTGGGCAAATTATTTTAAAAATCCTTTCTATATATAACTGTCAGATTAATCTCATTTAAACTCAAAGGACATATTTGTCATGTCTCTCTAGATCTTTATGTGTTGGCCCTAAAGCACATGTCAATAAATATCTAGGCTTCTCACTTAAAACATCACTATATTAGAGATTAATTCTCCATTATCATTCCTGGTATTGTTCCCCTGCTCAAAAAACTTCTGGAGCTCCTACGGACTATCAAAAATAGTGCACACCCTTTAGCTTCGTATTCAAAGCCCTGCATAATTTAGCCCTAGCCTATTTTTTCCAGCTTTTCTTTACATCACTTTGGTAAATCTGCAATACTCACCATTCCCAGAATATGCCGGACCTCCCCAACCTCATCCCTACATGTCAAAATTTGACACATATGCCAATCCAAAGCAAAGATGTTTCCAAAAAGTCAACCCTAGTTTGCCTGTCTGAATGTGATAAATTCCCCTGTAAATGTCAAAAACCATTTGTACCTATTTTTTTCTTTTTTTAATTTAAATTTATTTATTTACTTTTACTTTACAACATTCAGTTCCACAATCCCTAGAGTTTCAAATTCCCCTCTTCCTCTCTCCCCTATGCCCCTCCCCTCCATCCCCAGTTGGCATGCAATCAAATATAGGATCTCCAGATGCCTTCACATTAAACATTAGTCAAGTTGTAAAAAGGATTATAATCAATGGAGTGAACAGTGAGGAAGAAAAAATTAAACAAAACAAAAAAGAGATCAAGTAGTTTGCTTCAATCTGCATTCAGACTCTGTAGTTCTTTCTCTGAATGTGGTTATCTCTTTCCATCCTTAATCTTTTGGAGTTGTCTTATAACCTTGCATTGCTGAGAGGACACTATCAAAGTTAGTCGTCACACATACAATGTGTATGTGATTATGTACAAATATCTCCTGGTTCTGCTCTTTTCATTCAACATCAGTTTATATAAGTCTCTCAAAGTTATCACGAAGTCTGTCTGCTCCTCATTTCTTATAGCACAATAGCATTCCATTATATTCATATACCACAACTTGTTTAGCCATTTCCCAATTAATAGGCATCCCCTTGATTTCCAATTCTTTGCCACCACAAAAAGAACTGCTATAAATATTTTTGTACATACAGGTCCTTTTCCCACTTCAATGATCTCTTTGGGATACAATCCTAGAAATGGTATTGCGGGGTGAAAGGGTATGCACTTATTTATAGTCCTTTGGACATAGTTCCAGATTGCTCTCTAGAATGGTTGAATCAGTTCTCACAACTCCACCAACAATGCGTTAGTGTTCCAATTTTCTACATCATCTCCAGCATTTATCATTTTCCTGTTTTGTCATCTTAGCCAATCTGACTGGTGAAGTATGGTACCTCAGAGTTGTTTTGATTTGCATTTCTCTAATCAATAGTAATTTAAAGCATTTTTATATGCTTATAGATATCTTTAATTTCTTCCTTTGAAAACTGCCTGTTCATATCCTTTGAACATTTATCAATTGGGAAATGACTTGTATTCCTATAGATTTGACTCAGTTCTTTGTATTTTTCAGAAATGAGGCCTTCATCAGAGACACTGGTTGTAAAAATTCTTTCCCAATTTTCCTCTTCCCTCTTAATCTAAGTTACCTTGGTTTTATTTGTATAAAAACTTTTCAATTTAATGTGATCAAAATTATCCACTTTCCATTTCATAATGCTCTTTAAGTCTTGTTTGGTCATAAAACATTCCCTTCTCCATAAATCGCACAGGTAAACTATTCCTTGCTCTCCTAGGTTGCTTACAGTATCAACCTTTATACCTAGATTGTGCACCCATTTAGACTTTATTTTGGTATACAGTGTAAGATATTGGTTTATGCCCAGTTTCTGCCATACTATTTTCCAGGTTTCCCAGTAGTTTTTGTCAAACAGCAAGTTCTTATCCCAAAAGCTGGGGTCTTTGGGTTTAGCAAACAGTAGATTAATATAGTCATTGACTGCTGTATCTTGTGTAACTAATCTATTCCACTGATCCACCACTCCTTTCCTCAGCCAGTACCAAGTACTTTTGATGACTGCTGCTTTATAATACAGTTTAAAATCTGGTATGGCTATGCCACCTTCCCTAGCATTTCTTTTAATTAATTCCCTTGATATCCTGGACATTTTTTTCTTCAAAATGAATTTTGTTTCTATTTTTTCTAGCTCTACAAAATAGTTTTTTGGTAGATTGATTGGTATGACACTAAATATATAATTTAATTTAGGTAAAATTGTCATTTTTATTATATTAGCTCAACCTAGCCAAGAGCAACTGATGTTTTTCCAGTTAGTTAGATCTGACTTTATTTGTGTGAAAAGTGTTTTATAGTTGTGTTCATATAGGTCCTGGGTTTGTTTTGGCAGGTACATTCTCAACTATTTTATAATGTCTACAGTAACTTTAAAGGGAATTTCTCTTTGTATCACTTGCTGTTAGATTTCATTAGAAATATATAGGAATGCCAAGGATTTATGTGGGTTTGTTTTATAATCCTGCAACTTGGCCAAATTTATTTATTATCTCAAGTAGTTTTTTACTTCATTCTCTAGGATTTTCTAAGTATATCATAATATCATTTGTGAAGAGTGTTATCTTAGTCTCTTTTTTGCCTAATTTGATTCCTTCAGTTTTTTTTTCTTCTCTTATTGCTGCTGCTAATATTTCTAGTATCAAATTAAATAAGAAGGATGACAGTGGACATCCTTGTTTCACACCCCCCCCCATCTTATTGGAAATGCTTCTAGCTTATCCCCATTACATATAGTACTTGCTGATTGTTGTAGATAGATGCTACTCATTATTTTAAGAAGACTCCATTTATTCCTCTACTTTCTAGTGTTTTTCATTGGAATGGGTATTGTATTTTGTCAAAAGCCTTTTCTGCATCTATTGAGATAATTATATGCTTTCTGCTAGTAGATATGATCAATTATACTGATAGGTTCTAACTGTTCAAAGTGTATTGTTCTCATGATAAGTTGCTGTAGTCTTTTTGCTAATATTTTATTTATAATTTTTGCATCTATATTCATGAGGGAAATTGGTCTATAATTTTCTTTTTCCATTTTGTCTCTTTCTGATTTAGGTATCAGTACCATGTTTGTGTCACAAAAAGAATTTGATAGGACTCCTTCTTCTCCAATTTTCCCAAATTTTTTGTAAAGTATTGGAATCAAGTGTTCTTTAAATGTTTGATAGAATTTGCTAGTAAACCCCTCTGGCCCCAGAGATTTTTTTCCTAGAAAGCTCATCCATGGCTTGTTCAATTTCTTTGTCTGAGATGGAGTTATTTAAGTTATTTACTTCTTCTATAATTAATTTGGACAACATATGTTTTTGTAAATATTCATCCATTTCACTAAGATTGTCAAATTTATATGCATACAATTGGGCAAAATAATCCCTAATT
>CM053587.1:137369297-137418914 GCA_028646515.1 Pseudochirops corinnae | reverse complement strand
TGTATATATACAAACATATATACATACATATACACATAGATACATTTGTACACACATACATATATTTAGATATCTATAATCATACTTATATATAGACATATACATTCATATGCATCTATATAAGACCATACTATACTTGTTTGTCCTCTGTTTATCTGAGGGTGGAAAACATCTTCCTTCATAAGTCCAAGTCTTTCCATATTTTTTTCTAAATCCATCAACTCATCATCTCCTACACCACAGCAATACTCCAACTTTATACTGTTTAGTTATTTTAAATAGTCTAAAACAATATTGAATCATATGGCTGACATATACTGTAGCTTCCCTATTTTTCTCTTTTGATTAAATCTATTTTAGCTTTAAGTTTGTCTAAGATTATGATTAGTACCTCTGCTCTTTTCCTAATAAATTCTACTCCTGATTTTTATTTTGTTTGTGTCTCTTATTTTCTATTCCTCCTGACTCCTCTACTTCACTTCTACTAACTACCATGCTCTCCTATTACTTAACCTACCTCCTTCAAAGATCCCTCCCTTATACTCTCACCCTACCCTTTCCCCTTACCCTCTTATTTCTATCTGAATTTAGAAGATTTTTATAGCTTTCCATATATATGTGTGTGTATATATAAATATATACATATATATATATATATGCTATTCCTTCTTTATTTCATTCCCATTAGTCTAGACACCCTTCTATACCTTTCCCTTATCCTATTCCCTCACTTTCTTATTTCTTTATAAATTTAGAAGACTTTTATTCTTGTCTAAATTTTCTTTAACCCAGATCTGGTGTGAGTCGGGTTCTCTCTAGAAATTCCTCCCTTTTCCTTTCCCTCTTCTCTATCCCCTTAACCTTTTATTTCTTTCTGAATTTAGAAGATTTTTATACCCTTCTAGATATGTGCATTGTTCCCTCTTTAACCTATTCCTGAAGAGAGTAGGGTTCTTGAACTATCAGCCCTCCTCCCCTATCCAATTCCTCTGTACTTTTTTCCTCTTGCATCTCATTTATATAAGATACTTACTCTTCTATGAATCTCTTGAGGGCAGAGGAACATTTGATGTTTCTCTCTGGAGTGGCAGAATCATTTTTTTTTCTTCAGTATCCTCCTCTAAAGATGAACCCCAATCTTCTCTATTCCCATAGTAACTTTCTATAGTTGGGTTCTATCTACTTCATCAGCTCTTTTTTTTTTAATTTGTAGTTACTTGTTATTGCAATCACCTCTAATCCTGGAGTCTAGTGGATGATACCTCTGGTCTCAGATCCTCCTTCAGTTCTCTTTAGCCTAGAACCTAAATGAAAAACTCCACCCTCCTGTAAGTGCACAAGGCCAAAGGTGTCCCAGTCCCACTGCTTCTACACTCACCTGACTGTGCTGTTTCCTTCTTGCCCAGGGTCACGTCTCAGCAGCATAGCTGAACCTGACATCTCTTATCAGCAGAGGTTCCCTCAATCTTCCTTGCTCAGACACCCGACCCCCTATACCATCCAGGAGTGGAAAATTCCTGTATCTGGAGCCCAGGCTATCTCCTAACCCAGCTAGCCCCAGGGCTCACAGCTTGTTGTTTCAAAGGAACTAGCCTAGAGATGTTTACATTTCACAGAGATCAAACTTGGGTCCTGGGATTTTTCTTTAGATCTTTTCCAGTTGTCCCAGGAGACCCACTGTTCTGCCCCAACTCTTTTTTATTTTTACTACTCTACGTTCAGCCTGAGGTGCTATTTTGTCTTGCTTGTGGGGGCAATCTGGAGAGCATTGAATTTTCTGACCTACTCTGCCATCTTCCCAGAATCCTCTCTCAATAAAAATTCATAATTACAGTAAGATAAAATATTAGATAAATTCCATAAAGAAGTAGCAGTAAAGTGTTATGGGAGTTCAAAATTCAAAACTTACTCTTCTCACTGAGGGATTTAAAGAAGGCTTTAGAGAAGAAGTGACATTTCAGCTAAGTATTGAAGGTGGAATGGGATTTGGGTAGTTGAAGGTGGTAAATGGGAAATAAGGAAGTAGATTGATAGGATAGAAAGCACTTCAGGTAGAGGGAGTTTTATGGAACATTTTTAAATTCATTAAAGAACTTCACATGCATTATCTAATTCGAAACTAACAGCAACACTGTGTAGTAGTATGTCCTAGAGATATTATCTCCATTTAATAGATAAGGAAACTGAGGCTCAGCAGCAATCAGCTCATCTGGGCTCATATAGCTTTCTCATCTCTATGACACTGAATAGAGATTTGAACCCAATTCTTTCTTTAAATCTAACATACTATACAGAATGTTATGCCACATTGCTTTTCATTGAGTTTCTACTTATGAGAAAGATTCAGGCTAAGTACTAGGGGAGAGAAGAAGATAAAGACACAATCTCCACCTTCATAATGTTTATAATTTTAAAAAGAAAGCATATATACACATAACAAAGATGCAAAACAGTATAACAAATACCAGAGAGATGTGCAAAGTGCTATGGGAATGCCAAGTCTAGAAATATTATTTGAGGCTTAACGAAGGAACACAGCTTAAAAAGCTGAGCCCTGTCCACAAAGGTGGTTTGTCTGGCTGGTAGAAGCCATTAAGACTTTTTGGTGTTTTACTTCATCAGATTACTTAACAGGACCTGAGGGAATAAGACTAAAGGAATAATTCTTAATGATGAAGAGAAGGGACAGACAGGTTAGAAATATAAGGTACGGTGGTGAGACCAAACCTGAGGCTGGACCAAGCACAATGCTGGGATAAAGATCCCTAAACCAAAAGACAGAATGAGGCTGTTGAGTTACTGAATGAGTACATAAGAGGTAGGTTGAAAGAGAGGAGAGGGACACAGAAAGAGGAGATGAAAGGGTTTCAAATACATGCATACCTCAAAACTCTGCCTAGAATAGGATCCAGTCTATGGAATGAACATAAAGGCAAACATCTCATTTCTGTTTTCATTACAGGAGTAATGACGGGCTCACCGTATCTCTTCCAGCTTATCTCTCATATTCCTCTTCATGGACTCCATGGTCCAACCAAATTTACTCTGCACCCCATTCCCTGAATTTGGCCTTCCTTCTCCTTCTTTCATGGTTTTCTCCTGCTATTCTCCCATGTCTGGAATTACACACACACACACACACACACACACACACACGCACACACACACATCATTTGTGCCTGTCAAAATTCTTGGAATGAATTGAATTAAACTGAATTGAATTATGGAGCATTTCAGAATTTTGGAGTGTCTCCCATATCTCCCACTTACCAGCTTCTACTACTACCCACTCTTCTATTCTAGTCAAAATAGCTCCAAAATGTTTTCAGTAGAAGAATATGCTCCTGGGTGAATAACAGAGCTGGTAACACTTCTAAAATAAATATTAAGCCAGTCACATGTGAGATTTTGCATAAAATGGGCTAAAAAAACACAAACTAAGCCCATACTGTTTTGCTTTCTTCCTGACCACCTGTGATACATTCCCACTCAGTCTCCATGTTCTCTATTTAGTATTCATGGACCCTCATTTATCATTTGCACCCACCCTGCTAGGTGCCTCCCTCTATCTTTCCACAATTTAATGCAATTATGTAAACATAAGTCATGGTATTCTAATGGAATGTAAGACTATGGCCCTGAGAGTCACCGCGGGCCAAAAATTTGTTTTCTTGTGTGTCATTCACCTAGTTTGCCTAAAATATCCCATTATTATGACAAAACATAATAGCTTCTATGGCAAGAGTGGTATATCATATATATCTAGTCCTTGAGCTAAGAACTCCAGTCAAATAGACACATTCATAGAGTCCAAGAGTCTATCATTCTTGTGGCTAAACTTTATGATTATCAGCACTTTCCTTTCTTATAATATAATGCTGCAAGTGATTTCAGGTATGTCCTACCACACATAGCAACAGAAACATTATAGATCCATTCCAATCCCAATTTATGGCAGAACTGATTTTCTACAGTCCTCTTGGTGGCAAAACCTGGTTGAAGAATGTTTCCATTTGTCAGCCAATCATAAGAACAGTAGAATAAAATTATAGGGATAAAAGTGACCTTAATCATCAAGTTCATACGATTCAGTTTACAATTGGGTGAACTAAGTTCCAGAGCAAGGAAAATGATTGGCCTAAAGTCACACAACGTCTAAGTGGACAGAATGTGAGCCCAGGCCTTCTACTTCTGAAACAATCTCTCTCCCCTACTATATGTTGCTTTTTACCCACTTGAGCTCTAATCAGAATACTCCAATAAATCATTCTACTAACTAGCAAAGACTCAGAACTTTGAAGTTCTAAAGTGAATTGTTTTATCCAGAGAAAATAAACTACATTGATATTCAAGCACTCCAAAGTCCTTCATTACAATCTTGTCCAAATGTTAATGACACATCTTACTATGTTTCTAAGCAATTTTCACAGAGAATGCCAGGAACTGGTTAGAGATGAACTTCCCCTGTCAAAGAGAAAGATCAGCATTCTATTATTCCTCAGCCAAACAAGCAATGAAAGAACTAATCTTTATTCTACTCTTGCCATGGCAGGTTTTGTCATTGTTAAATAGCAGTCAAATCAAATACAAGAAATCTCATAAAGAGAAAAGAAGGGAAGGGGAGGAGAGAGAAGGGAAGCTGAAAGAAAAGAAATGAAAATACATAGTGCAGTTGTGATTTAGGTCACATGAATATGAGTTACAAGTTCTTAGCTGAATTGGCACTAGCCTCTGGAAAATTATGGGAAGGAAAAAATAATGGATGAATTGATTTAGAGAATATCACAGCTTGGAAATCCTCTTATCTCTTTCCTTGCCCCTGCAGTCTAGAGGCTGCCTATTGAATTAGGAGATATGTCCCATTATCCCGGGCTGTCCTGCAATTAACCTCCTATGTTACACCACAGCCACCAGTCCCATTTTCTTCTATTCATACTACCTCCCCAGAGAGGCCTCATGGGACTTTATATTTGCTAAATTTGCTCTGGTATGACCTAGAATTGAAAGTAAACCTTGAATCAATATCTTCCATTATAACAATCAAGAGTGTTAAACAGTTTTTACTTGACAGGAGTGCAATCAAGCAATTCACAAGTGGACTCCTCTTTGACATATAAAAATATATACTGATTAGTGAAATATATAAATAAAGGCCATTTAATGTTTTCATGTGTTACTGATTAATTCAGATCATTTGCTTCTAGAACAGGAACTGCTGCTAAGATCTGCAGGGCAGATTCCTAAATATCAGCTTCATTTGGAAATTAAACATGTTAGAAGAGGCAGGGTAATGCACATGCTGACATCAAAATCCTAATGTTTTTATTGATTATATGAATTCTATTTCTTGGTGGTTATGAACATCCATTCATACTACTTCACAGTCATGAGTAAGGGCATTTTTAAAAGCTGTTAGCAAGATAAAATTTGTCCCAGAATGTCAACTGAAAAGCACACCATTATATAGGAAAGAGATGTTTATGAGCTTTCTAGAAGCAAGAGGCAACCTTTTTAATGTAAAATGTGAACAAAATTTCATTATCTTGGGTGAACGCATCCATCAGTTGTGAACTAAAAACTTCAAGTGGAGAAATCTGAAGTGGCTACTCTTTGCCAGGCACTGTGCTAAATGCGGAGATCCAAACAGAGTCATAAGATAGCCCCTGTGCTCAGGGAATTCACAATCTAATGAGAGAGACAATAAATAAGCAAATATATACAAACAAGCTACATACAGAATAAAGAGGAAGTAATTAAGAGACTGGAGGCACTAGAATTAAGAGGAGTTAGGAAAGGCTTCCAGTAGAAGATGGAATTTTAAGTTGGAACTTAAAGGAAACCAGTGGGCAAAGTTGAGGAGGGAAAACATTCCAAGCATGGGGTATAGCCAGAGAAAATGCTCAGAGTCTTTTTCATGGGACACACCTTCCATTCTACCTAAAAAGGAAGATGTTCAAAATATCATCTTGCTGAAAATTTTCTTAATTCTACTTTCAAATCGTTGACAGTGAAAACTAGCCAGGAAAATCATAATTCCCTTTATAGAATCACTGAATCTTAGAAACCATATAGTCTAATCTATACCTACGCAAAACCCCTTTTACAACATTCAGTGTTCCAGTTTTTGCTTCAAGATGTCCAGTAAGGACAAGCCCACAACATTCCACATTTGGATAGCCCTCATTGTTAGTGTTGAGGTCAGATTCAGGAGAGTGGTTCAAGTGTGAAAGAATTCACTTGGATGTTCTCTGTAGCCATTGGGAGCTTTATTATGTGAAAGCTACATGGACCTTGCTAGCAAGAAACTAATGAGAAGCCCTGGTATTTGGGAGGAGCATGCTTAGTATAGACAGAAAGCTATACAGGCTGTAGGTGTTCAGGATGATGATGCAGTTTTAGGGTTTTATGGTGTTTGAAGATTAAAGATGAGGAAGAATTTTATGACACAGGATGAGGGAAATGGTTGACAGGATAAGGACAGTAGGACACAGGTTAAGGAAGAAAAAAAAAACACAATTATTTTGGTCTTACCAGATAAGGAGAAGGCTTATGGTATTTCAAGATAAGAGCAAGAGAAAATGCCCAGAGCCTTCTTTGTGGGACACACCTTCCATTCTACCCAAAAGGGAAGATGTCCAAAATAGCATCTTGCTGAAAATTTTAATTCTACTTTCAATCCATTGACAGTAGAAACTAGCTAGGAAAATTATGTTTCCTTTTATAGAATCATTGAATCTTAGAAGCCACATAGTCCAATCCATACCTGTGCAATTTCTTGCCCTTAAGAGCTGCAGAATGAGGCCCAAAACCCCTCAGGAGGGGCTTCACAAAGTACTGGAAAAACAACCCTTAATATTCATTTTGACCCGTAGGGCACTGTTTATATCCACATCATTAGGAAGGTTTTTTCCTTCTTCTTATATGTAACTGAAATCTGGCTTTCTCCAACTTTCTCCCATTGTTCTGCCCTTTGGTGCCAAGGTAAATAAGTCTAATTTCTCTTCCTTTAAATGTTTAATTGAGTTTCCAAAGAAAATCCCCTCCTCCACCTCCAGATCTTGTCTTCTCTATGCTAAACTTCCCCAGGTCCTTTGAAAGATCTTCTTCTAGCCTTTTCTAAAACATTCTCTTTACATCTTCCAAAATAACCTTCCTAAGGCATGCCACTCTTCTGTTCCAAATGTCCCCTAAGTCCTTATTGCCTCCAGAAAAAGTTTTTAGCCTGACCTTCCTGCTTAAATTTTTTATCTCATACCCCTCAAATTGGTAGAGATGATAAAAAGACAGAAATAGTCAATGCCAAATGTTCTCTAGGAATATTTATACACACAAAGACACATCTGTAGAAGTGTTCATTGGTCTAATTGTTTCAGAAAATAATTCAGAATTCAGTACAAAATTACTGGTCTATTAACATACTATTATTTAGTGATTTTATTACTGTTTATATCTACCCTAAAGGGGTCAATGACAGAAAAACCCCATATATACCTTGATATTCTAGAAGCATTTTTGAGGTAGCAAAATAATTGTGCCATAATAAAAGATAACTGAAAAAATTCAGACATTGAAAAACTTATATGATCCATTATGGATTTTAAAAAAACAAACCAGGAGAAAAATATGTAAGATATATAAATAAAAACAATGGTCAAAAAAACTTTAGAATTCAGATTATATGCAGTGGTCAATCTGAGTTCCAGATGACTGATGATTAAACACACTTGAGTCCTGTAAGCAGAGATGAGATACACTATAAATTCAGAGTTTAGTTTTCAATTATTTTTTTTCTTACAAATGCAGTTTATGTAGGGAGAATATATTGGGGATGGAAAGTAGCTTGTATAAAAGAAGCAAAAGCATCAATACAATTTTTAATACCAAAAATATTCTCTCCCTCATTTTTTCCTTTTGTTTCAACTTGCAGGAAAGAAATAGTAGCAACAAGCTCCACATTTTTTTTTACATTCCCAGTGATAAAAGCCTCAGAGGGGAAATATGATTAGCCTTACAGGGCCTTTTCAGCAATAAAGATAATGACTCTGACTAGTAAACATGTTCCACTACTTTGAAGTACATAAAACCTTTCCCATGAATAGATTTAAATCTTCTATTCCCCCTGTACTCAGAACATATTACCTGAGTCTAAGCATGTAAGAGCAATGACTCCACATTTATTTCCATTTCATTCCATTTTCTATGTCTGGAATCAAGTCAGGAATGGACTGGAATTATTTCCTGGTTCCACAATTTCCTTCAGTGGTATAGCATCAGTTGCTTACAAAATTTTGGAATCATCTTTAACACTTTCATCTCCTTTACTCCACATACCTAAGCAGTGACCAAGTCCTTGGTTCATTTGATTCTACATTTGTAGTATATCTCATCCCTTACTTCTGTTTCCAGTGCCCAGCATATTAACAAAGGTACTTACTACCTTTTGCCTACCCTAGACTATCATGAAAGCCTTTTAACGGATCTGCCTCCAGTCTTTACCTGCTATAATCTATCCTGCCCACCATGGTAAAATCACCCTGAAATATTATTTTGTGTCACTCCAGCGCAAAAAAAAAAATTCAACGTCTTCATTCTGCAATTCAATTTTTTGGAGTGGAAAATATTGATTATGAGGAAACTTCTCCATGAAAAACAAAGGCTGAAGCTCTAAGAGAAAAACATTTATGGCACCATATTTTCAGACGCCACGAAGCAAGATCTCTAAATAGATATAATTGGGTTGTAATTGGTATCTATAGGATCATTTAGAAAGTGAAAAAGATGTTGAGGGATCCGGACCTGCCCAATTAGCATGAATAATTAAAAGACGATTATATATAAATGTGTCAGAAGTAAGGATGGAATTGTAGCTAAAATTAACAGCATTTTCAGTTGTAAAAAATCATTAGTTTGTTTTATGTGAAATATGACTCCTTCATGAGTGAGTGACAAGAATACTGAATCTGAAATCTGAAGATGAGTTCAGATACTGTCTCTGCTACTTAGCATCTGTATGATCTTAGACAAGTCAATTAACTTTTATATGCTTCAGTTTCTTGTTCTGTAAAATGCACTCAATGAACTCTAAGGTCAATTTGAATGGAGGTTCAAAGGTTGCTTTCAGTTAAAAAAAATTATTATTCCTGTTAAACATAATGAACACATCAGGAACAGTCAGCAACTATCCTGAATCTAATGAAAAATGAGTCTGGTATCTATCTTAGTTTAACATCCATTGTCCTTAAACTATATGTTGGTCTTCCATGCCTAGGGAGCCCCTGAGAGCAGGATCACTGATCCCAGAACTTGGTCCCTAAAGTCTAAGTAATTTCTATGAATGAATAAAAGAATGGAAAAATATTTATAAGTGTTTGCTATGCACCAAACCTTGTGCTAAATATTAAGGAATCAATTACAAAAGGCAAAGCAATGACCATCCCTGATCTGTGATCAGGAGATAACATACACTGAGAGTGGTAGACAGGGAGGGATGTGTTTTTCATGGAGATTACCAAGACTATGAGTGAAGTCATAGGGAACTAGGTGGATAGCCTGCTCCACTCCCATCAAGGGGCAATGGAAGAATTGATTTGATCTTGTTTCATAGTTCCAAAACTGAGGCATGAGAGAAAGAACAGGTACCATGCAGGTGAAAGGGGAGGACATTTACCCAGCATGCATTGCCAACTCATACTGTGTACTCTAACCTGAAATTATTTCTATTTGACACTTCTATTGCAGCAAAATGAACCAAGTTCCCATTTTATCAGTTTTTTAAACCAAATATTATTTGCTTAAAATGATATCTACTTGGGTACACGTGTCTAACTTTAGAAAACATCTACTAGAACCAAAGATCTTGGACCCTGCCCTCCCTCAGCATTAAGGGCACCTATGATCTGGACCCACACACGTGACTGAATTGGAGTCAGTCCTAGAGAAGCCTGACCTCTATTGGAAGAGGAGCTAGGACCCATTTTCTCATATTCTTTGACCCATTAAATTCCTTTCCCCCTCCCATTTTCCCCAAGAGATAAATTATTTAAAGCTTATATGTAGCTTTACATCTATGATTTCCCCAATAAGGGAAAAGCAAAAAGGTACTCAACATAAAATATGAATTGGGCATAGAGCAAATATTTATTTTCTACACACAAAAGGAATGCTAAGAGATGTAAAGCCTTGCAGAATGCATTGACAGAGCAAGTAAAGCAGAGGAATCAATAACTTAACTTATAACTTCTATGACCATCTCTCAGAAGAGTTCACATCCTTCATTTGACACTAACCAGCTCTGAGACCATGAATGAGTCACTTAATCTTCTAAGCATATTTCCTCCTGTGTAAAATGGGGCTGATAATAGATCCAACACCTGGTTCTTGTGAAGATAAAATGGGATAATGCCTATAAAACACCTTGAAAACCTCAAAGTGCTATAAAAGTGCCAGCTGTTATTAGTTGAAATGGGAAAGCTTGGTGGTTATTTAATCTTTCACCTTTGTCAGCTGGACTCTGATACTGCTCAGAATATCTCCTAACTTTTCCTCTTCCCAAATGTTATGGTAGTTAACCCTACTGGGTTATAAATTCACAATTGGGGTGAATTAGAGTGAATCACTCAAAGCAGTCAACTAAGAGATTGCTGTCTTCTAACAGACATTCGATGTAAATAATGAGAGAAATATAGGAAACCTGTGGTTTCTCACCAGAATTATTTTTAAAAGTCAAAGGCATGTAAATATTTTCCATGAAGCACTTGCTCCTTTTTATTCTTTCTTGTTCAGTCATTTCATTGTGTCTGACTCTTTGTGACCCCATTTGGGGTTTTCTTGACAAAGGTAGTAGAGAAGCTTGCCATTTCCTTCTCCAACTTATTTCACAGATGAGGAAACTGAAGCACACTAGGATTAAGCCCAGTCACATAGCCAGTAAGTGTCTGAGACTGGCTTTGAACTCAGATCTTCCTGACTCCAACCAACCCCAGGTCTCTATCCACTGAGCCACCTAACTGCCCTTCATTTTTAATAGCTCTGATTAAATTCCTAATTTAGAGATAAGAGTGGGGGGAAGGATAGGAAGAGAGAGACAAAGAGAAAGAGACAGAGAGATGGAAACAGAGAGACTAAGAGACAGAGACTAAGAGACAAAGTGAATGGAATGTCAAGCTGCCAGGTGCTAGAACCTAGTTTCAGATCTTTAAAAAAAAAATACAAGGATTGGGGTGGCTAGGTGGTACAGTGAATAGAGCACCATCCCTCGAGTCAGGAGGACCTGCGTTCAAATCTGGCCTCAGACATTTGACACACTTATTAGCTGTATGACCTTGGGCAAGTCACTTAACACCAATTGCCCTGCCACCCCTCCTACGAAACCAAAAAAAAAAAAAAAAAAACAATGATTTCATGTAACCTGGGCCCCCTTACTCTAAAACACTTCTTTCTTTTGAGAAAAAAATCATTATCTATTTCTCCTACTTTGACCTTTTTGGAAAGGTTCAGTTCTCAATTTCCATGTATGGCATAGATAGAGCACTGGAATTGGAGTCAGAAAGACTCTGGTTCAAGTCCTGCCTTTGATGCTGGCTGTGTGATCCAAGTGAAATCGTTTAACATCTCTGGGCCTCAGTCTCTTCATCTGTAAAATGGATCTGGGGTTGAACTATATAACACATAACTAGGGGAACTGGCAGACATTAGTGTTGTTGGCCACCAGCAGCTGAGCCTGCCTGAGTTTCAGCCTAGGGGCTGGGAGGTTGAATCCTGAAGCAGCCAGACCACCCCTTTCCAACACTTTATACTGTGAACTTCAGAGTAACCTTGAGGCAACTGAGAAAGCCCTGGACTTGGCCTCAGTCTAGACACCCAGAGGATACAGCACACAAAGCCAATAACCAGAATCCTAGATCCCAGGATAAGAAACCTGGGTCAGAGCCCTCCATACCTCAGAAGCAGAAATCCACTTTAAAGGCCAGGAAATAGGCAAGCACAATGAGGAAGAAGCAATTTCCAAGAACAAAAATGATTGAATCCTTTTATAGTAAGCACGAAGAACCAAATTCACAAGAGGTCAGCATTAACTCTATACCCAACTCTGAAACGTCAACAGGGAATATGAACTACTCTCAAGCCCAGAAAGCATTCTTGGAAGTGCTAAAAATGATTTTAAAAAGCCAAATTAGAGAGGTAGAAGATAAATTGACTAATTATTTTAAAATTACACTTGCCAAAATAGAAAAAAAATTTACCGAAGTAAACAGTTCCATAAAAAGTAAAATTTGTGAAATTGGAAAAGAGGTACAAAATCTAACTGGAAAAAGAACTCCCTAAAAACAAAATCTGAACATATGGAAAAGGAACTTCAAAAATTAATCATGAAAAATAATTCGCTAAAAATTAGAACCATTCAATTTGAAACTAATGACTCTATAAGGCATCAAGAATCAGTCAAACAAGACCTAAAGAATGAAAAACTAGAAGAAAATGTAAAATGTCTCATTGAAATAACAACTGACCTGGAGAACAGATCCAGGAGAGATAATCTAAGAACTATTGGTCTACCAGAAAGCCATGATGAAAAAAACAGCCTGGACAACATCTTCCAAGATCTCATCAAGGACAATTGTCCCAAGGCCCTAGAACCAGAAGGTAAAATAGTTATAGAAAGAATCCACCGGACACTTTCTGAAAGAGATCCCAAATTTAAAACTCCAAAAACTATTGTAGCCAAATTCCAGAACTACAACATCAAGGAGAAAATACTACAGGCAGCAAGAAAGAAACAATTCAGATATTGAGGAACTACAGTTAGGATCACCCAAGACCTAGCAGCTTCTACACTAAAATATCAGAGGGATTGGAATATGGCATTTCATAAAGCAAAATGACTTGGACTACAACCAAGGATCAACTTACCAGCAAAACTTAGCATAATATTTGTCAAAAAGATGATCATTCATTGAAATAAGGGACATCTAGACATTCCTGAAGAAAAAACTAGAGCTCAATGGAAAGTTCAATCTTCAAATACAAGACTCAAGAGAGACATAAAAAAGGTAAACAGGGAAAACACATACATACATACATACACACGCACACACACACACACACACATACACACACAAAACTTGTTATTCAATAAGAGCAACCTGTTTACATCCCTATATGGGAAGCCGATACCAGTCAACATTGAGAATTGTATAATCATCGCGACATATAAAAGGGTTATATATAGATAGAGAGTGTGGGTAAAAACTAACCAAAGTGATGATAAAAAAAAAAACCCTATTAAAGGGAGCAACAGAACTGTAATGGGAGAAAGGGAAAGGAGGAAGCAGAAAAGGGTAAATTATGCCACACAAAGAGGCATAAAAACGTATTATAGTAGAAGGAAAGAAGAGAGGGAGATGAACATTTTATGAGCTTGACTCTCACTGGTTTTGATTCAAGGAGGGAATAACATAATCAGTTAAGTATAGGATTCTTACATGAAAAGACACAAAAACCTATTATAATAGAGGGAACTAAGGGAGGAATAAGAGTACTGTATGAGGTTTACTCTCATCGGTTTTGATTCAAGGAGGAAATAATATACCTTGTTAAGTATAAAAATCTACCACACTCTACAGGCACTAGGAGGGGAAAGGGAAAAGAAAAGGGGTGGGGGGTGGATAGAGAGGGAATACTGAGGGAGGTGGGGGTCAAAAGGAAAACTCGTAAGGAGGTGAAGGAAGAAGGGAGAAATCAAAGAAGAATGAAGGAATAGGATGGAGGGAAAGACACAGAGAGTAATCATAACTGTAAATATGAATGGGACGAACTCTTCCATAAAATGGAGGCAGAGAGCAGAATGGACTAAAAAGCATAATCCTATAATATGCTGTCTACAAGAGACACATATGAAACAGGGGGATACACATAGGATAAAGGTAAAAGGGTAGGGTAGAACATATTATGCTTCAGCTAAAGTAAAAAAAAGCAGGGGTAGCAATTCTTACCTCAGATAAAGCAAAAGCAAAAATAGATTTAATTAAAAGAGATAAGGAAGGAAACTATATCTTGCTAAAAGGCACCATTGACAATGAAGCAATATCATTACTTAACATATATGCACCAAGTGGTATAGCATCCAAATACCTAGAGAAGAAGTTAAGGGAGTTAGAGGAAGAACTATATGGCAAAACTATACTAGTGGGGGACCTCAATCTCCCTCTCTTTGAACTTGATAAATCTAACCTCAAAATAAACAAGAAAGAAGTTAAGGTGAATAGATTGTTAGAGAAGGTAGATGTGATAGACCTCTGGAGAAAACTGAGTGGGGTTAAGAAGGAATATACCTTCTTCTCAATGGTACATGGCACATACCCCAAAATAGGCCATGTACTAGGGCATAAAAATCTTACAATCCAGTGAAGAAAGGCAGAAATACTAAATGCATCCTTTTCAGATCATGATGCAATAAAAATTATATGTAACAAAGGGCCATGGCAAGATAGACTAAAAACTAATTGGAAAGTAAATAATTTAATCTTAAAGAATAAGTTGCTCAAACAAGAAATCCTAGAAATAATCAGTAATTTCATTCAAGAGAATGACAATACTGAGACAACATACCAAAACTTGTGGGATGCAGGAAAAGCAGTTCTTAGGAGAAGTTTTATATCTCTGAATGCATACATGAATAAAATAGAGAAAATGGAGATCAGTAAATTGGGCATGGAGCTGAAAAAGCTAGAAAAAGAACAGATTGTAAGTCCCCAATTAAATACTAAATTACAAATGCTGAAAACCAAAGGAGAGATTAATAAAATTGAAATTAAGAAAACTATCAAACTAATAAATAAAACTGAGCTGGTTTTATGAAAAAACAATAAAACTGATAGAACTTTAGTCAATATGAAAAAAAAAGAAAGAAGAAAACCAAATTACCAATATCTAAAATAAAAAGGGCGAATGAACCTCCAATGAAGAGGAAATTAAAATAATAATTAGGAATTATTTTGCCCAATTGTATGCCCATAAATTAGATAATCTTAGTGAAATGGATGAATATTTACAAAAATGTAAATAGCACAGATTAACTGAAGAGGAAGTAGAATACTTAAATAACCCCATCTCAGAAAAAGAAATTTAACAAGCCATCAGTGAACTCCCTCGGAAAAAATCTCCAGGGCCAGATGGTTTTACAAGTGAATTCTATCAAAAATTTAAAGAACAATTGATTCCAATACTTTATAAGCTATTTGGGAAAATTAGAGAAGAAAGAATCCCACCAAATTCTTTTTATGACACAAATATGGTACTGATACCTAAATCAGAAGGAGCTAAAATGGAAAATGAAAATTATAGACCAATTTCCCTAATAAATATAGATGCAAAAATAATAAATAAAATATTAGCAAAAAGACTACAGCAACTTATCACGAGAATAATAGACTTTGATCAGGTAGGATTTATTCCAGGAATGCAAGGTTGGTTCAATATTAGGAAAACTATTAGTATAATCAATCATATTAACAACAAAACTAGTAGAAACCATATGATTATCTCAATAGATGTAGAAAAAGCCTTTGACAAAATACAATACCCATGCCTATTAAAAATACTAGAAAGTATAGGAATAAATGGAGTCTTCCTAAAAATAATAAGTAGCATCTGTCTAAAACAATCAGCAAGTATTATATGTAATGGGGAGAAGCTACAAGCATTTCTAATAAGATCAGGGGTTAAACAACGATGTCCACTATCACTCCTGTTATTCAATTTGGTACTAGAAATGTTAGCAGTAGCAATAAGAGCAGAAAAAGAAATCAAAGGAATTTTGTTAGGCAAAGAAGAGACTAAGCTATCACTCTTTTGCAGATGATATGATGATATAATTACAGAATCCTAAAGGATGAAGTAAAAAACTACTTGAGATAATAAATAGATTTAGCATAGTTGCAGAATGTAAAATAAATCCACATAAATCCTCGGCATTCCTGTATATTTCTAACAAAGTCCAACAGCAAGAAATAGAAAGAGAAATTCCATTTAAAATTACTGTAGACACTAAAAATATTTGGGAAGCTACCTGCCAAAACAAACCCAGAAACTATACGAACACAACTACAAAACACTTTTCACACAAATGAAGTCAGATCTAAATAATTGGAAAAACATCAGTTGCTCATGACTAGGTCAAGCAAATATAATAAAAATGACAATTTTACCTAAATTAATTTATCTATTTAATGTTATGCAAGAAGTCTCCCATGATTCCTTCTAATTACTGATGGCTTCTCTGCAGACATCACATAGATAACATATGCACTTCCCATACTGTGCATTTCTATGTTATTTTGTATCATAGTTCCATGTGTACATGTAATATACCCGTAGTAGTATGTACTGTATGTGCTCTGAAGTGACTAAGCCACCCCTCAACCTGAAATGAGATTCAGAGCTTTAAAAATTCATGCAGAGTTTTCGTTATGACTGTTGTTTGCTTTGGTTGTTTTGGATCCAAGATAAAAAGAAAAGTGGGTTACTGTTGGGCAAGATCACAAAGCAAAAGCTTTACTAAGGAGAGACTTTAATCGTGATTGTGTGTTTGAGGTCTGGCGAAGGAAGTCTTAAGTAGCTGGGGCTTTTCTTTAAATTGCTCCTTCATTTCAAGGGATAATGACTAAGCAGGTCAATAGAGAATCCAGGGCATTTGGACATCTACTTCATCTGAGAATGCCTCGTGCCAGCTGCCAGGCCCAAAGTCCCAAGCCAGTAACTTGTTTTCTCTGCCTCTGGACTTCCTCTGGAGCACTAGTGCAATTCTATTCAATTTAACATGGAAGGCACAGGCTAGAAAACAGGTGGCAAGGAAGACCTCATTTCAAGTCCTGCCTCTTACATACTAGCTGTGTGACTCTGTGTAAGTCACTTAACCTCAGTGGTTTAGGAAACTCTAAAACTCTAATGGCAGTGAAGGTATCATCACTTTGCTTTGGTAGAGGGAGATTTAGTTTTTGTTTTTTTTTTTCTCCTGGGAGTTCTCTATTCTATTTAAATCACAGATCTAGTCGCTAGCTCTATCAATCAAACAAACAGTGCCTCCTGTATGCTCGGTACTACTAGAGGAAATGAGAATATAATGATCAAAAAACTAAAAGGGGTGGTAGACAGCTAGGTGGCACAGTGGATATAGAACTGGCCCTGGAGTCAGGAGGACTAGCTAAGCGACCCTAGGTAAGTCACTTAACCCTAATTGCCTCAAGGGAAAAAAAAAACTAAATTGGCTTGATTTCAGGTTTACTTTCTAGTAGGGGTTAGAAGCAGCTACATGACTAAGTAAACACACATATATGCAAAATAAATATCAGGTAATTTTTTTTTTTTGGAAGAATCTGAAAAGGTTCCCTGAACGAAGAGGCACCTGAGCTAAGCTTTGAAGAGATCAAGAGATCCCAAAAGGTAGAGGTTAGGAAGGAAAGCATTTCCAGCAGAAAGGACTACACCACTAAGTCTTGGAGGAGGGGAATGGATTGTTATTTATGGGCATCAGTAAATAGTCCAGATGGGTGGGAATATAGACTTTGACACAGGCTAATTTGAAATCACCATGGAAAGATATGTTAGAGGACTTTAAAGGCCAAAAAAAGGAACTAGTATTTTATCCTCAAGGCCATAGAAAGCCATCAGTGGTTCTTGAGCAGGGGAGTGACCTTGTCAGAGTTTTACTTTAAGAATATCAATTTGGCAACTATAGGAAGGTTAGTGTGAAAAACGATTCTCAGAGCTTCCCTCTCCCCCTCAGTCAGCCTTCTGCTCTACAGTTCTTCACAAGGACATTACTGATAAGGAGATTGTATTGGAAGCTGCTTGGGTGGAAACAGATTCTTCTGCCTAGATAGCCCAAGGTTGGGGGTGATTTGCTATGGTAGAAGAGTGATGTGATATAAACTGGATACCCCATTCCCCTTTATCTCCTGACCAGGATTAAGTGACCTAAATCACATACTCAAGACATAGCCCATCTCACAGTGTGTTGACCAGTAAGAGTTGATTGGCACCCCTTTGGAAACCTACTCTTCGAAAGGCATATAACTCTGTACCCCCAATTCCCAAATTGAACCAGTTCTGGACTGGCCTCTCAGAGGGGCTCAGTTCTGGACTATAACTCCCATGCAATGCATGGCACCAGCTTGTGAGAGAAATAAAACAAGGACACATGACCTAACCTGTCTCTTTCTTGAAACAAACTGGTTTTGAGGTCAATGATAGATTCAACACGGAAGAGACTGGAAGAAGGAGAACTAATCAAGAGTCTATTATACTATTCTAGGTTCAAGGAAATAAGGATCTCTGTCAGTCAGGGAGCTAATTGTGTATGGTTTTGTTGCAAGAATAATAAATTCCATTTTGTCTTAAAAGGCCAGGATCATTGGAAACTTGTAAGCAACTTTCAGGATGCTTTTCTCTTTTTCTGTCTCTCTCTGTCTCTCTCTCTGTCCCTCTCTCTTTCTGACAGTTGAATGGTAACCATAATTGGTCATAAAAGACCAGGTCTTTCTCTAAATTCCTACAGTGTTCATACTGAAAACCTTGGTTGGTGGTCAGTAATGTAAAAAGATAGGATTTATCTGCAACTGAATTTCTTTATCTTTTCCCTCAAAAAAACACCTCTCTTCTGAACTTCCCTAATGATATTCAACTTCCCTAATACTAATACTTCCTTTATTTAGTCTACCACCATCCTTCCAAGTCACCCAGGTATACAAGTTCAATGTTATCATAGACTCCCTGTCATTCACCCTCCATAGCCATTTGTATCATAAGGCAGTTAGATGGCACAGTGAATAAGAGTACAAGTGCTGTTACTGGTCCATCATTTTTGAAGAGGAACAATGATATCGTGTATGACATCTTGACTAGTGTGTGAATTGGATTAAACTGATGCAGAGTTGCACAAATTCATCAACCTCACTGTGGCTTCCTGAGTCATCAAAGTCCATGGACAAGACAAAAGTCAAGAAGATTAATGATGGCTCAGGATGCAGTGGATGACCTTGGCATCTTTGATGCCTCACTAAGCTCTAAGCACTCCACAGTGCCTGCTTCAGCTGCATTCAGGGTCATCGGAACTAATTCTTCTCAACCACCCATTCCACAAGGCAAAGTTATCACGTGCTTGGAGCAGATATCCCTTAACTTACCAACAGGTTTGAGGCATATCAGTTACTCTCAACCTGCTTTAGACCATCTGCTGAGATGCTTTACCAGGGTGTGGCTGCTGCTGTGCATACTACAACTTCTTGGAGCCACAGATAAGAGTTGAATGTATCAGGCGGAAACAAAAGGTGGATGAAGAGCCCTGAAAAGGTCTCAAGAAACCCTCACTCTATAGCACAGGACTTAGAATCTAGAATATCTGAGTTCAAATCCTGCCTCGGTTATCAACTAGCTATGTGACCCTGAGCACTTCACTTAACCTCCAAATGGAGATAATTAATAATAGCACCTATTTTCTAGAATTGTTGTGAGGATAAAATTAGGTAATATTTGTAAAGTTCTTTTCAGTCCTTAAAGTGCTATATAAATTCTAGATGTCATTATTTTTGCATCTAAACCTCGTCCCTTCCATCTTTTCCCTATCTCTTTCTTTCCATTCACACAGATACCACCCTAGCTCAGGCCGTTTTATTGGATTGCCTCTTACTGGATCTTCCTCCCTTAAATCTCACTGAACTCCAATCCATCCTCTACAATTGGTAAAGTGGTTTTCCTAAAGTATATGTCTAATCATGTCACTTTCCTACTTGATAAATTGAATAAATAAATGATTTCCTATTATCCCTAGGATCAAATATAAGTTCCTCTGTTTGGTTATTAAAGCCCCAGATAATCTGACACCAATCAAACTTTCCAATCTTTTTGCACATTATTTCCTTCTGCACACACACTAGCCCAAGCAAACCAGCCTTCCTGCTATTCATTATGCTTGGGACTCTACCCCCACATTCCATGTCTTTACCCTGCCTGTCTCCCCTGTCTTCCTGAATTGCACCCCCTACTTTCTTTGAATCTCCTGTTTCCTTCAAGTTTTCCTTCAGCTTAATGTTTTTCATGATCTGTCCCTAGCTCCCAAATTGCCTTATGTGCATTTTGTTTCTACTTATGTGCCTGCAATCTCCCCTGGATAGACTGAAAAATCTTGAGTTTTCAAACTAAGGGCAGTTTTCACTGTCTTGTACACATGAGGTGCTTAATGAATTCTTTTCCATTAACTGATTTTGCAGGTAGAGGTTCTGACTGAAATCCGGTTAGTCAATTCACTCAAATCAATCAAAACAATCATGACCTACAAGCAAACTAAGAATAAATATGGTGAATGAAAACAGACCACTCCTTCATTAATTTTCTTTTTGAAATAATGAAAAAAAATTAAATTAAATCATGAACACTAATTTGGTAGTGATTGAGTGGCTGAGGGGGGACACTAATTATGCAACCCCCTTACCTCCACTCACTTCTGAGACTGTTCTGTTCATCCAGGTGGAAGTCTTGCATAGATTGCAAAGTCTACAGGGTTAGGGCAGGTAGTGATGAGAGGTTTGATGTCTTTGAAGTAACAGGAAGAATAATAGAATAGCTAGTCTTGCACACGAAGACCCAATTATTGCACAATGAGCCTGAACAATCTCCTGCCGTGCAGGGTTAAAGGTGCTGGTAGAGAGAGGCAGGAGACTATCAGAGAATAAAATCTCTCCAGCAGAAAAGCTAAGAAAAGAGGCTTAAAATTGCAATCCTAACGCAAATTTTTAAAATTAGAAACAATTAGCACTTTGACAGCTACAGTAAACAAGCTCTGTTTGCTTTAAGTCCTTAACTCTTTCCTTCTTTGCCAGTACCAGAGCAGATTGTGCAAGAAGTATATATATATATATATATATATATATATATATATATGATCCCGAAGGGGACAGAACAAAATTGGAGTATGTGTAGATTGTGGGAGGGGGAAAGGTGAAACAGCAAAGGACATAGATGGAAGAATTAGAGGATTAGGCCTATGATTTTGTTGCTACAGGGAACATTCAATAGGGAATTACCTTCTGACAGTGAGGGTCAGTACTTTTACTACAATTTAGAGTCTTGACCCTTCATTGGGACACAGAGAATAATGACTTGCTAGAACACGGTCACACAGCTCGTGGGTGCCAAGGACAGGACATGATCTCAAGTCCTACTTCAAAACTGGATCTCAGCTGTTGAGGTTATGATACCTTTTATTGAAGAGACTTTTTCCTAAATTCTGGGAAAAAGAAAAGAGAACACTGCATTTTCATATCTCAGATAATTTGTGTAATCTAACAGCTGATGTACATATAGTACTTTAATATTAGCAGAATGTTGTTTGAACTTGACTTCATTCAGTCCTCCCCAAAGCCTGAAAAGACAGCCACTATAGGTTTTGATTTCCCTTATTTTAGAAATGGCAGGAACTTCTAAAATCATCTAGACTCAATCACAACACCTTTTTTTCAAACCAAGACAAGGAGTATAGTTTTTCAAACATTTAACAGAAATTGAAGTAAACACTTTGCACAAATGTTTCAGATTTTTCTAAGTACAAACGCTCCTTTATGTTTATAGTATCATCTTGTGTCAATGCAATGCAATAGAAAAGGGTCTGGATTGAGAGTCAGAAGATTGAAATATCAATTCCTGAACCACTTGCTATATGTGTGACTGGACAAATCACTTAATCTCTCTGGGTCAAAGACTCCTCTCACCCCAAAAAATAATGAGGGGGTTAGATTAAATCAAGGACTTTTAACTTTTTTGTGTCATGGATCCCTTTGGCAGATTTGCAAAGCCTATAGACTTTCTCAGAATACTGTTTCTAAATGAATAAAATAAATTACGAAGGAAACCAATATTACTGAAAATTAGCAAAATCAGCAAAATATTTTTAAAAATAAGTTCACAGTTCCCAGATTAAGAACCTCTGCTCTAGTGATCACTAACTAGCTCTAAAACTGGGAACTTAATCCTGCCACATTAATCATCCTAAAACATGACTTTCACTGTCAATCAACTCAAAAGCATTCAGTGGGTCACCATGGCTTATAGAATATAATCCAATTTTCTTAACCTGGCATTCAAAGCTCTCCATAAATTTTTTCCCTAATTTTCCAAAGCAATTAGGTGGTACAATGGATAGAGTGCTAGGCCTGGAGTCAGGAAAACTCAATTTCAAATCTGGCCTCAGACACTTACTAGTTGTGTGACTCTGGACAAGTTACTTAACCTCTATTTGCCTCAGTTTCATCATCTGTAAACAGAAGCCTAATAACAGCACCTACCATTCAGGGTAGCTGTGAGGATCAAATTAGATCATATGTATAAAGCATCAGGTACATAGCAAATGTTATCTAAATGTTAGCTATCATTTTAATCTTATTTCCCCGTATTCCACATTAGAAGCTCATCTCTTTGGCCAAGGTGCTCCCACTGCACATTTGCAATTGCATGCTTTTTTCCAGATGAAAGACACTAACAACCTCCTTTCTTCATAATTGAGTTTTCTCCCTAATCAAATACTATAAAACTATGAAAGGAATCCTTGGACAATCTCCCATGCTGAAGTGAGGAAAAGTATGTACTTGCACAGATGGACAAGTGAGTCAATCCATTCATTCCATACCACCTGTCAACTTAGTCTTGGTAGGAAGCAAGAAGCCATCAAGCATAGCTTACTTCCTTCATTAAAAGTTAGTCTCCTTGGTTCCCTTCTTCTCCAGTCTCTGCAACTGAGTAGACTGTGGTGAGTAGACAATTATTATAGTATCCCTTGCTCATCATCCCAGAGCATCAGGTTAATCTTGTTCTCTCATGGCAGAAGCAATATAGGATTTCACTATGTGGAGTAGGCTACCTTTTCCCTAAAAGATTAGAAAACTTCCTGAGATTTGCTTCATCCAAGGGACTAGAGATTGAGTTGTTGAGATGGCTCCTTCATAGCCTAAGAATATAAAAAGGTCAACCCATGAGTAAGCAGGGCTCTTCCAACTTGTTGGATGTTGGCAAATCACCACTTCCTGACCATGATGGGTGTCTATATGGAGATGATGGGAACCTCTTCTATATGAAGCAATGTTATGGCCATATTGAGTATCCTTTCATGTTCTAAGTAAACCTATTTTTGCTCACTGTTAGAATAATTTCACTTCGTTCTCTTCTAAAACCTGAAGCAAGTCAGTCCTGGATGATCTCTCCACCCTTGGTAATTCAGGAAATTTTCTCTTTACTTAGGGTTTCAGTAACACATCAAGGTTTGTAGATACCTAGAAGACATCATTGAAAACTCACTCCAAAAGTTCTTTTTTCCAATCCTCTCTCCACACAATTCCCAATTTATGAATTTCCATCTCTTTCTCTCCCCTTCCTCCCTTCTCAGGCACCATGGATCAATACCAGATTGAATTTGGAATTTCTGCCAATGAGCCATCATTCTCTGGAATGAGACAAGTCAAACATGGCCTGTGAGGTAATTTATTTTACTTGGATATACTTGTTTGTTACAAGAAAATTTTACATCCATGTAAAAAGAAGGAGACATGCATACACATATCTTCGGTTGGATCTGTGATTTCATTGATTTCATCTGCTAATATAGATGAGTATCCGCTATGCAATTTATTGTCTTACAGAGTTGCCTGGGGCACCGAGAAGTTAATTGACTTGCCAGAGTCATGCTGCTAGAAAGTGTTAAATGCAGGACTCAAACTCACTTCTTCCTGATTACAGAGATAGCCTCTCTATACCATACTTTCTTTGACACATGAAATGAAGATTTCTTTAATTAATTCAAGACTGGAACTACATTGTTAAAAATTGGGGAAATAGTGGATAAATAAGAAATAAAAAAACAAAAACAAATTCTTTGTAAAGTTGTATTTATATTGGTGAGGCAACATGTTATAGTGACAAGAACATCGCATCTAGCATTCAAATCCTGACTTTGCTAATGACTTTCTGAGTGATCTTGGATGAGTCACTTCACCTTCCTAGATGTTGTTTCCTCCTTTGTAAAATGAGTGGTTTGGACTAGATGAGAATCCTTTCAGTTCTAAATGCTATGAGAAAAACCATCTGGAGCAGTAGGTTATTATTTCGTGGAGCTACTTTGAATGTAATTTCAGAAAGTTGTGACTAAGTCAACATTCAAGATTAGGGAGCATTGAGAAAACTCTCCAATTTGTTCAGAGCAAAAACAAAACAAGTTTAAAAAAGCAACCAACTTTCATTATTTGGATAGCTGAGAATCTGGAAGCTTGACTTATGTAGATAATTGACCCATTCTCCATTCTAGAATCACAGCATCTTAGAGTTAGAAGGAACTTCAGAGGTCATCTAGTTCATCTCCTCCTTAAAGTATGAATCTTCTCTTTATCATTCTCTGTAAGAGGTGGAATCATTTTGACAGACATAGTTTTACTTAGTAGTATTTAATTTGAATTAAATTTAATTCACATTTGTAAAATACTAGGAAAGAGAAGAGAAAGCAGTCTATAAATTTTGACTTGTCTTTCCCTCTGAAGTAATTATACCTGGAAAGAAATTTTTCCGTTTGTTTCAGTGACTCCATAGTGTAATAAAAAGCTATATTCATCTCAACTAAGTGCATATTGCAAAACATTTTGATACTGCATTAAAAATGAAAACAACCACAGCAGTTTCTTAGGCTGATAAAAAAAAAAAACCCTAGTGTCTTAGGGTTGAGAGGCTCAACCTAGTCCAACCTTGCTGCCAAAGTACAAATTCTCACCAGAAATTTTCTCTATCCTTGATTGGAGTTCATTTGTCCTTCTCTTTGAATATTTTTACAAAGACAGGAAGATTCACAAAAGACCCCACTCCTTTTAAAAAGAACAATCATAATAAAAATTTCCTTCTATTAAGTCAAAATCTGCCTTCCTATAACTGCTGCCTGTTCCATGATCTTGTTCCATACACCTCCAGTGTAATGAACTAAATCAAACCTTATTTTTTTCAACTTATAAGCCTTCAGGGATTTGCAGATGGCTACCCTTCTTCTATCACCTCCCCAATTCAAGTCTTCTCTTTCTGGGTTAAACATCTGTGATTGCTAGAACTAAGAGCTTCCTTGCAGCTCATGCAATTACTAGAGTTCTTTCAATCAAGTGAAAAATCAGTGGAAAATTGATTGGTTTTCCCTACCTGAGGTTTTCTATAATGCCTTGTAATTATGCCTTGGGTAGCTTCTCAATATTGTGAGTAGATTTCATGCCAAGTCAATTTTTCTGATGACTCGCCTCCATCTTAGGCTATTTGTGTTTACCTCATTTTTTTTAAGTAAGGCTGCTAGAATTTTTCTTCCTGACATTCCAGACATGACATGCAACTTGCTATCTTTATCTTGATTCTTTCCCAATTTTTACCCATCTCCTGAAGGCATGAAATCAGTCCATTATTTAATAATGAAGTATATCTTTCTTTGTGGCATTTTTTTTTTTTGGAGGATAGGCTAATTTCAGGATTAAATTAGCTAGATTTCTTCTTAGCTTCTAATTTCAGATCTTACTCCAAACCTTCCAAAACATAAATTCAGAATTCCATTAAGGTACTCTTATTGACTTTATAACTCTCTATGAAGAGAAGAGAGGTAGTATTTGGCATAAAGACATGTTCCCTGTTGATTTAACCTGCCCTTCCCCAACCCCTTCCCCAACTAAATAATGATTCTACATGAGTATAGATTTGATTTTTTAAAAATTGAGTCAAAGACTCCTTGATATTTGAAGATTTTTAATTGTATCTCCATAGTCTACAAGCTATTGACTGCCTAATGCTAACATTCCATTTTGAAGGTGTCTTAGACATCATTTATTCATATTAGGATGAATGTAGTGGCTGGCGGTATGGTGAAGAACATCCTAAAAATCAGGAGTGGAGCCCAAAGAATGAAAACATGGCAAACCCAGGAACTTTCCTTAAAATGGAGATTCTGGGAGGAGTTAACTAATCAACTTGAGCATACTTCCAATGTGAGAAGGCCAGGAACATGAGTATTCAAATCTTACCTCTGTTTCATAGTCACAATGTATAACACTGGGCAAACTAAACTTCTCAGAGCTTCAAGTAATTCATTAATGCTATAAATTGCAGAACAGTTGCAATCAGTAACTGCTTTGGTAAAGGGAGTTTCATCCCCATGGATTTGCTTAATAAATATGCAGATAACAAGAAATTCTTGAATATTTTAAACTTAGGAAGGCATCTTCATGAGGAAGCTAGGTAACACAGATGGATAAATGGAGCATAGGGCCTCGAGTCAGAAAGACCTAAATTCTAATCCAGCCTGAGACATTTACTAACTATTTAGTGGCTCTGAGCAAGCCACTTAACCCCATTTGCTTCAGTTTCTTCATCTGTAAAATTAGCTAGAGAAAGAAATGACAAATCATTCCAGTATCTTTGCAAAGAAAACCCCAAATGGGGTCAAAAAGAGTTGGATACTACAGAAATGACTAAACATAGACACACACACACACACACACACACACACACACACACACGTCTTCCTGATTCCAGTTCTGACACTCTATCCACTGTGCCACCCAGCTGCCCAAATTTTGTATTTACTTATCTTCATATATCCCTCCTTTCTTCCACCTTATGGAATTTAAGCTATTGGAGGAAAGGAAGTATTCATTATGGTTTGGTTTGTTTGTTTTTTATACCAATCACCTGGTTTAAGGCTTGGCATAGAGTATTTAATAAATGTCTGTTGAATTATATTGAATCAAATTAGGAGTCAAGGTGGTATATGGAAAGAATAATGGAGCCAAAGAATCCAGGTTCTAAACCTATCTCTGCGGTATCTTATCTCTGTGACCTTAGGGCAAGTCACTTAACCTCTCTAAGCTTCATTTCCATCATTCTTCATTATAAAAAAGGAGATTAGATTATGGGGCCTCTAAGGTCTTTTACAGCTCTAGATATGTGATCCTATGAATTTCAATCATTACAATAATAGCTGTGAACTGTGTTTATTCCTCTATATGATTGTGGAGTCTTCATTTCTATTTTAGCCTCTAATTCAAATGAAATATTACCAGTAAAATACTTATTTTAGTTTTAATTAAATTTGAATCTGAATTAAATATTGATTTGCATTTATGGTAGAAAGCTTCTTTAAAGAGCTTTGAATTTGAAGTGTGTGATGTTGGGGCAAGCCCTTGAGCAGAGAGAAAGATCAAGGCTGAAGCAGGGAAGTGGAGGGCTTGGTAGTATGAGCTTTATGGGGAGTAAGATGTAATTGGAAAACAATAACTCTATATTTATAATAAGACAACTTGGATTTGAATGCTACTTAGCCCTTCTACTTACTAGCCATATGACTTTGAGCAAGGCCCTTCATCTCTTTATGACTCGGATATCCTATCTTTTATAGAACTAGAAAAGGACAAATATGATCCCTATTTTCAGAAGAAGAAAGAAGAACTACAAGGAGAAGCAGGAGGGGAAGGAGGAGGAGAAGAACAAGAATAAGAACAACAAGAACAGAACAAGAAGAAGAATGACGATGAGAACAAGACCAAGAACAAGAAAAACCAGAACAAGATAAACAAGAACAAGAAGAACATAAGCAACAAGAACAAGAAGAATCAGAACAAGACAAACAAGACCAAGAAGACAAAAAATGATTGAAATTTTTAAATTACTGGCATCAGTAAATTTTATTTTGCTTCTTAGCAAAATTCTAGAATGCATCATTTTATAAAGAACATTTATTTCATTTTCTGCTATTTTTAAATGTTTTATCTTACTAGTCGTATCAGCAAGCACCCTAGCATACCCAGGATGTGCCAAGCACTATTAAGTCCTAGGTTTTAGGCTTAATTTCAAGAAAAACACATGTAATTATAGTTATAAAAGTGCAGTGGGCTATCCTGAGGGGTAGTAACTTCCACCCCCCTCTTCTGCCCCAGTGAAGATCTTTAAGAAAAGGATGAATAGCCACTTGGTGGATTTGGTATGGTGACATCTCTTCCAGCTCTGAAGCAAGTATGTTGGACTAACATTTATATACATAACACTATGTGCAAGGCCTTTTACTAAGTGTTTTGTAATTATCTCATTCGTCCCTCACAATAACCCTGTAAGGTAGGTGTCATCTTACAGATGATGAAACTGAGGCAGACAGGTTCACACATGTAATATGTGTCTAACGTCAAATTTGAACTCAGCTCTCCCTGACTGCATGGTCAGCATTCTATCCACTGGAGCACCTAGCTGTCCTAATCCAACAAGAACTGGATTGGGACGAAATCTTCCTCTTTCCATTTGCCTCAGTATCCCCTCCCCCTTTTCTCTTCCTTTGGTGCCTCTCCTTTCTGAAGTTTGTATTTCCATTCCCATCCACATCTCCAACCTCACCCAGCCTCCACTCTATCCTTTCTTAACCCTGACAAGAAAAGAAGACTTAGAGAGAAACTTTCTGGCAGTTAGGAGTAGATATAGGCCCAGGCAGGGGATTTCATATTCTCTGTAACATCAACAACTCTCTTAAGAAAGGAATGGACGCTGATTCAAGATGCATTGGTACGCTGAACCAGGGCCCAGGAAGTACTCCTGCTACAGCCATTTTTTATTCTAACCCTGAGCAAGCAAAGTAACAGAAAGATTAGAACAATTTCCTAGATAATTTAGCCTTCCACACTCCCAAATTAACCACTTAAAATATGCAGATAATTGCCTTAATCCTCTGCTTCACTTTGCCACAGTTGGAGATTTTCTAAAGGTTTTTTTTTAATTAATATGTAAATATCACTTCTTTTCATACTCTTCTATGACCTAGAGGAAGGCTCAAAGAATGAGGTGAAAAGAAACATTAAATTGTTAGTAATGCATTGTTTCCAGTCTTCTCGGTTACAAGATCTGGGTTTCTTTGTATAAGATTATAGCACATAAACTATGGTTTGTAGTAGAGAAACGTAAGCCCTGCAATGAGAAATGTCATGAAAGAAACACAACCTAAAAAGAATGGTGTGTAGTGTTTGTCTCAATGTCAATAATGTCTATGACTTATTTTGGAGCACAATCATTGACTTCTGTGCTTTGTGTTCTTTTTTTGTTGTTTTTTTGTTTTCGTTTGGTTTTTTTGCTTTGTGTTCTTAATCAATTAATTCATTGTAATTTACCTCTTGGAGTCAGCTTCACAAATGCTGATTATTAAGTGTTTTCCCACAAATGATGCCCCATGAACAGGTCAGATTCTTCTTATTTCCATTACTACATCACAAAATAGGTTACTGCATGAACTTAAGAACTCAACAGCTGGCTTCCTCTGATCAAGGCTCAGTGGTAGTCTGGAATAGAAAGGTGTCCCTAACTATCACCATCATCAATATTCATTTGCTGAGCATCTTCTTGCTGTAGTGCACAGTGGTAGGCTCTTAAAATGCAAAGATGTAACTGTCCCCATGAGGCAGGCAAGAAAAATACAAAGACTAGTAATAATGATGTGAGAGCAAATGCTAAATATTAAATTAGAGTAATACTAACTATATATATATATATATATATATTTATATATATGTATATATATATATACAAGTTCAGACGAGGCCAACTCAGATCAACCATTTGTTAAGCAACTACTATATAGAGTAGCGGTTCTCAACCTGTGGGTCACGACCCTTTTGGGGGTCGAATGACCTTTTCACAGGGGTCACAGGGGTCACCTAAGACCATCAGAAAACACATATTTCTGATGGTCTTAGGAACAGAGACATCACTCCTCTATCTGTCTCCAGGCCCACGTACGAGTATTAAAGGGTCGGGGCATTAGGAAGGTTGAGAACCACTGGTATTGAGAATTCAGTATAGATAAGAACAAATTATAGATCCAATGTGACCTTGTCTTCATGTAGCTTATAGTATAGTAAGAAAGAATGACATAAATATTAATAATTTTTTTAATTTGATAAGAGCAGTGTAACTTGAAAGTTGGAGAAGAGGTAGGTCGTTGCTAACTGAAGAATCAGGGAAATCTTCCTGGAAGAGGTAGAATTTGAGTTGGGCTTTAAAGGAGGGATAATAATTCAGCAGATTGAATGAGCAGACCAGAAGAGAGAATCTATGCAAGTAACTTATGCCTAGGACACTTAGGGGAAGGCTTCATGGGAGGTAACAGTCAAGCTTATCATAGAAGGTCTAATAGGACTTTAATCAAGTAGGGAGGCAGGCAATTAAAGCATAGGGAAAAACAAGAGTGGAAGTGGTGGGGATACCCACAACCTATTGGGAAAACCATAAGAAGAGCAGCTTGATTATAGTTTGACAGTCTAATGACAAATTTGTACTGTAGCTTGTGAGCAGTGGATAGCCATGGAAGGTCGGGGGGGGCGGGGCAGTATAAGAGTAGCATGATGTGTGCAAAATTACATTAATTTCTTCAACAACTGTCTACTAAACATCTACCACAGAGTATTCTGTAGGTCCTGTGACAATACCAAGTATGGATATGACAGTATTTCCCCTTGTGGAGTTTATAGAACAATATGTGAACAAAATATCCATAGAGAACTCTAATATATAACATTACATGATAAATGTAATGTAGTTAATATAGTAAATGTAGCTAATTATAAAACACAGTTCTTTGTGTGAGATTATAAGACAAAAGTGTGTGTGTGTGTGTGTGTGAGTGTGAGCGTGCACGATTTACTGATGGCAGAGGGAAGGCAATGCTTGCCCATTCGTCCAGCCTACTTCCTGTCTTCACACTTGATGTTGAGATTGGGCTTTGCCTCACTTCTGGAGGAGACGTCCAAGCTTGCCCTGTTGCTACTTTCTTGGGGGTATTGAGGGTTGTTATTCCAAAATCTCAAGGACAGGTTGGGGACCTACAAGCTTTTGGTGCTCCCCAAATTATCTGACCCAGGGAAAACTCTGACTGCTGCCCCACTGGTCTGAGTTCTGTAAGTTCCTGACCTGAGTTTGGGTTCGAGAAAAAAAAAATAAACTGTTGCTGATTTGTGCCCTAATTCAGTCAATTGGAAAATTCTGTTAGTTCAGAGTGGCAGAATTGGAGGCTCCCCTTTGGTCTGGGACTCCTGTCGTGGTTATTATTCCTCTTTATGATGGACCAAATGGTGGAACTGAGCCATACCTACTGATGCTTTTGCTGCTGCTGCTGCAGCAGTTTGCATCTAAAATTTCTTCTTTTTCTATCCACTGCCAAGCACCTCTTTCCTTTAAAGAAATGTGATTTTCTCATGCAAGTCCATTTCTCAGTCTACACTGAATCTGTGGTCTGTAAATTGGTAGGGGGCAAAAAAAGTGCTAGTTTGCACCTGTCCCCATCACAGTGACTGCTTTGGGATTTGGTGGTCCCTATTTGCATCTGGAACTTCCCGTTGACCTGGTACACAACCTCTCCCTAGGCACTAGCATTCTCCATATGAGGAGTTCCCCTGGTCCTACTCAACTCCAGTGTCTGCAGGCCATCCATTCTGTCACCCTATGCCAAGCCAGACTGGACAAATGATTCACTGTGATTTTTTTCTGTATTTCCCCATTCATTCCCGCAGGATTCACTCTTGTGCATCTTCTAAATCTCTTTAGAGGGAAAGATGGAGGGAAGCTTATTGTCCTGCTTCCTACCACTCTGCCATCTTGGTTCTGCCTCCCTTCCTCTCCCCTTCTAAATTGTTTACTTTAAAGACTTTTTTTAGATAATCTACTCATTATGTAGCCATTTTTTCACACAGCTTTTACCAAGAATATTAGTCCAGAAGTCATGGAGACCTGAGTTCAAGTGCCAGTTTCACTATTTACTAGGGAAGGGGTCACTTAGCCTCTCTATGTCTCAACAGTCTTATCAGTAAAAATAGGATTGGCACTAGTTGTATTATTTATCTTCCATAGTTACTGTAAAGCAAATGCATTGGAAAGATTTAAGTGCAACAAATATATGGACTGTTTATTTTATCTTTCTTTGATGCTCATTCCTTTCTGCTAAAATCCTTTCTTATACTATTCTAATATAATTCCAGACAGCAATAAGTATAATTATGATAAACAGTTATTAGGCCTTCCCCTGTTGTAACTGTCTTCTCTCCTAAATATTTTTCATTCTCTATTTGTGTGTGACTTGCATATCCAATTTAGCATCAAAACTGCTTTAAGTGTTGTCCTTCCTGAAGTCCAGATAGACCAAATGACCCCTCAAGGTCCCTTCTACTTTTATGGTCCTTCAGTTAAATCATCTTGAAATTAACTATAATCTTTTCTGCATTATTGTAGGCACTTAAAACCTGACTAACAATAGTCTGAGCTGAGAGGTGATATTCTAATACAATAACCAAATCTTTTCATTTAACACATTGCAAAGGCCACAAGAATTGATTAGAAATGTCATCTACAGGCATATTAAATAGACAATAACTGTTTGCCAATTCACAGGCTATGGTTTGCCAAGTCTCATACTTAATAACCTAATTTGTTCAGCAATAAACTAAAATCAGTTTCTGAACATTACTGGGAACTTATAATTTAATTCACCAGTAATGATGCTTTTTTTCTTTATGGATTATCAGTCTCTTCTTTCAGTTTTTGTTATCTCATGCTGTTTGGAATGCAAAGCCTCTTTCAGTGATTGTTACCATTGTATGGGTCATTAGGATTTGAAATCTGCTCACTTTCTGAAAAGAGATGGTGACAATGATTTGTATTAATGCAGCTGTCATTCTCCAGGCACTTAGCATTTGAATAATGTCTCACATTTTTTTTCATGTTGAGAATGCCCATTGTTTGTTTCCAATTTCTACCAATGTTTTCTATTAATTGTGCCATTTCTAAAAGTATATTATCATACAAGGGATAAACTGGGATGAGGTCTGAGTCTGAAGGAGATGGATGATTTTATAAAATAAAAGATACTTAGGAGTAAAGTCAAGGGCCTGAACATGAACAGTGTGTTGAAGACTATTATATATCCTAAGTGGTTTTGCTTTCACAACTGAATTAAAGATAATCATCTTCCTTTTCTTACCACCTTGCTCCTTACTGATTCTCAATATTTCCACTTCATCCTAGCTCATTAGAAAATTCAACAAAAATAATTTATTAAGCACCGATTGTGTTAGAAGTCGAGTGGTATTGGCACAATTAATAGAGCGCTGAACTTGGAGTCAGGAAGGCTCATCTTTATGAGTTCGAACTGGCTTCACCTCAAACATTTACCAGGTGTGTGACCCAGGGAAAGTCATTTCTCACCTGTAAAATGAGCTGGAGAAACAAATGGCAAATCACTCCAGTATCTTTGCCAAGAATATCCCAAAATGGGGGTCACAAATTGTTCAGCATACCAAAATGACTCAACAACATAGTGGCTAAATTTCAGGATGTAGAGCCAGGAAGAGCTGAGTTCAAAACTTCCCTCTTGTTCTTTGATGAAAAGTCCTTATTTCACTTCTCTTACCTTCAGTTTCCTTATCCATGAAAATGTAACTAATACTAGGTACAGATGTAGCACCCTCTGTCCCTAACAGGCTGGTTATAAGCTTAAGATAGATGAGTTGTGTGTGTGTGTGTGTGTGTGTGTGTGTTTTTAATGAAGCACTTTGCAACTTCTAATTTCTGTATAAATATCAGTAATAATGGAGGAGAAATAACTTTGAGATTGAAAAGTGTCTGTCTTTAAGGAGCCTGAAAAGGGATAAAATGCTAACAGAAAAATATAATGCATGTGGCTTTGTTTGAAGACATGAATGAAGGAATAGTACTTACAAGTCTTTGTTTTCCCCTGAGATATGCAGGATCACCAATGATCCTCAGGATAATAATTTTAACAAAAAATGAATTAATTATAGCAAATCCAAAGGTCCAATTTATTTCTTTTTCTCTGACACCAGTAGTTGATTGCCCAGGTGCAATGAAGCAGATAGAATGTAGAATACATTATTCTTCATCAACTGATCTTTTCATTTGTAGGATGTGTGTATATGACATTTTTCTCTCTTTTTTGATGGCTATTTTCTATGCTAAGAATTAAGCCCCATCACTTTCTGTGTAGGTATTTAATAAATTCTTGTTGAATAAATTAATTCTGTTAACGAGGTAAAAATTTTTGAATTACAAGAGCTTTCTTCTAGTTGAATTCTTCTACAATTATGTCAGGATTAATTCCACACCCTTCCCCACCCCCACTCATTATATATGTCACTCAATTGTCATCCTTAAACCACTTATGTGGTTTCTTGCAATGCAAAAACCTAGCATTTTCTTCTTTCTAAGATAGTTTTCAACCTTTTAAGCTTTCAATGCACACAATTCCAAGATGATAGGTCATAGTTCCATTTTTCTGCTCTCATCAAAAGTGAAACCCAATTTTTAAAGTGAACCTAATCCCTCCTCTATGTTGAAGTTGAGAATTGTCTTCTTACTGTATCCTCTGCAAAGCGTGAATCAAATATTATAATACATGGCAGTCTTATGAATGATTTAATTAAATTTATTTAATAATAAGAAATAATAGGATCTACTCAACCAATATTCACAAATTACAGAGATTCCTGTGGTTGTTGTGGCAGCAAGGATATGGTTTTAGCATGTCAATCTACATCTAAATTCATTCCTCAATTTTCATTGTCATTGCTAATCAGAAATAAATGGATTTTGGATTTGTAGATTAATAAAAAATTCCATAGCCCTACAAACATCTGTGCATAGCAAAACATGTCTTGACAGGCTCCAAAAGCAAATAAATGCAAGAAATTAACCTAAGTCAATTTTGGCTTATATCATCTTAAAACTCAAGTTTCAAAACCTCTAAACTACCTGTGGGTCTTTCCCTTTCTTCAGAGGTCTCCATATGCTTATATACAAATGTCTCAGTCTCTGTAATTCCTGGTAAAATAAATGAAATAAAAAATGCATGTTTGTTATCAATTAATCATTTTAGGCTGTAACCTCAAAACTTGTAAATTATAAAGTGGAAGACTTTCATTCCTATATTATTAAAATGGGCTAGTACTTCACAGTTTAGACTTTCTTCATAAAGATATTTGTTATATGTATGCACAAAATTTATAATATGAGTTTCAAATAACTGGTTATTCTTTACATTTTGGGTTCCTCTAAAATAAAAAAAATCTCAGTTAAATTTCCCTGACCCATCTCTAGATTTGTAGAGATTCAATTGATTGTTAGTTTTTCAAACATTTACTAAAAGACCTATACAGAAAATAAATTGCTCAGCAATGAAAATACATCACATAAACCCTCAGATCTCTTTTTGGTGGAAACTTAATAAATTTCATAACTGTTCCCAGTAGCCTCATGCATATTTCAGAAATGGATCCTAGGAATAAATAAACAGGTTAAGAGGAAATACCTGTTCAGGGGAAAGTCCCAATATATTTCTGGAGAAATTGTATTATATATTAAGAATAATGTACTGGAAAATGTCCCATCAGCAGCAAAACTACATACAATTATCCTTTCAATAGCAGAATACAATTTTTATCAGAGAAATTTTGCCAACCTTAAGTTAATTTTCCTTAAGAGTCTACTATAAATATATATATATGTATATATATATACATATATATATTAAAAACTTCCTATCTTGCAGAAGTACATAGTTTAGGGATAAAAGTTAAATGAAATATATGATGAATAAGTGAGGGGAGAAAAGAAGGAAAATCAGCTTTAACATAATAATAAAATAACTCAATTAGAAAGACGTTCTTGGAAACCAAATCTATACAAAAAGAATATAGCATATCAAATTGAGATATGATTCACTCAGAGTTAGAAGAAAATGAGATCAAAGCACTGTCTTTTTTTCTTCTATCTCAATGTTAAATTCCCTCACTGCCATTGTTTCATCTAATTAAAAAAGTACATCTTATTGGTTTAAATTTCCAAATTCTTACTGTCCAAAAAAATTAAGTATATTAAGGGTATATCTTAGAGGATGTATTTCAAAATAAGTAGTATGGAGATAAAGAAAAGGTGACTGTGGTAACAGAGGACTAAAGGAGACTAACAAAAAATGTGTTCCAGTCAGCTCAGTTGCTAAGTGAATTTATTAAGTGGTAGCATGATACAGTGCAAAGAATGAATATGTAGATAGAAGAGACCTGAGTTCAGGTTCCACTTCTGACCTTTACTAGATGTGAGAAATTATATAAGCCATTAACCCTCCCGTGATAGGTTTCTCATATGAAAAATGAGGATAGTAATATCTGTAATTTAATACAGTGTCCTTATGTCTTGAGGATAACATGAAATAGATAGATTAGATAGATACATAGATACATAGACAGACAGACAGATAGATAGATAGATAGATAGATAAACACCTCTCAATTTGCCTTCTTTCATGCCATTGCAGAACAGGTCAGTATAGCCATGGAAGCTGGAGTAGAAAGGTAGAGCCATGGAATGAAAAGGAAAAGAGTCATCTGGACATTCAGCTGGTTGGGAGGCATCAAAGAAAAAGATGTAAGAATGGTATAAGACTGGGTAGAATGGAATAAATTTTGGTAAATATGAAAAGGCATGGGGGGAAATGGCAATTGACCTAGAGTCAGCCAGTACCTCTCTTTCTAGTTATTTTCCTGAGACTTTTCTAAGACTTGAATAAAGGGGTTAGATGTTTGCATGAGATAGACCCATATAAGTGAGGAATGCATATGGAACCCAGCAATAATCTAGAGAAATGGCCAGAGTGGAATGACCAGTAGCCATGGCAGCAAGCAGAACAAGAGGTAGGGTAAGAAGAACAGTAAGTAATATGGCAGAATCCATCCAGAATCTCCAATATCTAGACTAGAATCAGAAATCTATGAGTAGACGATGCCTTTCTCTCACCAGAGCCACAAAAGAGGAAGGTTAGAAAATAAGTACCTGGACTATGTTTCTCTGAGCTCATGTATTTTGGCTTGCTTGCAAAAAAGGATTTGGAATTATTCCAATCTAAGTGCTGGGGATATAAATATATAGAAGAATGTAGACCAGAAGGGGTATTTTGTTTTACAAATTAGAGGAATGGTGAGTAGAGCCATAGAGGAGTAAATTGACTTTCCAGTAGTGATGGCAGTATTGATTTGTTTATGGTTATAGAATTGGAAAGGTAATGGAGCATGCAGCAAAAGGTACACATGGCACCAAAAGAGCTTGTGAGAAGATGGGCCAAGGAAGAAAATGAAGATTGACTAAAGCCAATCTCGATGTAATAGCCTACTTTGGCACGAGCCAATCATAAGATTGGGTGCCAGGTAGGAATTCTAGAGCTCAAAGTGTGGATCTAACCACCAGGGTATGGCATTTGGTAAGAAGATAGCTGTATTTTCAACATTAGGGTACTAATCATCAGTGCTTGCCTCAATATATCAATACATATACATACACATACATATATCAATACTTGTACCAATTTGCACTTTAAGTAGAGAAATTTGAGTAAGAACAGACCTTGGAAATTAGTCCAATCCCCCCTCATTTTACAGATAAGAAAAGTGAATCACAGAAGGGAAACGACCTGGCCAAAGTTGCACAGGTTAGTGTGGAGATGTTCTTCTGAATCTGCCATCCTGTTTTCAGTGGTACACTGCAAATTTGGCATTAATGTAATATGAAGAGAGCTTGCTATGCTAATAACTTATTCATTTAAGTAAGCAAAACCTAACACTCTGCAGGCTCAGTGAGGACAGCAGTGATTCACAGGTTACAAGCTGAGACAATCTGCTTCCCTAACTCTTCCTCCCCTGCTGCTCTCCTCAAGATACTTCCTTATTTCTTGGTGAACTGGGACAGTTTTCTCCCTATATTCCAATATTCCTCCTGTGCAGCCCACATGCTTTCAAAATGCTTTGTGTCAAAGTAGATATTATTGGAACTACTTATCAAGTGGGATGGGAGAGAGGAGTTAGCTTCAACAGTCTCAGGGCTAATGGAATCTGTGCACATCATTTCCACCCACTGCTTTAATAATAGAATTCATAATGCCCACATCATGCTTTACCCCCACACTTCCTATCTTGAGTTCACTACTTCAGGAGAGAAATCTATTTATCTTTCTCCCACTCATCCTTTTCCTTACACATACATCTTCTCTGCTTAGAGAATATAAAATATATACATACATATACATATTACATTAGCATGTTTATCTATCAATGTGCATATTTATTGGTATACTTGCATACTTGTGTATGTCTGACAATGCATCTTTCCATATCTTTTGTCTAGTTCTATTTATTCTTATAAAAACATTATGTACTACATATTTTAGATTTGCTTTGTACCAAACACCTAATATGTTAAGAATACTTAATATTTCTACTATAATTCACATATCTATGATGTTGCAAAACCGTCCATTCCACACAGAAATCTGCTCTTTCCTAAGCAGATATTGATTAATCTATCAAAGCCCCTTCCCATAATTATTATCTATCTACAGCTTATTACCATCAATAGTGTTGACAAAGAAAACCTGTAAGTTGTTACTTCACTGGCTCTTCTACTGTGTATGCTGAAAAGAAAGATTCAGTAATAACAAATAGGCTACTTTCTTCTAATCTATGAAACACAAAGCATGGGAAATTTCAGCAACACACACTAACAAAAGATCCATCAGAAGAAAAGGCTTGATGCTATAAATAAATATACCATCATAGGATTAGGACACCTCAGGAAAAGGAGAGTACCTCTCTGAACTGACCTTTATTCTAATTACATAGCTACAGTATGCAAGAGCCAAGCACTGATACAACATACTAGAAATTTTTTGGAGATTTGATACATGGGAGATTTATTTGGTTACTTAGAAGACACTTTTACATTTTTTTAAAGATTTGTAATTTCATCAGCATGAATACTCTTGTCATCAGCATAGATTGTCATCATCATCGAACAAAAGATTCACTACCTGGTATCCAACATAGTGATGAGCCTCTTCACACTAGTCAACTGGTTTCTCAGTGGGCAAATCCAGAGTTATATAAAGGAACTATATAAAGTTATATAAAGGATCCTCACAACTACCCTGTGAAGTAGGTGCTATTGATATCTCCATTCTACAACTAACAAAACTGAGAATGAGAAGAGATTAAGTTACTTGTATTGGATCACACAATGAATAAGAGTCTAAAGGACAATTGGAACTCAGGTGTTCCTGACTCTAAATCTAGCACTCTATTTAATGTGCCACCAAGCAGCATTACTGTGATAACCTTCAAGAATCCAATATCATGTCCAAACTAAGAGTAAGAGTAGGGCTTTTGGAGAGGTTTTAAGATCATAAGAAATGTATAAAATCCACAAGCAGTAAAATATTAGGAAAATGTAATCATAGCTTAATACAAATTTCAGAGTGGTGGAACTTATAGATGATATAATTCAGTGTAATATATAATCAAACTCAAATGGAAAAACACCTTTGAATATGCGAACTGCTTATTGACTTTGAAAATCACAAATTAACATCACCAATATTTTATTATATTTTATTTATTTTATTAGATATTTCTCAATTATATTTTAATGTATTTAGGGCAGTATTCCTCAAATTTGACACCTGTGAATTATAATCTGTACTTAACATTTTATTTATGAGGAAACTGAGGATGCTATTACCAATATCAATTAAACATATTAATTAAAATCTTGATAATCAGAAATATGGCAAAATCTTGAGGATACTCATGCGCTGTGAGCATTTAACAATTTTTAGTTTCTTCCCAAAGGTAGTTAATCTAGAATCAAGAAAATTATTGTCTGCAAACACAGAAGGGAGGAACCTATCAGAAACAGGTAAAGAAGAGAGAAATATGTTGGGAGTAACATCACAAAGGGATATTGAAGAATGCTATTAATGCAACAGCTCCACATCTCCAATGAAACTGTCATTTAACTTTTTAGGAATGCCCTTTTAATAAACTTGTACTGGACAAATTCAGAAACCCCATCTAACAGTGGGGCTCATAAAAGAAACCAATGAACAAGCAGGGGAACTGATGCAATAAAACAGTATATTTTTAGAATGAAATGAGAGTCAAAGACAACAAACAGAATTTGTGAAGCTGGGGGATTAGAAAGATATTTGTGTCTTTGATGAAACAGAGAAGTTCAGAAGATGGTGGGTTGGGTCCAGGAGAGAGATAAAGAGCTCTGTTTTGTCCACATTGAGTCTGAGACACCTACAGAATGTCCCAACCCAACTGGTGGTTGAGACTGATACTCAGAAGAGAGAATAGAGCTGAACCCGGGAGTCATCTGCAGAGGTATGATGTGACCCCATGTGGGAGCTGATGAGATTACTACCTGAAAAAATATAGAGGGAGAGAAGAAGGCGCAGGGAAGAGTCTTGAGGTATATATACTCACAGTTAGGGAATGTGGAATAGAGAATGATCCAACAAAGGACAGTGAGAAGGAGTTGTCAGACAGGGAGAACAAGAAGCAAGAGAAAGTTGTGTCATGAAAACACAGTGAAGAGAAAATATCCAAGAGGAAAGGCTGTCAATAATGTTTTTGACAGAGGTCAAAAGGTATAAAGACTGAGGAAAGGTCATCAGATTTGGTCATTAAAGTATCACTAGTGTCTTTAAAGGGAGAAATTTCAGGTAAGTGATAAGGTTAGTAGCTAGATTGCAGAAAAATTGAAAGAGTTTTAGAGAGAGAAGGGGAGGTTTTTGTCTTGTTTTGTTTCCAAGTTGGGGGAGACTTGTACATGCATAGGCAGTAAGGAAGGAATCAATAGATAGGAAGAGACTGAAGATGAAAGAGAAATAAAGAAAGGGAGGGAGGGAGAGAAAAAGATAAAGGGGGTGAGAAGAGAGAAAGGAGAGAAAGCAGGGAATAATAATATAAACATATATACGCGTGTATACATTTTTAAATATATACATATATACATGAAATTTACCAAATACTTTCCACACAATAGCCTTGCCTGTAAAGGAGCTCTGGACCTATGAACTCAGCTGTATAGGGAACTCCTTCTGTAAAGGCAAATTTATAACAGCTCTGCAATTTATAGTATTAAAATTCTCCTTGGGGTCTTAGAAGCTAAGTAGCCAGCTAGAGGTCAAACTGCTAGAATGTGTCCAAAATGGAACTTGAACCCTGATCCTCCTTATTTTGTGGTTGGCTCTTTATCCGCTGCAGCAGAGGTGTCAAACATGTCCCACAGGCCTCTCAACTGTGGTCCAAATCAGATTAAAATGTACTTGAGAAATATTTAACAAAATAAATAAAAATGCAATAGAAAATAGATGTTAATGTGTGATTTTTCTAGGTTAATATTGAGCCCACAGACACCCTTATGTAATGGTTAGTGGTTTCCATTTCTATTTGAGTTAGACATCACTGCGCTACAATTTGTTGCCTCCTGTGAAGTAATAGTATAAGCATTATTAGCTACATTTTTACAGACAAGGAAACTGCGACTCAAAAACACTAAACAACTAGTCTATAATCATTACAGCTAGTAAGTATTGCAATAGGAACTTGAACCCAGGTCTCCTTCAGCTATAGTCTTTGGTAGCAGATAACATTCATTCTGTTTTTCCCAGCTTAAGATGTATGATGCAAACAAAACGCTAACATTACTGAAAACTCTCCCAAAGAGAGATGTCATATAAGGTTGCTCCAGCTCAAAAAATAAAGAAGGCAATTTTAAGGAATGCTAAAAAAAAAATTACTAAAGCACTTTTTCAAGTACCATGAATGACAGTCTGTTGTGATTAATAAACCTTTAGATGTAGCCTGCATTCACTGCATGTATAAATTTGCAACTACAATAAATGAGTTCATTTCTAGAACCTTTTATAGTGAAAACAACTTTAGGAGGAGGGATGGTTGATTGATTATTTTTAAAGGCTCTTCCTGCCAAAATTATAATTCAGCCTACTTCTGTTATGTTTGAGTCCATATAATAGAACCAGAGAGAGAAATTAGAGTGTTGTTTTTTCTCCTGTTCTTTTTGAAGACACAATTCTAGTGTTGGCCTATATCAGCAGACAATTTTTTAAAAAATATCTGAGCCACTACAATTTTCTGCCGACATGCATAAAAAGAACCATGACCAATCATGTGTCATATTGTCAAGTTCAATCATACACCATCCCATCTTAAGCTACCTTAGCAATTTTCTTTATTCTCCTCTTCTTTCTAATGTCTTTTTTGAGGTTGGAAAGGGATAAAATCACTTTGATTGGTGCTAAATGTCAACATGATGCTTTGACAGAGGGGCATTTTACGAAGAGAGAGAGGGGAAAATGAATCATAATAAGGGTAAAAATAACCTACTGACAATCACTTAGAGTTCGTGGCAAAGAGAGATATGGAACACACAAGTCAACCCCACAAAGACATGTTACCCCTAATAGGTAACATTCGCACACCTAGTGCCTCCTAATCTCCACATATTCCAGAACACTATGAAAGAAGAATTGTATTAACTCACACACCACCGCCTGAGCTGCCATTCAGATTAGTGAAGCATTATACTAGCTTTTTGCCTAACTTCCTTGCTTGACTTTTTTGCGATTTACAGCTAATGTTTCTGTGGTGCTATATGCTCAAAATAAAAATGAAGTAGTGCCATTAATTCAAGGTGACAATGTCAATGCCACATTGAATATGAATAAATACAAGAAATAAGTATACTAACAGAAGAAAAAGGTCACTAAGCTGAGTTGAAACTAGAGCCAGTTTGCTTTTTTTCTTTTAAGAAACCCACGACTTGAACCGAAATTGACCTACATTATTCATCTCACCCCCCTACTACCCTGAAGAGAGACCTATCAAGGAAGAGGGATATACGAGATGGGAAATAAAGGATTTTTATGTATTTTGTATTTCCATTTAACCTGACACATATATATTCAATACGTCAGATATGAATCAGAACTTTTAAAATATACAAAACACTAAAATTCCTACTTGTCAGAATGTGACATCTCACAAAAATATGACACCTCAAGAACATATGAAAATATGAAATATGTCCAGAAGAAGGTGACCAGGATGAGGAAGAGGCTGAAAACTACATGATATACCGATCATCTGAAGAAACTAGGAATGGTTAGCATGGCAAAGAGAAAATTAGGAGAAGACATGATAGCTGTCTGAGTATTTAAAATTTTGCCTTGTGGTTCAGGCAGTAGACTTGATCTTCTTGCAAAGGCAGAACTAGGATCAATGATTGAGAATTTTAGGAAATCAGATTTCAGTTGGATATAAGAAAGTTTCCTAACAATTAGAGCAAAAGTACTAAATAAAATAAAGTTCCGCATTGTTGTAGGTTTTCAGGCAAAGAATGTATAAAATTGGTTGGTTGAGGAGGATTTATTAAACTGAGGTTTCTTTAAAATCTATAATTATATGATAATTTATTTTGAGACTCATAGACCCATTTTGTCTACTTGACTTAAAATTTATGCAAATTTAGGAATCTAGTCCAAATAAGGAGAATATATATGTATGTATACACATACATACACACACACATACACACATGTGTGTCTTCCTATGTATTTTATTTTAAGCAATATTATTCTGAGAAGGGATCTATAGGCTTCATTAAACTGACAAAAAAGTTCATAACACACATTCACATTACAAACCCATGCTTTACATGTTGCAATACACGTAGATCTTTTCAGTTATGTTTTTCACATCCACTTATTCCCCCATATCTTCTAGAGAGGACCTATCCAATGTTTTTTGTAGGCACCAATGCAGGACTAGATTATTCCTTTTGATATGCACATGCACAATAATATTCTACCATATTCTTATGCCATAACTGTTCAGCTACTCCCCAACTGATGAATAATCACTCAGTTTCCAATTCTTTGCCACCATGGAAAAGCACCCTTGCTATAAATATTTTCGTACATATGGGTCCTTTTCCTCTTTCACCAATTTATAAATGGCCAATGGATATGAATAGGCTTGATATGAACAGGTCAATAAATTTCTTCAGAAGAAGAAATCCAAGCTCTAAATTATCATATGAAAAAACTGTAATAATTAGAAAATGCACATTAAAACAACTCTAACATATTAGTTCACACCCATGTGATTTGCTAATATAAAAAAAGAAAATTACTAATGCTAGAGGTGAGAAGACAAGTACACTAATGCATTGGGGGGTTTATTTTTTTATTTATTTTAAACATTTATTCTTTAAAAATTTGAGCTCTATGTTCTTTCTCTCCCTCCCATTCCTCTGTAACCCACTGAGAAGACAAGCAATATGATATCAATTATAACATGACATCATGCAAAACATATTCCAGATTGGCTGTTGCAAAAAAAAAAAATCCAGAAAAATAAAGTGAAACAATTATGCTTTAATATGCATTCAGAGTTCATTTCTCTGGAGGGGAAGAGCAGTTTCTTCAAGGATCCTTGGGAATTGTTTTAGATCATTGTCTTAAATAAAGTAGCTAAGTCTTTTATAGCTGATCATTGTTGCAATATTTTTAAATTTATTTATTTATTTTTAGTTTTCAACATTCATTTCCACAAGATTTTGAGTTACAGAATTTCTCCCCATCTCTCTCCTGCCCCCTGCTCCAAGATGGCGTGCACTCTGATTACCCCTTCCCCCAGTCTGTCATCCCTTCTATCACATTCACTGTCTTATCTCCTCCCCCCTTATTTTCTTGTATGGCAAGATATATTTCTATACACCATTGTCTGTATTTCTTATTTCCCAGTTGCATGCAAAAACAATTTTTAACATTTGTTTTCAAATTCTGAGATACAAATTCTCTCTCCTCTTCCCTCCTCAACCACCCTCATTGAGAAGGCAAGCAATTCAATATAGGTTAAACATGGGTAGTTATGCAAAAAACTTCCATAATAGTCATTCTGTGAAAAGCTAACTATATTTCCCTCTACCCTAGCCCACCCCACCCACTTATTCTATATTCTCCTTTGACCTCATTCCTTTTCAAATGTGTTTGCTTCTGACTACCCCTCTACCAATCTGCCCTCCCTTCTATCATCCCTTCCTTATCCCCTTTCCCACTACTTTCCTTTAGGCTAAGATACCCAATTGAGTGTGTATGTTATTCCCACCTTCAGTCAAATTCAATGAGAGTAAGATTCAGTCATTCCCTCTCACCTCCCCCCTCTTCCCCTCCATTGTGAAACCTTTTTCTTGCCTCTTTGTGAGATAGTTTACCCCCATTCTATCTCTCCCTTTTTTCCTTTTCCCAATATATTCCTCTCTCATCCCTTAAATTTATTTTTGTATATCATCCCTTCATATTCAACTCACCCTATGCCATCTACCTACCTACCTACCTACCTATCTCTCTCTCTCTCTCTCTCTTTCTCTATCTATCTATCATCTATCTATTTCCTCCAACTACCCTAATATTGAGAAAGGTCTAAACAGTTCAACTTTAATAAGTCCCTTATGATTTCTCTTTCCCATTTACATTTTCATGCTTTTCTTCATTCAAGTATTTGAAAGTCAAATTTTCTATTCAATTCTTCAGCAAGAATGCTTGAAAGACCTCTATTTCATTGAATGCCCATTTTTTCCCCTGAAGGATTATACTCAATTTTGCTGGATAGGTGATTCTTGATGTTAATCCTAGCAACTCTGCCCTCTGGAATATCATATTCCAAGCCCTTCCATCCCTTAATGTAGAAGCTGCTAGATCTTTTGTTATCCTGATTGTATTTTCACAACACAATTGATACGTTCTGGCTACTTGCAATATTTTCTCCTTAAGCTAGGAATTTTGGAATTTAACTACAATATTCCTAGGAGTTTTCCCTTTGGAATCTCTTTCAAGAAGCAATCAAAGAATTCTTTCAATTTCTATTTTAGTCTCTGATTCTAGAATATCAGGACAGTTTTCCTTGGTAATCTCTCAAAAGATGTTGTCTAGGCTCTTTTTTTGATCATGGCTTTCATGTAGGCCAATAATTTTAAATTATCTCTCATGGATCTATTTTCCAGGTCAGTGTTTTTTCCAATGAGATAGTTCACAGTCTTTTATTTTTTTCATTCTTTTGGTTCTGTTTTATAATTTCTTGATTTCTCATAAAGTTGTTATCTTCCATTTGCTCCATTCTAATTTTGGAGGAATTATTTTCTTCAGTGAGCTTTTGGACTCCCTCTTCCATTTTGCCAATCTTTTTTTTTTTTAAATCATTCTCCTCATTGGCTTTTTGAATCTCTTTTGCCATTTGGGTTAGTCTATTTTTTTTAAGGTGTTATTTTCTTCAGTACTTTTTTGGATCTCCTTTAGCAAGCTGTTGACTCATTTTTCCTGATTTTTTTGCATCACTCTCATTTCTCTTCCCAATTTTTCCTCTACTTTTCTTACTTGATTTTCAAAAGCCTTTTTGAGATCTTCTATGGCCTGTGGCCAATTCATATTTTTCTCATAGGCTTTTTTGATGCAGGAACTTTGACTTCATTGTCTTCTGGTTGTGCATTTTGATCTTTGTCACCAAAGTAAGATTCCATAGTCTGACTTTTTTTTTACACTGTCTGCTCATCTTCCAGGCCAGATACTTGATTTTCTAGTTTTTTTTCAGGGCAGGACTCTGCTTCTAGTGGGTTGGGGTTGGGAATGGATGTACTGTCCCAGGCTTCAGAGGTTTTGTATTGGTTTCTTGATCTGCCACCATCTGTGGACCCAGAGTTCTGGAAGCCGCAGGAGCAACTGATACTGCAGTTGCCACCACTGCCATCACCTCCACTGCCCCAGGGCTGGGGTCAGACCCGAGTCAGACCATGCTTCTCTTTCAGGTCCCACAGAGTTTTCCCACTGACCTTCTATGTTGTATTTAGCATTTGTGATTCAGATGTAGTGATTCAGTCCCCTGAAGCCTGCTCTGGTCCTGTTTGTGATAGCACAGCCCACACCTGACTGTGCTAGCCTCCCAGCCTAGTCTGATAGACCCTTTCTGTCATCTTTCCAGGCTGCTTTGGGCAGAAGATTTGCTTTACTCTCTTATTTTTTGGGTTATGCAGCTCTAGAATTTGTTTAGAATCATTTCTTACAGGAATTTGAGGGGTTTGGGGGAGAGCTCAAGCAAGTCCCTGCTCTTACTGCACCATCTTGGCTCCACCCCCCAGAGCTCTCATTATTATTAATAGTTCTATTACTATGTACAAAGCTCTCTTGCTTCTGTTCATCTCATTTTGCAGCAATTTGTATAGGCCTTACCAGGTTTTTCTGAAGCCATCTTGTTTGTCATTTCTTATTGCACACTAGTTTTCCATCACAATCACATTGTTCAGCCATTCCCCAATTGATGAGCAGCTACTTAACTTCCAATTCTTTGCCACCACAAAAATATCTGTTATACATATTTTGTACATATAGGTTCTTTTCCTTTGATCTCTTTGGGATACATATTTAGTAGTGGAATTTCTGAGTCAAAGGTTATGCAAAGTTTTATAGCCATTTGCAAATAGTTCCAAATTGTTTTCCAGAATGGTTAGATCACTTCACAACACCACCAACAATGCATATGCTAATACACTGATGGTAGAACTGTGAATTAGTCCAACCATTCTGCAAATCACTTTGGAACTTTGTCCAATAAGCTAGTGACCTATGAATTCTCTTTGATCCAGTGATAACTGCTAACTAGGTCTGTACTCCAAAGAGATTAAAGAAAGAGGCAACAGCTTCTTCACTTCGTATCATTATCCATTCTTAGAAGCTAGCATTTTCTAATTTGGATGATTTTGATGATCACATTTTTTCTAACTATTCATTAGTATGCTTAGATATATACTATAGGGTCAACACTACCACGGGTCTTTCCCATTCATCTGATAGTTTGTCAGTGAGTGTCAATGTTCTGGTCATGCCTTTACTATGACAAATGGAGTGAGCTGAGATGACCAAGTATCCCATGAAAACTTGCTTTGGGACATATCAAGACCTACACTGGTAACTACGCTATTTTGCTCTCTGAGATCAACTTCTGACTTGTGCTTCTATATATTTATAACTTCTTTATATCTTCTAGTTTCATTTATAATGAAAAAGTCAATACTGATGTCGTTCATTTCTTCCAGTAGTAAATCAATTTGTTCATGTTTGGCAAAGATTTCACATTTAGAGTACTTGCAGTAAAATTAACTTTATAGTCAGCCTATAAACCATGATTCTTATTACTCTCTTCCTCTCTTTTTAGCATCACTTTATCACCATGACAGTGAAAATGGAAAAGAGGTGAAGAAAACTGAGAACTATTTTGTATTTCTTTGATTTCAAGGGCAACAAGGTCAAAGGATTCACCACCTACTGGCTAATCTCCTGGCAGTTATATTGTCTATTTTCAGACTTGTTTTCAGACAAGAGACACAGGGTGTCATAAGAACATTATTATCTTATATTCTTTTCTTTTTTTTTTAAATAAATAAATTTATTTATTTTCTTGTTTACATTATTCATTTCCACAAGATTTTGAATTACAAATTTTCTCCCCATCTTTCCCCTACCCAACACCTCAAGACAGCCATAGCACACTATAACCCCTTGCCCAATCTACTCTCTCCTGTGTCCTCCCCTTTGCCCCTCTGACTTTCCGGTAGGGCAAGATGGATCTCCCTACCACAGTGCCTGTATATCTTAATTCCCAGTTGGATGTAGTTAATAATAATATATATACATATATATTTTTAACATTTGATTATAGAACTTTAAATTCTAGATTCTTTCCCTTCCTCCCTCATCACAAACCCTTCCTGGAAAGACAAGCAATTAAATATAGGCTGTACATGTGTAATTATGCAGAATATCTCCACAGTGGGCATATTGTGAGAGACCGATTATATGACCTTCCTTCCTATCCCACAACCACCCTTGTTCTATTCTCTATTCTATCCCTGTCCCTTTACAGAACTATGTACTTTTTTCAAGCCTCCTCCCCACCCTGTGCTCCCCTCCGTAATCCCACCTCTCATACCCATCCCCCGTACTCTCCTGTGTGGCAAGATACCCAGTTTAGAGTTTATGTTATTCCTTCCCTAAGCCAAATTCAGTGAATGTAAGGTTGATCCTTTCCCTTTTGCCTTCCTGTTCTTCTCCTCCATTGTAACAATTATCCTTTCCCTCTTCTATATGAGATGATTAACCCCATTCTGTCTCTCCCTGTCTCCTCTCATTCTAATCCTCTCCCACCTCAGAATTTCACCTTTTAGAGTATTGTCCCTTCCTGTTCTATTGATCCTGTGCCCTCTATGTACACATATATACATATACTCAGATATGTGTTCATATGCATATATAAAGCCTCCTATATAGACATATATGTATGTATATGTATGTATACATTTGTATTCCCTTCACCTATCCCCATACTGAGAAAAGTTTCATAAGTTACAATTGTTGTTTTTCCATGTTGGCATGTAAATAGTTCAACTTTGATAAGTACCTTATGATTTCTTTTCCATGTTTACCTTCTCATGCTTCTTATATTTGAGTTTCAAAATTTTTTTTCAGTTCTTGTTTTTTCAGCAAGAATGTTTGAAAGTCCTCCACCTCACTGAATGACCATATTTTCCCCTAGAACATTATACACAATTTTGCTGGGTAGGTGATTC
>CM053587.1:137343909-137368797 GCA_028646515.1 Pseudochirops corinnae | reverse complement strand
ACCTGACTATAACATTTCTAGGAGTTTTCTTTTGGGGATCTTTTTCAAGAGGTGATCAGTGAATTCTTTCAAGTTCTATTTTGCCCTCTGGTTCTAAAATATCAGGGCAATTTTACTTGAGAATTTCTTGAAGGATGCTTTCTAAGTTCTTTTTTAGATCATGGCTTTCAGGTAGTGGAATAATTTTTAAATTGTCTCTCCTGGATCTATTTTCCAGGTCGGTGGTTTTTTCAAGGAGATATTTTCACATTGCCTTCTCTTTTTTCATTTGTTTGGATCTGTTTAATAGTATCTTCATTTTTCATAAAGTCATTTGCTTCCATTTGCTCCACTCTAATTCTGAAGGAATTATTCTCTTCAGCGAGCTTTTGAGATTCTTTTTTCCATCTGGCAAATTTGACTTTTTAAGGCATTCTTCTCCTCATTGGCTTTTTGGGCCTCTTTTGCCATTTAAGTTAACCTATTTTTTAAGGTGTTATTTTCTTCAGTCAGTCTCTTTTCATGATTGTCTTGCATCATTCTCATTTCTCTTCCCAATTTTTCCTCCACTTCTCTTATTTGGTTTTCAAAATCTTTCTTAAGCTGATCTATGGCTTATAGTAAGTCTTCATGTTCTTGGGAGCTTTTGGTGTGGGCGTTCTGACTGTGTTGTCTTCCTCCTATTCCGTGCTTTGATCCTTTTTGTCCCCCAAGAAGAAATCTAGAGTTCAATTGCTGTTCTTACTTTGCTTCCTTTGCCTGCTCATGTTGGCCAGTTAATTACTTGATTTTTTAGCTCTGTGGAACTCTGCTTCTAGAGGGGAAAGCTCTGTCCCAAATTTCTGGGGGTTTTGCAGCTGCCAGAGCTATTAGGAAGCTGCCATTTTTTTGCAGCCCCCACGAGCTTTAGTTCACTGAAAATATACCCAAGGACCACCACCCGAGACCATGATCCAGATCCAGGCCACTCAACGCAAGAGCACTTAGCCTCTGAACAATTGCTTGGTCCCCCTGCTGTCTGCAGCCTGGGAGCTCTGAAGCAGCCATGTGGAAGTGGCTGTAGGGCCACCACTTCTGCTACTTCCTTGCCCTGGAGGCAGTTCGGCCAGACCACTTTTCTCCCCCAAATTTAGCTGAGTTCCACTGACTTTTCACTTAGTCCTTGTTTCTTATGGCTTGATAATTCTGGAAACTGTCACAGCTGCCACTGATCCAATCTCCTGAAGGCTCCAGCTGCAGCTCATCCTGGCTGCCCCACAACCAAGCCACGGTTTTAGGCTGGGCTGGTTTTGGCTCCCAGTGTGCTGCGATGAGCTCTTCCTGCCAAGCTGCCTTCAGTGGGAGATGGGTTTTTCTGTATTTTTGTCAGTTTTGGAACCCTAAAAATTGTTTAGAGTCATATTTCATGGGTATTTGACGTGGCTATGTGGGAGCTGCAGAACCTTGCTGTTTCCATGCCACCATCTTGGCTCCCTTATATTCCTTTCTAACTTGGTATAACTTGCTACTGGCATTATCTTCTTGAATATAGGGTCATCTCTTCACCATGATCAGGCCAATAAGGCATTTGGAATAGGAATTTTCATTTCACAACCCATGAAACAGAAAAAAAGACAAATGGACCTCATTTCTGTGTGACTCCTCTTTTTCTTGATAATGTGGAAGGAAATGAAGTAAGTTATTAAGAATGACTTGATTTTTCAATCATCTAGAATCATCAATGTGTGACATTTGTCCAAGGACCAATGCCAAAAGAATTGGAACGTATCTATACTCACAGTTCTGCTATAAATGAAACCAGAAGATACAAAAGATGTTTTATATAGATAGAAAGAATCTTCACCAGTTCTTCTTAAAGAATCAGTTCAATGAACTCCAATTCAACAGATATTAACTGAGAAAGGTCTTATATTAGCCCTTAGGATAGAAAAAAATAGACTTGACAGAGACCTTGCCTTTCAAAATGTTTAAATTTAGTTGGGGAGGGAATGAACATATATATATATATATATATACTGAAGCAAATAAAAGAATTGATTCAATTGTTTGAACAAGAGCAATAAAATACTATTCTAGAAATCACTTGATCATCTCACCTTGCACTGCTCATGATGAGTAAAAGCAAACAGACCTCCAAGAACATAATTACAGCTTATATACATGCATTCATTGCAGATGACAGAGAAGTAAAAGCATTCTGTAAAGAAGTTAGCAAGACCCAACAAATTGAATCAACATGTACTCTTATACTTAGCAACTTTAATTCAAAAGTCGATAAAAATATATCAAAAATTATTTTGGAAAATATAGATTAGATTAAAAAAGAAAGTAATTAAGGTTTATGGGCTACCTAGAAGCTTCATGGCTATTTATAAATTTTGAACACTTGCTTCAAGAGAATACTTGGAAGGCAATGAATAATATTACAAGCAATAAATGATGTCATTTTTAATATAACTATATTAACAAGGAGAAAATGATTGGGTATACTTATTATTTACAGAATTAATGGTATGTGATCAGATTATCAACTAAGTAGCTTGGATAGGCATATGGGAACCAGGTTCTAAACAGCCATAAATGTTAAACAGAAGAGTTTCTATTTGATCCTTAAAGTAATAGGAAACTGTGGGAGTTTATTGAGCAAGGGAATGGTATGAACATATCTATGTTTTAAGAATATCATTCTGTCAGCTGCATGGAGGATGGATTGGAGAGGGGAGGAATTTATTGTAGACAGTTCATTAGCTGGTTATTGCAACCACATAAGAGACATATGATTTAAAAAACCTGATGTTTGGAGACAAAAGGGATAAATGCAAAAGATATTACATATACATACATATATATTTTATACATTTATATATAATATAAATGTGTATATATATATATATTTATACATATAAATGCAAATGATATGTATATAATTAAAGGCTTAAGGATAATTTTAACATATTTTAGGGTGAGGGAACATGTGAAGTTGAAGGTACTTCCAAAGTTGCAAACCTAAGTGACTAGAAGTAAGGTGGTATCCCTGACAGAAATAAGGGAGTGAGGAAGAGAAGGATGTTTAAGGGGATGCATAATTAATTCTATTTGGGACATGTAGAGTTTGATATTTCTATGGGTCATCCAACTCAAAATTTATAAAAGGAAGTTATCTACTAGGAGTATATATGCTCATTTGCAAAACATAACAGGAAAAGATGGCAGAAGACCATGAGCAGTATTTCCTCCCTTTCCTGCAACCTATCCTGATGCATTGTATTGTACATAACAAAATCTAATAAATGATTAGCCCTGCAAGTCTGTCTGCTTAGTTAGCTCTGCTACCATATATTTCATCAGGCAAACCCACTTATCACTTTTTTACAATAACGACACGCTATCTCAATGTTTATTTAATTATTATTAAGTTAAATTCAAGAAGTTTAGGACTGTAAATTAGATTGACAAAAGTTTACTTTGCTTACTTTCAAAAAATATAGGTAATGGTGCCATTTAAAATGTATGGAATAAAATGGCATCTCTAGAGATTTCGCCATTGGCTTTCACTAGAAATTACATAGGAGGATTTAAAGAAAAATGAACAATTTCAGAAGCTTAAGACTAAAAAAAAATACTCAGCTTTCTATGAATTTTTACACAAGAAAGGAACAAAATACAGTTCACCTTTAGCCAAAGCCCAAAGAGCACCAAATTAATTTGTTAAAGTTGCCATGGTAATGTCAACTTTTTTGACAAAAGATTAGTGGTGAACAGAAACTAGACAGAGCTAGGCAGAAGGGTTTTGCGTTTTCACTGGACATAAATCCAGATTGATGAGGGTCTGTCAGTTGCATCTGCCACGTCTAAGCAGCACCAGCTGTATATTAAGCCCCAATAACATTATGAAATGACACATGAAACAGATGAGGCTTAGTACTAAAATGAGAAGCAGCATATGAAGGAAATTTGCTATTGCAAATGAACACAAGAAATTATACACTTAAAGCAACCTTAAAAACAATCTCACATGCCCAAAATCTGTTTAAAAAATAAAGGTAAATCTAAAGAAACTGAAAAAACAACAAATGAAATCAGGATAGGTCATGTATAGCCTATGTTTTGTAACTTACAAAACATTTTCCTTGTGCCAACTCTAGGATAGAGCCAGTAGGAGTAAAATATTAACTATACAGGAACTAGTACCATACCTTGTTGATTCTGTCACTCTCTGCCAGAGTCCAGCTTTTTTTCACATAGTAGGCACATTATGAAATGTGATTAAAGAAGTATATTGTCCCCATTCTGCATATTAACAAACTGTGGCTCAAAAACATAAATGAAATTGGCACAAATAGGCTTGCTTAAAGCCACAAAGCCAGTATCTCAGCTGAGATGTGAACACAGGTTTTGTAGTTTCAAATCTAGGGTGTGGTTTAGCTCTCTTAGTAGAATCACCTTGAAAAACATTCTATCTTACTTTTAGATTCCATTATTTTGTTTTTTTTTTCTAGGATTTTTTTTTTGCAGGCAATTGGGGTTAAGTGACTTACCCAGGGTCACAAAGCTAGTAAGTGTCAAGTGTCTGAAACTGGATTGAACTCAAGTCCTCCTGACTTGAAGGACAGTGCTGTATCCACTGCTCCATCTAGCTGCCCCAGGAATTTTTTTTTATAGGAGCAATATTTAAGCATATGGTTTAGTAACATGAGATGCGAACAGAAAATTGTCTTCTCTATGTTTCAGTTTATTCACAACCAAATGACATTTTTCCTGATTAAATTACCCCATAGGACTAGTTCGATTATTCTGTTACTGGTGAAAACTTCTCAGTAGACAGAAAGTCATAGGATCATAGATATAGATTAGGAAAGCAACACATACACACACACACACACACACACACACACACACACACACACATTTTACACAAGAAGAAAATAGAGAAGTACCCTGAGTAACTCAGCTAGTAAGACAGAAAGCTGAGATTTAAACTGACATCATCTGACTCCAAATCTAGCCATCATGCCCCTAAACATTCTGAGTCTTTTCTTGGAAACTTTAATGATTTTTTCTTCAGTGAACAAAGGCCATGACCATGAAGCTTTCTGATTGACATTTATGACCCTCAACTTGTCTGTTACCAAACACAGACAGTATAGCACTAAACAAATTGCCAATCAAGCTAGTCATTGAGACAAGAGAAATAATTGCCCTGCATGTGACAAGTGATTGGACTGGATGTTTATAGTTAAATTATTTCTGTTATCTAAATAGGACTATTTATAATCAAAGTTACAACTCAGCATTTGACTCACATAGTCAATTTATAGATGTGATCATAGTTTTTATCTCTTTCTTACAAGGACTTCCCTTCTTCCTTTCTTCCTTCCCTATTCCAATCTTCCTTCTGGACTGGAAGAGCTAATCACTAAAATATCCATCATGACAGAGCAAGAAAATGCCATGCTGTATAAGCTTAATCAAAGAGCCACTGCCCTCCTCAACCCCACCCCATACATATAAACCCAGTGTAGGCCTTGGTGCTAATACTTCTTACCTGTCACTCTTTCCATTGATCATTCTAAATCTCTCTACCTGGCATAGTATTGTTGTTATATGGACACCTACCTTGGACATAAACCTAGCCTGCTTTCCTCTATGAGCAAAGCCAATATGCGATGCTAACTCTCCAGTATTACACTACTGCATCACCAAGTCTCCCATCAGATTCCCTGCCATGAGACCTGATGAGGGTCTGCATTGGAGTGGAAACAAATGGTTAATTGCTTTGAAGGAAGAAGAAGAAGAGAGATTTTGCCATCCTCAACATTTTTCAAAGACGAAAAGGTAGCACCTTGGGGAAAATATATCTCATAATAAGAGGATGTTTTCTCTTCTCTGTCCCTTTCTGATGATTGGCAAGGGATTAGCAGGCAACTTGTAAAGTGAGACAAGATCACTGAGAGCCGGAGTTGTATAAGCAGGCCAACATCTTAGCAAATGAATGAAACTTGGCAGAAGTGAGTAATCCCTGCACCAGCTACCCAGGAGATCATAAACTGTTCCGAGCAGAGGTATATAATTTGGCTCTGTAAAACACACACAGATTTGCAAAAGTAGAATATGTAGTGAATTGTTAAGTGAGCCTATTGACAGTTTAAATGAAACAATATTTACAGCACAGTTTCATTCTCTCTATTTTTATTCTCATTTTAATTTATCTCTTCCCAAAACCTATCTGTAGAAAGCTCCTGAGGCAGAGGGTAGGAGATGGGTGGTGGAGAGAGGAACTCAGCAACTTGCTCATTGGTCTACTCAGATAAACTACCTCAGGCTGAAGAAACTATGTGGCTCCACATTACACAAAAACATATCTCAGGAGCCCCCATCAATGTGTTAACTTTTATTAGTCAGAAAAAACAATTCATTCAAAGCAGATGTCTATTTCATGAAATGATATAGTAAGAAAAGTAGTAATAGACTATTTCCACCATAAACTTAGAGCAAAGTCATCCACAAATATACACACCATCATTAGGAATAGTTTGCAAGGCTATAGAAAACATGTTGAAAAGCACATATATAAGGAATAATGATTATAGCAATAATACATGCTTATAACAATAACATAGCTCCTCAAGGTTTGAGAGATGCTTTACAAATAATAAATCTTTTATCCTCACAAAAACCCTGAGAGGTAGGGGTTGTTATTATCCCCATTTTACAGTTGATGAAACTGAGGCAGGCAAAAGTTAAGTGATTTGTCCAGGGTCACATAACTAGTAAATATCTAAGGTAGGATTCTGAAGGCAGTTCTTCCTAATTCCAGGTCCAGTGCTTTTTTTTTTTTTTTGCTTTGCTGCCCAGAACTGCATGTGATCATGCAAGAGATAAGAAGAGGGAACATGTAGTCAGAAGTCCTACCCCAGTGGTTCATTACATCAAGATGCTAAGCCTGAATTCTCAAAGGTTATACCAACAGAGCGCAATCTTTGGCAGGTTCCACCAACCTGGAAAGGATGAGTGAAGGCTGAAAACCAGATTATGTCTGTAGCATGAAGACTAGACTGGCTAAATTCAGACTGGCCTGACTGATCCCAGAAATGGGCTTTTGGAAATGAGATAGCTAAAATTAATTGTTCAGAAACCATTCCAGTGTCCTTTTGGTGAGAGGTGTATGAGAACAAGGAATAGAGGTAGCAGTTCATATTTATATACTGTTTTATGGTATATGAAGTGCTTTCCTTATAATGTTTCTCAGAAATAGACAGTGTATACATTATTGTCCCAGTATTCTAAAAGAAGTTACATGATTTGTCCATGATCTTTCAACTAGTTTCTGAGTTGGAATTTGAATCTTGGTTTCTCCTGCCTCCAGGTCCAGTATGCCCCATCATGACTTCTCTTATCAAAGGGATGGCTGCTTCTTTTTCCCTTAACCTTTTTCCCTAAACATTACCATGATTAATCTATCTTAAATTGGAGGTGTCCACTGTTCACAAAATGGCTCCATAGATCCATCTTGTTAGCTCTTTGCTTTGCCCAATTCCACAGTATTGAGTTGACAAAGCGATGAGCCAATATAGGCCAAGAGAGAAGAGAATGAGCCCTTTTTTGTCTCCATATCCCTCAAGGATGAGCCATGTAGTTTTGGTACTAAGGAATCAACATCAGGGAACCCTGACCTAGGGATCCTCTTAACCTTACCTGTTCCCTGGATGCACAGAGAACCTTTGGACCTAAAAAGCTAAAAGGAATATTTCTTTTAAATTGAAGAAAGAGATGCTAAGATCCATAATGCACATAAAATCCACAAAAACAGCTGGTAAATCATTATGAACTTCCATACCCTATGAACTCTTCACTATATTTCAAATGACTTTTTGATATAGTTATGTGCAGCTTATCACTGTTTAACAAACCACTTCACACTTCATCTCTTAATATATGAATATCTTCTAAACCTTTGTTTCTAGACCAATCCATCCAGTAGAAGAGGAAAGACAATGGTATGGTGGAGCACACTATCCAAGTCAGAATGCCTTGATCCCAACTCATCTTTCCTCTATCATGCAGCCAGGAGGCACAATAGATCAGAGCACTAGACCTGGGTTCAGGAAAACTTGAGTTCAAATCAAACAGAAGCCACTTACCAGCCATGTCACCCTGGGTTATTCACTTAACTTCAGTTCCTTCTATTGTAAAATGGGAATAATAACAGCACCTACCTCCAAGGGTTGTTTTGAGGATCAAATGGGGTAATATTTTTTAAATGCTTAGTGTACAGTGGGCACTTAACAAATGCTTGTTTCTTTACTTACATCCTATGTCTTGAGATCTCTCAGACTTTCTGCAAAGGCCCAATGTCTATTCTCAAAACTTCACCACCAAAACATGAACATCTGACACATACTGAGATGACATTTCAGTAGAAACATAGAATCTGTGTATCAAACTAGCAGATGATACAAAGCTGGGAGGAATAACTAACACAGTGCCAGGTTAACAGTCAGGATTCAAAAACATCTTGACATTGAGCTGAATCTAATAAAATGAAATTCAATAGGGGACTCACAAAGTCTTAAACTTAGGTTCAAGAAATTGACAAGAAGCTCAAGGTGGGGGAACCATATTTAGACAACAGTGTTGCTGAAGACAGCTGAGGGTTTTAGCCAACAACAAACCCAGCAGGAGAAAGTTGTAATATGGCATCAAAGAAAACTAAGGTGATCTCAGACTGAATTAAGAGAAATACAGCTTTTAGAGCTAAAGCAATCATAATCCCTCCACTCTCAGTCTTCATCTGTCCACATTGGCAGAATATTGATTTCAATTCTAGACAGAACCTAGCAAGGACATTGATAAGCAAGAGACCAGTTTGAGAACAGTAAATAAGATGGTAAAGAGTGTTTAATTTGTGTCATTGAATTATTATCCTGTCAAATTCATTAAAATGAGTTTATATCATTTTTAGCATCAAAATATCCTAGTGGTATCAACTGACCTGTACTTTAAATGGAGCATTAGCAAAGACTTACCTATTGTCTACAATCATGTAACTAGAACAGTGATCCACAAAAACTTAAGCACAATGATTGTTAATTTATTTTGCAATGCCAAATACCCATAATCTCAATCTGTGAAAAGTTTTCAAAATATTAAGATGCAGGAGAAGAAATTGAAATAACATGGGAACAGGAAGAGGTACATTTCATCTTTATAGTCCTGTTAGTTCCTACAGATTCACCAAGGATGTTTTCAGTCAATATACAGATGCTGTTTACTTAATAATATTTTTAATAAACTACCAAAAGCAGTATCTTATTGACCCTTGCAATGGGCCTGAATTTCTCAATAACTGGAAAAAGATTGGAACTATTTTCTTTGTCAATAACTCAATGCAGAGCTCCTGTCACTCACTTCCCAACTTCCTTTAATGTTTTGAAGTCACCCCATGGCATGAAGGAGGAAAATATAGAGCCTGAAGCTCCAAAGGGAGAAGAGAAGGAGAAAAAGTACCATGATAAAAGCTGTAGAATGACAAAGTTTCTCTCATACATTTGACAGAATCTTGGCCAGATCAATGTTGTGGTCTCTATGGAAATGTTGACTTGTGTTAATGAAGACTTCCATGGTTCTTCTGAAAACAAGAAAGAGGAAAAGCATGAGGAAGACCATATACAGATATACTGGTCCCCCAAGGAGATGATGTGGAAAGTAGCACCATAGAAGTTATCAAAGCCTTGTATAAAAAGACTGCTAAATACCAACAAACCAAAAACCAAAAAGTTTCCAACACTCAGAATTCCCAAAGGATTTAGTGAAAAGTATTTTCCAAATCTTAGTTGTAATTCAAAGTATACGTTGATAAAGAACAAATCAGGATTTCTTTTCTTATTTTGTATTTAAGCTTAAAATAAATTAAGAAAAAAGACAAAAATCAGGAAAAGAAAAAAGGCATGTGAAGAAGAACATAAAAGTAAACCTCACAAGAAACTTGCCTCCAAGGTACAAAGATGATCACAATGGTGGGAGAGATGTAAAAAAGTTGGTGTTTACTACTATAACAGTCACAACAAGAAAAAATAAAAACAGGAAAAGGAGACTGTCTCAGGGAGACAGCATAGTGAGTAGAGTGTTAAATATAAAGGAACAATAGGATGATGGTAACTGACCTCAAGAATACTTACCTAAACTCCATTGAAAAAGATGAGAAAAATAAAAGAATAAAAACAGATCATTTGCAATTTTAAAAGCACTTTAAGAATCAAATGCAAACATCTAATTTGACCCTTAATAAAGTCTTGAGAATTTTGAAAATGCAAAATATTTCCTAACATTCCTGACAGTCTTATGTTCTCAATTATTATTGGAGAAGTTGGTCATCAGAATTAAATTAAATATTGTTGTTTATTGTATTTGCTTTAAACTATCTTACAGATTACAGCTAAGAGCAATTTCTATTTATCAAAGTTTTGACAAAAACCTAGTCATGTCAATCAATCAACAAGAATTTACTAAACACCTGCTATGTACCAGGCACTTTGCTAAGTGTTTGTGATACAAAGACAAAAATGAAACAGCCCCTGCCTCAAGAAGCTTACATTAAAATTAAAATTTTATTCAAAGTTGTATGTGAGGAAGCTAGAAACTATGGTGGGAAGAGGCCAACTAAAATTCTCATCCAGAAGAGGACACTTGAGATGATTCTTGAAGACAGCAAGTGATATCAAGGGGCAGAAATGAGGAGAAAGAGCATTCTAAGCTTGGGCATCAGTAAGTACAAAGTCATAGTGTCAAGAGAGAGAATGCTATACATGGGGAAAAACAAAGTATATACAAATACATAATATAGGCCATATGTACATAAAATAAATGCATAAAATAAAGACAATATAATTGAGGGAGAGTAGGCACTGGTAGCTGGGTTGGTTTGAATTTTTTGTAAAAGGTTGCACTTGAGCTGAATTTTAAAGGACACCAGGATTCCAAGTGATGGAAGAAAGAAGATAATACACCCTAGCAAGCTATATTTTATCATGATGAAACTAAGTCCTCTACAAATTAATCAAGCCTTGTATAGAGGGCTGAATCACAGAGCCATTACACAGAGAACCCAGGGAAAAGGCATGACAAAAAACCTGAGCTTCCGCCATTAGAACCACCAACGTGAATGAGAGAAGGCTGGTGACCTTGTTTCCACTGAGTTTGAAGACTAAGGGAAATTTCACAACAGGCTTTAAGGATTTCATTACGTTAAGACTCATATGTACAAAAATATTTATTGCAGCTGTCTTTGTGGTGGCAAAAAACTGGAAATTAAGGGGATGCCCATAAATTGGGGAATGGCTAAACAAATTGTGGTATATGAATGTAATGGAATACTATTGTGCTATAAGAAATGGGGAGGAGATGGACTTCATATTTACATGGAGATGCTTATGCAAACTGATGCTAAGTGAGAAGAGCAGAACCAGGAAAAATTTGTACACAATCACAGATACATCATATGTGTGATGACCAACTTTGATAAACTGGGCTCTTCTCAACAATGCACAGTTCTAAGAAAACTCTACAAGCCTCAGGATGGAAGGAGATATCTACATTCAGAGAAAGATCTAGAGAGAACAGAGTTTAAACGTAGACCGAAGCAATCTACATGCTATCGTTCTTTTCTATGTTTGGTTTTGTCTCTTCTTTCCCAGTGTTCACTCCCTTCTATACAACCAGACTAATGTCCAATGTGAAAGTATTTGCAGATCTTATACTTGATTGCACGCCGCCATGGCTTGGGGGGGAATTTGAAACTCAAGGGATTGTGGAGCTGAATCATGTAAACTAAAAGTAAATAAACAAATCAACTTAATTTAAAAAAGAAAAAAGGATTTCATTATGTTGAAGAATCTGACAGTCCTAATTAATTCATAAAGTGTCAATGCATTAATAAAGCATAGGTTGGTCTCCATCCTAGAAGAGGTGAATGGTCTGATCTCACTACTCCGTAGGTTATCAAGGAGAATCAAGTGTTCCTCAAAAGAATGGAAGTTCTTCAAATAAGACAATAAAGAGAATAATCTGAAGAGGCAGAGGGATATACTAACTATATGTTCAGGAAGATAGAAAGAAGAAAATTGTGGCAAAGGAGGAAGGAAGAAAGGAGGACAACTGAATATGAGGACCTCCAATAAGTGTGGTGCTTTTCCTGTAAATGGATAAACCAGACAATTTAAGGACAAAGTAGCTTCTTTCATTCCAAGGAAAAATTCTGTGAATCTATAAGTCATACCAGGAGAAAATTCAGTAATGATCAGATAAAGGAGACACAAATAGTGGTGGTTGATGCTTTCTTGCAGAGAGATAATATGGCAATTCTTCCTATCCTGACATTAAGAGTAGAGAGACCTGCAGATTTCACAGGATTTACATACAAAATGTTACAGAGAATGTTTAGAGAATTGGCAAGATTGTATGACTTTCTTGAAGAACATTCATGTGTGTAGGATAGAAGAAGGTAGATGTGGGTTATATAGAGTCAAGGTTCAGAAAGGCCTAACTGGTAATGGGAAATAGAACCAAAGGATTCAAGGGTAGTTGATAGAGACACATCCCCCATCTACTAGATTACTAGATTGTAAACTCTTTGAGTGTAGAGATTATTTGGGGGCTATTTTGGAGGGATATTATATCCCCAATGCCTAGCACCCATAAAGTACTTAATGAATGTTTCTTGGATTAAAAACAAATTTTTTTAATGTCCTGAGACTTAGCAAACCTGACAACCATTAACTACTTATGATAATCGATTCAGGTTCAAATGTTACCATAAGAAGGAACCTTTAAAAGCTTTCTAAGGATTCAGAAGTTCTGAATAAGCAACTGAAACCTCTAAGGGCACTGGTAGTATTTTAATCTTTTTTACCCATTAAAGGGAAATATTTTAGAAAGAAAAGTAGATTTACAATATAAATGAATAAAAAAATTTAAGTTCTTACTATGTGTCAAGCACTGTGCTGAGCACAGAATACAAATATGCAAGTGAAATCATCCCTGCCCTCAAGGTTTACATTCTAAGAAGAAGAGACAGCACATAAAGGGTTGTGATAGGCAGAGAAATGTATTTTGGTTTGAATAGTCACAGTCACAGGTAGTGGAATAACAAGACAGTTTACTGGCATTCCAAGACAATGAATAAATGAAAAAGCATTTATCACTCTCTTCCTATGGGCCAAGCAAACTGAAGCAATGGCAGTGTTAACTTGATTATGGTTCTTAGAGCAAGAGATGGAAAGCAGGGGGAGGTGTGCACACATACCACAGGGTAAAGATGTTTACATTTGAATAACTTAGCTCCTCCAAAGCAAGGTCCCTGAATGTCTAAGGATGGAGGATAGAATAACAATAGCAGGAGAGCAGAAAATATGAAGATACATAGACCCAGAGGGTTCGGATCTGAGTGACTTAGCATCTCTACCAGCCACTCCAGATCAACTTTGACTCTGGTAACATTTATCTGAATGCCATACTTCTATGGGAATTAATTGATTCAGTCCTTGAGAAGTTGTGTTTGTCCTTCATTTTCAAAGAGGACCATGGCATCGGGGAGGTGATAACATGGCTTGAAGTTGACTTTGATTTGAGTGAGGGAGGACTATTCAAGGTCAATAACCTTACTTTCTCCTCCGGAGCCATCTGGGTCCAGTGGCCAGATATTCATCAGACTGACTGGAGATGACTCAGGATTCAATGGGAGACCCTGGTCTTTTTAGGCTAAGGCCTTTTTAGGTACTCACTTAAAGTGAGGTAATGCCTATTCAGTGAATAGGCCTCTTTAAGAAGTGAATCAAGAGATGGTCCCTTTAATTAGGGAAAGAAAAAGAAAAAAATCAAGCTGGGAGGGGAAGACCTTCAATGCTGCTTTTCCAAAGAGAAACAGTTACCATTGACTTTAACTCTAAGCCAGGAGGGCCCAAAATACAGCTATTAAATGGAGCTTTTGCAAGGACCTATTGTGGTCCAATCTATGAGCTTCAGAGTATGCATGAAGTTAAATGGTAACTAATTCTCAATCTTTTAGATTTTTATTATTCTCTTTATATTTCTTATATGTTCTTCCACTTCAGAGAATTAATTTATGTATTTCTTGAAAGTCTTTCACAATCTGATTTCAACCTATCTTTCCAAACTGGTTTTACATTCCTCGCCCTCACATGTCCCAACCAAACTGGACAACTTGTCATCCTTTATCCAAATTCCATCACCTGCTTCCCCAGCTTTGCAGAGGTTATATAGGTACTTGTGCCTTTAATATTCTCTCTCCTTATTTCTGTCTCTTAGAACTTTTAACTTCCTTTAAGGCTCAGTTCAAGTGCTGCTTCTGACCTTCTTGCTTTCTCTAGTTGTTATTTCCTCCCCAAAGTAAGTTGTATTTATTTTTTGCATCACTTCTACCACCTGGCTTCTATGGCTTCCTTCAGCTTTCAGGCAAGATCCCATCTTCTAGAAGAAGTCTTTACCTGTCCTTAATGTTCTTTTCCCTCTGAGATTATCTCCAATTTATTCCATACATATCTTGTTTGTACCTAACTGTCTTCATGTCGTCTTTCATGTTGTCTAGAAGATGTATCCCTTCAGGTCAGGGACTGTGTTTTTGCCTTTCTTTGTATTCTCCAGTACTTTGGACAGTTCCTAGCACATAGTATACGCTCAATACATTCTTGTTGACTTGGTTTGATTTGTATTTAGCTACCAGTGCATACATTGTTTCTCTCCAGTAGAAGATAGAGTCTTGAGGTCAGGTACTAGGTTATTTCAGTCTTTATATCTCTGCCACCTAATATGTTGGCTGACATATAATAGGCACTTGATAAATGGTCGTTGAATCAAACTTTTGAAACATATGAATTTAGTTTGTTTCGTTTTTTTCATCCATATGGTGATTTCCCAGTAGCCTTCAGCACTTTAGAAGTATTTAGTAAGCATTTCCTAAGTATGATGTTCTGCTATATATCAAAATAAATGCAAAGTCAAAAAGACATATATTTACAGAGAAGCCTAATCCCTTTGGTAATGTACAGCAAAAGGAATCAAAATACGGCAAACTGTGAAGCAGTCTTTCTTTGATTTACCTTCTTCCTATAATCAGTGTGGAATATAATTAATACTATTTCATCTACTACTTTCTAGTAATTTTTTATCACTCTTTATTTTGTAATATCATAGCTGGGGACCCAAAGACAGCATTTTCTTATAAATACTTATATTTTCCCTTCACCATATTTCTGCTTGAAAAAAAAACTTCAAGATCAACTTTCCAGATGTCTGAGTCTTTTGTGCACACTCACCAATTCTTCATCAGTTTAAACTTTGAAAAGCTCTCACATTGGAATATTTTCATTTTGTATGAATTCATTGCACCAATATGGGTCAGCATACGAAATCATATGAGCAGCAGTGTTGTGTAGTAGGAAGACCACTGGATTAAGTGTCAAAGATTTGAGTTCCAATTCAGACTATTCCATTTACCAGCTGGGTAACCTTGATCAAATTAGTTAATCTCTCAATCTTAATTTGTTCATGGGGAAAATTGGAAAAAACATATTCATAGGACTTGCCTTCAGGATAGTGGTGAGAATCAAGAAAAATTATATGTGAAGCAACTGGATGGTACAATGGATAGAATAGTCATGCTAGAGTCAAGAAGACCTGAGTTCAAACCCAATCTTAGACACTGACTAGCTACGTAACCCTGGAAAAGTTATTTAACCCTGACTACCTACAAAAAAAATAAAAAGAGTATTGCATGCAAGTACTTACCAATGTAAGATATTGATATAACTAAGCAAGATAGAAGAGAGGCAAGTTGTTCCATTGCAGTACAGTGAAAAGAATGTTGTATTTGGAAATGAAAGATATAGGTTCAAGTTTTAACTCTTTTCTTACTACATGTGTGATTTTGTTTAAGTAATTTCCTCTGTGGGCTTCAGTTTTGTCATTTCTCATAGAATTAGACAGTTGTACAAGACAGTCTCAGAAGTCCCTTCCTGTTCTAAATCCATAAACTTATCCCTAAACAATAATTCCCTCCACAATAGCCTTGGTCAGTGGTCAATTACCTAAAAACTGGATGTAACCATGTAAATCTAGAGACAGCTTGACTCCAGCTATCAAAAATGTTGTTTCCTCCTCTGTATAGTTCTCCTTCCAGAATCACTCTTCCAACTTATATTCTTATGAGCATTGAGAGTAGCCAGAGGGTGACACAATTTCTCTGCGTATAATTCTCTGCTCTTGATAGAGGAAGGCTCAACATTGATAGCATCATATGCTTATCAAATTATTCAAGCATGTTATGATGATCTTCTGATTGGTCTAAAGCAAGTGTGGGGAACCTGCAGCCTTGAGGCCACATTGTAAGCTTGAGTGTATAGGTCAGGGGTAGGGAACCTGTGGCCTCCAGGCCACATGTAGACCTACCTCTGGGTCCTTGAGTGGGCCTTTTGACTGAGTCCAAGTTTTACAGAACAAATTCTTTTAATAAGGGGATTTGTTCTGTGAAGTTTGAATTCAGTCAAGGGTCACACCCAAGGATCTAGAAGGCCATATGTGACCTTGAAGCTACAGGTTCCCCACCCCTGCTCTAGAGTTTCTAATACTGTCACTCAGAGCCTCCACTGACATATTTTCCATTGATTATCAAGCAATAAACCAAATAAATTTTTTAAAAAGAGAATTTACCAGTGTGGTACAGTAAAAACAATAGGCACAAAACAAATAGTCATACTCTTCTACTGTACACAAGGGACCTGGGAAGAGTGGTCTCAAAGTTAAAATACACTTATGAGACCCATAAGTAAAGGACATGTAGGGCAAAGGGGTATCCTCAAAGTCCTGACACTGGGAGTTATTTTCTCCCCCTTGTGGAGTCCTTATAAGCTTCCCCTTAGGTAGAGTTCTCTGTTGGGCACGAAGGATTAATCCATTTCTATAGTCAATAGCCAGTATTCTCCGTAACATGGCAGAAAGGAAGGGGGCAATGACTCCATAAAGTTGCTTCCTCTTGTCAATGACTATTATATATCTATCTGCATTTGTGTGCCTGTGTTTGTCTTCAGTGTGTCCCTCTCTGGTCTTGGTTGGATGTGTTATCTCCTCCTGGTCCCTTGGTCATGGTTGGATGTGTTGGCTCCTCTTGGTCCCTGCTTTCTAGTGACATGGTCAATGGAAGGTAAAGGGAGAAGAGAGGGCGAAAATACTCTCTCCTTCATCCAAGAGCAATTTCCTCTCAAGAGCTTGGCTAAAATAAGGATCCTCAATTCTGGAATTTAAAGCTTCCACCACTGGACTGGACCCATCTAGACTGAAGTCCCAAATGGAGTGATTACTGTTTTATACATGGGCCCAATAAGTATAACTCAGCCTTTCAATTATACTGATTTCTTTCTTGACCCAACCGAACAGATTCGTATCTCATTAAGAGATCACAGGTTATCTTATTTACACATTTAAAGCTTCACTATATCTATTGGTTGATAGATTAATTAGGGGTAGGAGAATAACTCCTTCCTGATGCTAACACAGAACCGACATCTTCCTTTCAGCAAATTCCACCATGGCTCCTTGCTCTGCTCTTTAGAGCAGGATACAGGATAGTTCTTTAAATTCTCAAAGACAGTCATCATTGTCTCCTTAAGACTTGGTTTCTCCTGGCCAGATATATCCAATTCATTAAACTAATCTTCTTTACCACAGTCACTCTCATCTTATATTCTCCTGCTTTCTAATGTCCTTCTTAAAATGGGTTGCTCAGAAGTGAGCATAATACTCATTCAGATGTAGTTTGACCAGAGCAAAGGTTAGTGCGCTTATCATCTCCTTAATCCAAGAAAACCCTGCCTATTTTAATGTATCCTATGATTATTAGGGTTTTTTTGGGTGGGGGAAGGCATCATACATGTCACACTATTATCTCAAATTGAACTTGTAATCCACTAAAACCCCTTTTATGCAAACAATTAACCCCCCCTCCCCCATTATGGATCTGGAGTCAGAGAATTTGGGTTTGAATCTTGGTTCTCCTATTTACTATTGGCATGACTACGGGAAAAGTGGCCACTTCTTTGGGTCTCAGTTTTCTCCACTCTAAAGTTGGAAGAGTTGTAAGGTCCTTCTCAGTTTAAAATCTGATGTTTTAGACCAGGGGTGGGGGAACCTGTGGCCTCGAGGTCACATGTGACCCTCTAGGTCCTCAAGTGTGACCCTTTGACTGAATCCAAACTTCACAGAACCTAAAGTTTGGATTCAGTCAAAGGGCCATACTTGAGGACTTAGAGGGCCACATGTGGCCTAGAGGCTGTAGGTTCCCCACACTTGCTTTAGACCAATCAGAAGATCATCATAACATGCCTGAATAATTTGATGAGCATATGATTCCATCAATGTTGAGCTTTCTTCCATCAATAGCAAATCACATGAAAATGTTCATGTCTTCTCATTCTGTGCATTTTTTCATAATTTCACCAAAATCACCCCCATCCCCCACCCTCCACTCCCCACCCCTTGAGGATCTTCCCAGGGTTTCTAACACTTTCCTTTTGGTTTTTTAATAATTCATGCTTACCAGTATAGTCTTCTAGTTTTCTGCCTATTACTCCTTATCCCCCCTGCATTATAGCTAACCCAAATCAATATTTCAATGCAAAGAAAACATTTAAACATCCTTGAAGATAAGAATCTACCTTGTTATGAAAACATGTGTGTCAATACGTGTATTTGTGTGCACAAACCAGAGAGTAGGAAGAAAGGGACTGAATTTCATCAGTATGAGAGACTCTTACATGAGAAAAGTCTCTTTACTAAAGCAGATCAGCACCTTCTCTGTAATATAACCTTAGGAAGTTGCCTAGGCCAATGAGAAGTTAAGTCACAGTCACACAGTCAGTGGTCAGGATGCATCAAAAGCAGTATTTGAACTCAGGTCTTCCTGACTCTGAGGACAACTCTCTATTTGCTCTGTAACACCTATATTTGGTATATGGCTGTATATGTATATACATGTATACATGTACACATATTTTATATACTCACGTGTACACATATTTTATACGCCCTTTGTGTACATATATTTTATATATCTGCATAAAGAGGTGTATATATATATATATATATACATATTTGTTCACATGCAAGCACATATATTTTTATTTTTTCACCGTAGCATCCACCTATCCACCTCCCAACAATATTTAGTTCTTAGTCCAGCTTTTTACAGATTCATTTTTAAAAGATGCACATAGGTCATTTGTTTTGGGTTTGTTTGTTTGTTTTTACAGTTTATCATTCACAGCTCCCCATTTTTTTCTTACATGCTCATTTATCTATTTGAAAAATGAGTGGTGATATAAGACAGCATATTATAGATGAGAAATCTTTATGAAGTCTGATCCTCCAGTTGGCCATCCTAATCAAATGTCTCTCTATTGTTATTTTACATTCTTATGATTTCCATGCATTGCCTAGGAAACCCTGAAATCACCTCTCTTAATTTAATAAAATCTGAGTCAGTTAGCATGAAAAATTCATATGAGTTATGGCATTAATATGGGAGTTTTATTGAGAAAATTAATAAATTAGATATCATTTAGTTATGAGTTTTCCCCAGACAACTGAAAGTTACTTCAGTTCTTCCATTTTGACTTGGCCTAGCCAGAATCTCTACAAGTGCCTTTCTCATAGACCTACAGCAGCTTCCCAAAAAAAAAAAAGGATTACAGAATTGAGAATTGGAAATTACCTTAGAGGTCACCTAGTCTGACTGTCTCATTTGAGAAATGAGGAAACAAATCTAGTGAAGTTAGTGATTATTTCGAGGTCTCACAGATTATCAATAGGAGTAGGAGTCTAGGTCAAGTATTTTGACTCCAAAGACAGTAAGTAAGTGCCTTTTCTGCTATACCACACTGGTGGTAATGACTTCTCAAGTCCCTTCCTGCTCTGAATCTATTAATCTACCATCTATGATTCCCCCAGTAAAATGTGAGCATTCCATTGGCAGGAGATGTTTAATTTGTGGCCCCAAATTCCCGGTTCTTAGCACAGCATCTTGTACATTTTTTTTTGACTAGACCTGTGATATCATTGATATTGGGAACTCCAATAAAAATTTCCCTGTACTACCGTGGTTTGACTCCTCCTCTGCAATGCATGTGAAATGGCCTGAGATGCTAGAGGTTAAATTATTTGTTCAGGGACATAAAGCAGGTGTCAGACATAGAACTTAAAGTCTTCCTCTCTCAGGCTAGTTCTGTCCACCATTCTACATGGTCTCTTGTCTCTCAAACCACTGTTATATCAGTGATCCTAAAATCGGAACTGAAAAAGACCAGTGATATTAAGTGCCATGACATGTTCTTTTAAAGCCAATTTTATGCAGAGGTTCCACTCTAATCATAGTTTAGCTGCAAGGCAAGTTTTTCAATTCCTCCAAATGGTAAATATATATTGTATATCTCACTCTCTGAGAATAACCAATGAAAAACACATGTTTTTCTGCTTTATTAATTTACGTATGGGCAGTTAGGTAGCCCAGAGGATAGAATGCCAAGCCTAGAGTCAGGAAGCCTCATTTCATGAGACTTAGATGCTTACTAGCTGTGTGACCCTGGGAAAGTCACTTAACCTTGTTTGCCTCAGTTTCCTCACGTCTTAAATGAATTGGAGAAGAAAAGGGCAAACCACTCAAGCATCTTTGCCAAGAGGGGTCATAAAGAGTTGGACATGACCAAAACAGCTATAACAACAACAAAAGTTTTCATCAACCCCTTATGCATTTTTGTGAAAACAGAAACCTTGATCACTTTCCTCTCCTTGCCACCCATTTTCCTTCCTTTCCTCAGGTACTCTTTTCCTTGCAGTTCTTTCCTCCATTATACAGGCATAATTTTGGCTTCTGTGATATTCCCTTCAGCAGAGTGTTCTATATTTGTATTCTGACAAGACTCCAGTCCAAGGTTAATCTGAAATGAATATCAGCATGTGAGCTATGAAATTACTGGGACTGGGAAGCAGAAAATAAAAGAGAAAAAGGAAGTCAGGTATGAATAACTGAAAGGCATATTTCAAAACTTGGGAAGATTGGAAGTAGTTTTTTTAGTCAAGAGAGTTATATTTCAGGCCTAGGTTTTCTCAACATATCGCTAATGTTTTAAATTTCTTTTAAGTCTCTCATTTGAAGACCTCAAAGAATTAGATCCACATTAATTTTTCATCTTTGTTAAAAAGGTAATACAGTAAATATGAGGGAAATACTGATAAAGAGACAAATATCCTCCTCTATACCTTTCCATCCCTTCCCTCCCCCCCAAAAAAAACTCACACTAAACATAGCAGATCATATGATTTGTCCCAGCACCATTCCAGAGTATCTACGGCTTTTGTGACTGCCAACACAGGAAAAATTCATTGAAGCTCAAATGAGTCCCAAAGTGTACAGGCTCACCAGAAGAGGGAATTCATTCTCAGTCATTTCCAAAATTTGGTCCAAGGTATTCACCTACCTAAAAAGAAGCTCCTAAGTTCTAGGTAGCCTCTAATTAGGAGCCTTCTTATATACCACTGATCAGAGCTTTAAACTGTACTTTGTTGCCATCCACAAATGTCATTTGCAGGTCAAAATTTCCATAAGAATTTGCAAATAAATCAGTGACCTCTCTACAATACATGTCACCTATTATATGGGTCCATCCTCAGAATCCTCAGCTACTATGCTTTATATGAACTATGTGAACTACAGTATTCCTAAGAAAAGTACATCATTTTCAAAATAAATTGGAAATTAGAGTAATATAGAAAAGAACATGTCAGACATTTGTGAGTTTTATTATACAAATATATATGGCCAACTTTATCAGACCAGCTTCTACAATACTTCAATTTAATCTCCAATGATTTTCTCACAAGCAATTGTACCAGCTATACCCTAGGTCTCCCTGTCCTTTTCCTGCCTCCTTGCTTCTTGTCAATTCTGGAACGGTAATCAAATTAATACTACCATATCACCTGAAAAAAGTGTGTTAATCATATCCCCATGTTTCTTCTTATCATCTTTATTATCTTTAAAAACTGAAATATTTTTCCTTGGCCACTAATGCCCTATATATTTTATCCTCTCATATTAGGACATAATTTCCTTGAGGGTAAAGAGTAGAATACTTTTATATAGGTAAACCCTTAATAAATACTTTCACATTCATTCACTTACTCATTCATTCTGTGTATTGGAAACTTACTGAGCACAGGGACTGTATGGATGACCATGGGTTTTTGAAGGCTTTGCTAGAAGATCTGAGCTCTGACAGGTTCCACCAATGGTTTTTATAATGGCTAAAGACTGATTGTGTGCCTCTTGTCTTAACACCAGCCTAGACAATCTTAGAATAGCAGCATGAACACCTGATGATGAATTTGGACACAGCAACTCACAAAGACCATTTACCAAGCACTGAAAAACTTTTAATGGGAAAGTATTGACAACATTACAAATTCAAGTATCTTCAGATGTTTTAAAGTAACATGACTCTAGTAGATAAAAGCTCCCATACCATTCTGTTAGGCTGCTAACAGCAGAACACCAATGTGAAGACTGTGTTAGCCTCTGGGCATTGGGAAGAAGGTTCTAAAGGACAGACAGAAAGGAAGGAACTATGAGGGGAAACAAGCAACTCAGAAGAGTTATTCATCATGTCTTATGTTCTTAGAGCATAGGATAGGATAGTATAAGAAATATTGGGCACAGTACATGGGAAATTATATCAGAGTGAACATGGAAATGAAAAGGTCAGTTTGAACTTAAGAAGTAGACCTGAGGTCTAGAAATGATAACCCTAATTCATAAAGAATCTAGGAAAATAATGCAGAGGGGAACAAAGAACTTTCAGCCTTAAGTTAACCCAAAAGAAAAGTGACCCCCAAAGGATCAGGGATAGACCAGTTGCCAGACAACTAAAAAGGGGTGAAACAAGAAGATAGAAGAATTTAACCCTGAGTTGAGTGAACTGAGCTGAAGAATGTGAAGATTACTCCTGTAATTTGCCTAATGTGTATAATTTGTTCCCCAATGTTTCCTCATATTTGGTAAAATATGTAAAATAATTACAAAATTTTAAAGGAGTGAGAGTGACTGAAGAAGTTGTTGCAGTAATACCTAAATAGCAAAGCGGATTGTGGAAAGTCAATTGTGGAAAGAACATGCTCTCAGGGTCTTTGAAGACAAAATATCTCTGCACATCTCTCTCTTCTTTCCTACCCTTAAGCCCACCAAGGTAATACAACCCTGGTGTGCATGAAAGACTCAATTTGGTCTTTGCCATTTATTAATAACTTGAAAATATCATTATGCTAGTACCTTAAAAAAAAACAACAACATAGCCACTATAAGAGTGAGGTTAAAGATCAATTTAAAGACAAGTAACTTAGAGCTGTGGTTGTCAGATATGGATGAGAGTTAAATTCTTAATCAGAGTTTGAGAAAATATTTTGTATAGCTCCTGATTTAGTCAAGAGAAACCCATTTATAGCTGAAGCCTGAGACAGAACAATCTGTTGCTTAGAAATATTTGGGTCAATATCATGAGCTGAGAATGAAAATATGATGAGAAGGTATATAGGTTCCTAATGAATTACATCTTTCCTACACAGTGAAAAGATCCTCAAATCAGGAGCATTGCTTCCCTTTCTTTATTCCTAATTGTAAAAATGCTACCATTCTAAAATATTTTAGAGAATATTTTATTTATTAAGGTGACAGGATTTAAATTGGAGAAGACCTTGGTTTTCCAGTTACAATATGATTTATTTTACAATAGAGTAGATTTTGTTGTCATTGAAATTGGAGATTTGTAGCATGATCAAGGCAAAGAAATTCTGAAAAATAGGTACATCTCCAAGTTGAAAGGGCATCGTGATAGAGAGAAAAGACAATTTGGATGAATACTTTCAAGAAGAATGGAAAAATCAATATTTTTATTTCTTAACTTTGAATCATTGTTATAGGACAATGATTCTCACACATTTTTCTATTTGTGCTATTTGTAATCTTTGGATATTTCATAACTCAAAAAGATCTCAAGAACATATAGATGTAATGGATAATTATGTGTATGTTTCAGAGATGTAAAATCAATGTGTCTTCAAGGTGCACATGTGCAAAACCTGTCTTTTGGTTTCTATATAGAATGTATGAAATTGCTCTATAAACACTAAAGTATTACACAAGCATGAGGTATTGTCACAATTATTAGCTTTTAATCCTGTATATAGGTCACTTCTCATGTTGACCCCCCCCCCTTTAGATTGTAAGCTCCTTGAGGGCAGGGACTATCTTTTACCTTTTTTTGTATCCCCAGCACTTAGCACAAAACTTGGCACATAGTAGACACTTAATGAAAGTTTATTGATCAATTGATATTATTTTTTTTAAAAAGCAGCAAACTCTATTCACTAACTCCTCATTCTAATATTTACTAGTCATGGGATCATGGACAAGTCATGGTCTCCTATCACTTAAAGCTAGAAGGGACTTTACAGTTTATCTAATCTAAGCCCCTCATTTTATAGATGAGAAAAATGGGACCATAGACTCAAAATAATTTGTCCAAGGTCATACAAATTTCAAATCCAGAATTTTAACCCTTTTTGACTCCTCTTTCCCTGATACCACTAATCTCTCTAAGTCTCATCTTCCTTGTCTATGAAATAAAAATAATAAAATTTGCATTAACTACATTACAGGGCTTTTTTAAGGACTAAAGGAAATAGCATAACCAAAAGTCCTTTCTAAATGGATGAATGAAAGAATCCATCAATCAAAGAATTTATTAAGTAATTATTATATACTATACTAAGTACTGGAGACATGAATAGAAATGT
>CM053587.1:137323784-137343409 GCA_028646515.1 Pseudochirops corinnae | reverse complement strand
GTATGTGTGTATAGTATTTCTTTATTAGAATGTAAGTTCCTTGAGGGCAAGGAGTGTGTTTTTAATTTTGTATTTGTACACTCAGCTCTTAGCACAGTGATTGACACGTAGAAAGCCATTCCTTTCCTTTTAACCTTGACGTTTGCCCTGGACAGAAATTTCTATTTATACCTCTGAGTAAAGTACCCTCTTAAGGGCAAAATGAAACCATGTTATTTTCTAAGGGTATTTTATCTGGTAGAATATTTCTATCACCATGAATACTAGCCATGGCCTCTCAGAAATAAACGTTTTAGCTCTAAGATACTTTACTAACCATGACTTTAATTTCAAAAAAAAAAAAATCCAAATATTTTTGAAATTGAGAATTTAACTCTCAATCTATGGGTTCTTCTGGTCCCAGGAGCCCAACACACAATGTCTAAAGGTAGTTATCATAACACTATTGATAATTATTTAGAAGGAAAATGAGAGGAAGCAGGAAGAAGCGGTAGAAACCAAAGTCACCATTCTTAAAGTATTAGCAAAATAAAGGCCATGCTGTGTATGCCCTCAACCTTGAAGTCTAATAACAGGGAAAATAGGAACCAGGTATCACTCATCAGTAATAGTGCTAAATTATTAAATTACGTGTCAAAGGCAACAAGAATTTGGACTTCAAAAGAAATTAAATATCTATGAACTTCAGAAGACCATTTCCACACCACATCAATCTCCCCGCCCACACACATACATACTCCCCGCCTAAGCTTTTGTTCAAACAGACTCAAGATGACAAAGATGATTTGGTGCAAAAAAATATAGAACATTTTTATTGCAGTAGATATGCTGATCATAAAACCTGAGGCATAAGAACAGTAAAAGAGTCTAAGAACAGGCCTTTGAATAAGAAGTTGGAACATGAATTTCAAGCCATCAAAATGATGGCAACATTAACAGTCACAGTCATATGAATATCCCTGTGATGCTTCTAGCAAAGAAAAGGCAATATAAAAGTCTTAAGTTATAAAAAAGGATACTACATATTTTGTATTTAAGTTTAAAATAAATTTAAAAACTGAAAAAAAGAATACTCCACATCCACAAAACCTGGAGAGAAAGTCATGTTATTTTTTGGTCTTTGCTCCCAATTTGCTAATGATAGTCCTTTTCCAATCTAAGTTTCTATTTCCATTCTGCAGCAACAGAGCAATTTCAACTTCAATTTTTTGTCAAACCATATAGATCTACACTTCTTAAACTGTGGGTGGCAACCCTATATAGGGTCATGATCCACAGTTTAAGAAGTGCTGAGGGGTGGCAAGTGGAAAAAGTTTAAGAAGCTCTGATCTAGACACATTTTTATATATTTATAAGAATTATCTGCAGCAACCATTTCAGAGGACATATAGGCTTGTGTTACCATGTAAAAGGAGCTGAGATATAATATATTGACCTGATTTTCTACTCAGGATGATTGTGGGGGAAAGAAGGTTAGGGAGAGGGAAGGATATGGTCAGGGAAGTTCTTTGATCAGATTTATTTGGGACCTGAATTGCATCCAACTATGGAGGTTTGGACATCTCCATTGACAATTGTAAATACATTCATGACTCACTGAATTTGAGTGACTGTTTCAAGATTAGGGGTGAAATGATCTGCTTTTGTTGTCACCTATCATGTATCAAGCACTGAGATAAGAGGGTCCTGGTGAGGGTTGGGGACATGTGCAAACACACAGCTTTCTTCACATCCCAGGAGCTGCTAATGACTTTCTTAGGTTTTAGCTGAATGAAATAAAATAGCTGAGATTAAAAAGGAAACCAAAGGTAGTGAAAATAAATATATAATTATTTTTCCCCATTCAAATCCACAGACCCCCCCTGAAATCTTACTATTTGTCTGACCCTCTCCCAAGTACTAGAGATATGAAGAAAAAAATAGTCCCTGTCCTCCAGGACCTTGCATTCTAAGGGGAAGCAACACATAGCAAGTGCCCACTAAGTGCCAGATACTTTGAGAGGTACTAGGGTTACAAAGGAAAAAAGGAAACACTCCCAGAACTCATCCTCACAATTAGGCAGTCATGCCAAGAAACCAGGTCAGATTCTATATTGCTGATTCCAAATGGGAGAGAGGTAACTTAACAAAGCAGATATAAAGATGGGCCTTTAAGACAGAAAGACTTGAGTTCAAGTTCTAACACATGCGAGGTAATTGACGCTGAGGAAGTCACTTAATCTCTTATTGCCCCAAACAACTGGCTCCATGGATGACCTTGATTTCTTCAAAGTCTAACCAAGCTCTAAGCACTCCACAGAGTCTGTTTCAGCTGTCTTCATCAACTTTGGAACAAATTGTTCTCATGTGCACATTCCAAGTGGGGAAGCCTGCACATGATCAGGGTAGATTTCACTGAAGGGTTTGAGGCCCGTCAGTCACCTTCAACCTGGTTCTGCCTAGATGGTCTAACATGTCATAGCTCCTTGGAGCCACAGGTGAGAGTTGAGTGGATCTGATGGACACAAATGTGGGTGAGCAGCCCTGAAAAGAGTTCAGCCACCTTTGCACCAGAGGTGCTTGTTAATCCCTGAACACACCCTACATCCTAGTCATAAGTCACAGATTAACTGGGATACTGTGAATTTCTCCCTTCTATTAAAATCACAGATCTGGACAACAACTACTCTTTTAAAAAAAAAAATCTAAGTGCAAGGTTTTTTTTTTAATCTCCCTGTTACCTCCACAGGGAAAGGAGGGGTGTGGGAGGAGGGATCAGCAGGACTTTGAGTATGGAGTAGAAAGAAGAGAACTATGATTCTGAGCAATTGGATAATACATTTGTCACTATCTCCATGACCTTGAGCAACCTCTCTGGGCTTAATAACTAAGCAAATGTGTTTTTTTTTTTTTTCCCACTAAATTGAGCTTCAGTTTCTTAAGCTATAAAAGGAGGAGTATTGGACAAAATGGGAGGGTCATAATTAATCTTTTTGTGTCATGCTTCCCTTTACAGTCTGGTAAAGCAAATGGAGCCCTTTTCAGAATAAAATTTTTAAATACATAAAGCAAAATGCATAGGATTAAAAAGGATACCAATTATATTTTTAAAAAGATATATTTGTTCCCATCCCAGTTCACTGACCCCTCTGAACTCTATTCATGGACCTCTCTGGGGATCCCAGATTAAGACCTTTGAACTGAGTGGACAAGGTATTTTTAAAACTCTCGCCTTAAATAGTATTCATTTAAGGAGAAATTTCAGAGAATATATTTTCTAGTTAGAGACCTCAATTCACTGGCCACATTGAAGGATGACCATCCTGTGCTGAACACAGCAACTCCAAAAGAGCATCAGGATAAGCCATTTCTATTGAGATGCAAATAGAGCAAATTAGGGCTGCAACTTCCCAGCAGTTCTCTGGCAAAGAATGGTAAACCCTGTAAGAAAAGTCTCATTAGCACCAAAGAATGAAGAAGCTTTTGGGAGCATTCAAACATTTCCTCCCTGACTAACAAAGAACCGACTGCAGTCCAAAGGACTCTTCTCAAAACATTATGATGTGCTGTATTTTGGCCAGGTTTCCATAGCAGTGTTTCTAGGCCCTCATTTCTGAGGGCGTATCTCTCCTGCAGTAAATGTGAACTGAACTGAGCATGTTAACCTATCTCAACCTGGGCCAGCCCTTTTTTATTTAAAACTTCCAATATGATGTTAAATTTATTACCTTCTTACAAGATGGAAAAAACAAGTACTCAACATTTATGTTAGTTCCTTAGATTTCTCTGGACTTCAGTTTCTCCATCTATAAAATTCAGTTCAACAATTAAAAAATTATTAAGTATCTACTATATGCAAAGCAACATTCTACATTCTAGAGATCCAAAGACAAAAAATGAATCTCTGCCCTCTAAGAGTTTACATTTTACTAGGGCAGAGGTATCGAATTTGCTTCCTCTCAGCAATTTGCCCAGTAAAAAAGATTAAAATGTAATTATAAAGTGTTTATTATAAATAATAAATAAATAAAAATACAATAAAACATAGATAATGTTAATTTGTGGTTTTCTAACTCAAAATGTGGCCCCCAGCAATCCATTTGACAACACTGGACTAGGGAAACAGAAGGCTTGATAACTGGTCTCTTCCAGGAGGTCTGCAAATATTCTGAGCTCTATATTTCTAATCCTTTACATTCAAAACATTTATTATTTATTTACTGGTTTAAATGTTGTTAAAATACTGTAGAATTCTATGGCTCATGCCAATTGAAATATTACTTCATTCCTGGTCCTTTATCACTGTACTGATCAAGGAGATGGAAAAATTATTAAAAATAAAGAAGGTCTGAAAAGATATCCTTTTTCAACTGATAAATCTGACACTTGTTCAGCCTAAGCAGTAAGCCACAAAAAGTGTTGATTAGGTTTAGTCCTAGTCACACTGAATCAGTTATCACTTCCAGCAATGGGTACAGCCATTTAAGACCATCAGAAAATTGTAAGAGAGGACAGGAGACAAGGACCTGATTTGATAGGTCAGGAAAACCATTTTCAAAAGATATTCATTTATGGCTAAGAATGTAGAAGGCTCAGGGGTAGAAATTTTTAATACACAAATGACTTCCATGATTTTATGGAACTAAAATGGGAGCTGATTATTAAATTCTAATAAGATGAGAAAATTACTTCTAGACTAACAATATGTAGGACAGGGAACTCATAGTAGCTGTTAGTAATTGTTTATTCACTAGTTCTGGATTCATACTTAGTAATGATGATTATAACATATATCATAATTATAACTAGTCATTTTATACATATAGTCACTTAAGACAGAGGATTATATTTGTGTATTTACAATATGCAGAGAATGTCTACAGCTCTAGATATCTCTCTCTTCCTCTCCCTCTCCCTTTCATTTTCCTTTCCTCTTCCTTTCCCCTGGCTCCCCTTCTCCTCCACTGCCCACCCTTCTCTCTCTCTCCCCCACCCTTCTCCTCCACTGCCCACCCTTCTCTCTCTCTCCCCCATAACACATACATCATGGTGAGACAAAGCAAAACTGAAGCAGCCACGTTTAAAGTGCTGTATAAATGCTAGCTATGATAACTAGATGAGCAGTCCATCTCTTTATCTATGTAGTTCATGGATCATTTCTCTCATCCCTCTTCTCTCATGTTGGTCACCACTTAAAATATCCTGCTCTTTATTTGCACCTATCATGTGTCTCTCCACTGTACTTTTGATTGTCGCCAACTTCGATACTTTGCAGACTGTGGTGTTGCAAGATTCATAATCCAAGCAGTACTGGGAGAACATCTCCATTAAAAATAAAGGATTGTATGCCAGGAAACATCTTAGAATTATTAAAAGCATTGCACAATTTTGCAAATGCAATCCACTCTCCTCTTGATACTTAATTCCGAGTTAAATTCACCCATAGCACCTGTCCCAGATGAAAGTTATTGATTTGCTAATAGAATGAGCTCTCCAGCTACTTATTTGTCAGAGTTTGGATTGAGCAACTTCCATCCATATTGTCTTTTCCTGAATGGGTGGTCATAATGGTCAATTGCCTTTGAGTAAACATGGATCTCATTGAGGAAACTCTATGGCAGCATAGATTTATTGTAATCAGAACAATATCATCCACAATCTGGAACACCTGAAGACTGTCATCATATGCATTGGGATTCCCTGTTCCATTACTAACTTGTATAGGACATGTTCCACGAGGCTGGCAAATAGCTTTCTGTGCTATGCCTCCCTCAATGTAGATAATCAAAGAGACATTAAATGGCATTATCTCTATGGTTGCATTTATCAATGAACTTTGTATGATCTTAATATATGCATTAAAGACTTCATCACCTTGATATATATCCCTGATGATACTTAGACACCTCAATAATTATCTGTCAAATTAAATTAAAGATACCTCAAAATAACCTATGAGTTGAGAAAGACTCAATGAGATTACAAAATTAGGAATTAATTATTTGAGACAGAAAAATTAATGAGAAGACATTCACAAAAAATGAAAGGGTCCCTGTTTATAAAAGATTCTTAAGGCATTTTCTGCTATGCCTCTGAAATATGTGGTTCTGAAGATTTGTAGTTCTCATGATACCAGAAATGAAATCTACCAGTCAAGTTCTTCATCACTTATCCACTATGTGAGCACCCACTAATATGTCCTCAGGAAAAAAGGAGAGAAGAATTAGTATGCTGGAGCAAAGATGGTGTCACAGAAAACAGGCAGGTTCTAGTCTGCCTACTCCCTTTGTATTTGATATAGTAAATATAAAAATCACAGTGAAACTAGTAAATTTAATGTGTCATAAAGAATCCATATTTCCTTAATTCAGATGGACAGCCAAGGCAAGTATTAATATTTCCACACATAAAAATCTTACTTTCTCACTCAAGTTTGCACATTCTTGGTCTAGGTCTCAGTAGATTTTAAAAATCTCAAGTACATGGCAAATGAATAGAGATGGATATATGGGTACACAAATGGATAGATAGATGGGTAGATGAATGGATGGCTAGATATAAGAATGAGTGGGAAGAATGATTTAAAAGTTGCACATCTCTGGGGGGTTTTTACATTATTTTAGGTACATCTTTGGTTTCCAAGTCATCTGAATGGAGTCAAACATATATTGACAGCACATGTGTTGCCATGGGAACTGAATACAGCCTACACATTGAGATTTACAAGCAGGTAATTTAAGAAACCCAGGAGCAAAGGATGAGAGCTTGATATTGTCCCAGTAGCCCTGGGGCAAATCAAAATTAAATAAAATGTTAGGAGCTGGAGAATATGGGTGGTTATCATAGAGGAAACACTGGCTGGGAAAATAAAGCTTTTCTCTCTAAAAATCTGGTTGTCAAGATTTTCATTGTGACATTAATTTGTTTAATAAGAAGAGGGGGTAAAAAGGTCTGTTTCCTCCCTGAGTTTGTTCACTAGGTCTTGAGATTTATTTCCTTGAAATTTATTGAGCATATTTTTAATTAACAGTCTTGGCCACAAAAACTGATAGCTAGGGAGCAGAAGGCATATTAAACCTCTCGGCATCTTCATTCTGTGCCAATTCCTTTCAAAACTGTGAAGCAGATTAAGCTGATATTCAGGGCCTTCCTACAGCATCTCAGCAGCACCCTCACATTGCCATCTGAATGTGTAGGACTGATTGACTCCCCACTGGACACAAAATGAAATTAAATTGAAAAATAACTTGTTCCATGAGATTCTTTTGAGTTCACATGATCCTTGACTTGGAGTCAGAATGATTTGGGTATGAATCCTGTCTCAGGCACTCACTGTGTGGCCCTACAGTGTGATATAAAGGAGCATTAGATTTGGAGTCAGGAAGACCTATGCTCAAATCTCACCTCACACCCTTTGGTACGTGTGTTTGGTTGGTGTCTCCCCACTAGAGTCTAGGGACTGTGAATTGCCTCTTTATGTATCCCCAGCACTTACTGCAGTGTCTGGCACATATTAAGAGCTTAATAAATGCACACTAGCTATGTGAGTTTGGGCAAACCACTTTAATCTCTCTGGGACTCAGTTTCCTAATCTATAAAATGGAAAGGTTGGATTTGATGACTTCTAGGGTCCATTCCATCTCTAAATGTATGATACTATGATTTTTAAACTTACTTAAAATCTCTGATCCTAAGGTTCTACATCTATAAAAATACTGTTATTGTTTGTCCTTCATTTTCGAAGAGGACCAATGACATCACAGGATGATGTCATGACTTGCTCATGAATTGGATTGAAGTAAGGCAGAGCTGCACAAAGTTGTCAGTCTTGCTCTCTCTTCCTAACTCATTGAAGTGCAGGGGCAAGACAAAGTCAGGACAGCTGGTAATGGCCCAGAATGCAGTGGATGGCCTTGGTGTCTTTAATGTCTGATCAACTCTAATCACTCCACAATGCCTGATTTAGCAGCCTTTATGGAAACAAATTGTTCTCATCTGCCCATTCCGTTTCATATACTTAGGGTAGGCATTCCCCTAAGTCACTGATAGGTTTGAGACCTGTCAGTCACCCTCAATCTGGTTTAGCCGGTCTGCCAAGATGGTTTTATCATGTGTGGCTGCCACAGATTTTTGGAGCAACTGGTACGAGTTGAATGACTGATTGAACACTGATGGCGGATGAACAGCCCTGAAAAGGGTTTGGCAAGTGCTCACACTGGAGATGCTAGTCTTCTCTGAACACCCCTTCCATCCCTAAAAAACATAAATAATAATAATATAAAGCACTATATAAATGTGACCTATTGTTATTAATGCTGAACAAATGAAAAAGAATTTATTCAGTGCTTACCTACTACTGAGAACACAAATATACCGAAGATAGATCAACACTGACCTTAAGAGCTTACATCTTAAGTGTGAGATGATAAATGTAAGGCAATAGTAGCCAGGGAAAAATGCTTTGATCTGAGAAATCAGAGGAATACATACTAGCCTGGTGACAATTTCTTTCCATGAGCAATGGTAACATGCAGTAAGAAAAGAGAACTGAATTTGGATTCAGGATCTAGGTTCAAATCCCACATCAGACACAGGAGTGTGACCCAGAACAAGTCATTTAATCTTACTGGCCCTCAGTTTTCTCATCTGTAAAATGAGGACATTTGACTCAATGACTTCTAATGCCTTTTTCAGAGTAAGAGTTCTCAGAGTAAGAGGTAAAAGAGGCATGAAGAATAAACATACTTTAGCAGGGTGTAAGATGACTGTATGGAAGAAATAGTCTCAGGAGGGACTTAGCTCCTCCTGGACAGGATACCTGGACATTTGATTTATCTATCCTGTGAGAATCCTGGCCCATGTCTTCCCATAAGCTGACCACCTGGTGTCCACCCAATGTGCTTCACTGCTTCTATATTTTCTCCTGAAATTGCTAGCACAGACATTCAGGCTGTCCTCTTGTCTTCCTTTTGCCTTGCTAAATGACCAGCCTATTTTTCTCCATATCATTCATTATTTTGAGGACATCTTTTATTCCTGGTCTTCAGATTTTCTCAATGGTTATATGTTACAGCATGTTCAAACTCATCATGTGTCTTTCCAATACCTCTATGCAATATTCATTGTGAATTCCTTAAAAGCTGTTATATTCCATTTCTCACCACCATAAAAAACATTCTAATGTTGGTATTTGGAGTATGGATTTTACTTTTATGGGAAGCCTGGAGATATTAAAGGAGTTTGCAACTTCCCAAAGCCAATTCAGTCATTCAATTCTCAGCCCAACATTGTCAGTCTTAACTATCTGTCTCAGATATACACAACAGGAAACAAAATCTTTAGGTCATCCATTCAAATGCATAATTTAATCTGGGCAATGGACATTTTTCATCCATTTGATCTTTCTTGTGTGGATACTCTTTTGAGTAATCAGAAGTATCTTCAGTTTTCTAGAGCTATATGTAACAAGCACAATGTCACCTACAAACAAAAGCATCTGGAGGACCTTACCATCCTCAGAGAATCCGGTGGACTCTCCTCCACCACAGTGACAAAAACCTTTGGGTGGCAACATATCCTTATTTTGTGTCTCAACTTTCCTATATGGTCAGAGAGTGATTTGGCAAAGGTATTTAGTTGTTATTTCCTTCAGGGAATCATGAATCTTTTAATGGAAGACAACATGTTGAAAAAAAAAATTCATGAAGGGCTTTTCTGGTTAACTGAATCAAATGCTTTTCCAGCTCAATGAACAATAAGCAGAATCAGGTTTTACATTTTCTTTATTTTTATCCAATCAAGAAATGGTAAAATGTTGTGTATTATAGAATATCACTTTTAAAAGTCTGCTGGTTATGTACCTTCAATTTGTATATAGATAACTCTCATAAAGGTCTTGTATGGATGGAAGAGTAGATTATATGGCTCAGTAACTATTGGTGTTGTCTCAGTTTCTTTTTTCTTTTCTATTCTAAGAAAGGCTGATTTTTTTCCATATATTTGACATCTTCCCTTCCTTCACCTACCTTATTGTATTGATTGCTCTACAACTCCACAACTGAATTGCATCCAGCATGGATCTCATCTAGGTAAGCTGGATCCAATTTGACTGCCTTTCCCATCTTTGATCACATTAGTAACATTTCTATCTACCCTATAAGCACATCAAGTAGCGTTAGTCAAGGATCCAAGTATGATTGTTCCACTACTCCTAGTGAAGCAGTTGGCAATAATAGTTTTTAACAAATTTTTTCTGCTTTTTTTTCCTTCTCTTTGTTGTCTTTGATTTTTTTTTCATTAAATGTCCTTATGTTGACTTTGTTTAGTTGGCAGTCTTAACTAAGTTTTCTTTAAAGTAGTTTTTACCCTCCAATAGGATCTTTGCTTTCTGAGGCAATGCTACTTAAAATTGCAAGTTACCTTTCTTCATAAAATTTTTTAAATGAATCTTACCTTTCCATCAAATTAGTCAGGGATTTACTGACTATGGCACTTTCTGGGCTCTTTTGCTATCCTTATTGTGGTGATTAATTTACATTGGTTAAATTTCTTTTTAAAAGTATCACAGTCATTGCTGATATCATTTCTTTTGCCTGTTTCCTATATTTTAATTTCACTTACTGGTTTAAACCATTCAGGATTGAGTTGTCTCCAGCGCATGCCATATCTTCCTTTCATTATTATTCTTTCTTTTTTCCTTTTTACTAATTTGATCTTAATCAATAATAATTATTTTCTGATTTTAAGATGTAATTCATTTTTTCAGATATTTAGTGCTTTACATATAAAGTACCTTCCAATTCTTTGAACAAAAAGTTTTATTATTATAAAGAGGTATTTAACTTTAGCAAAATCCATAAGGCTCTGACCTTTCATTTCTCTTTCTTGAACTCTACTTTCCTGTGTTTCTTTTTTAGTGTTATTTTTGCTTTCCAATTTTATTTTTATTAATTTATTTCAAACTTAAATACACATTAAGAAAAAGAAACATATTATAAATTTAAGTACTAAAACTTCAATACAAACTAAGAAAAAAAGCATTGCCATGTGCACAGCAGAATATAAGAGAAGATTCAAAATATGAAACAATAAATTTCCATTTCAAGAAAGACTGTATAATAAATACTACACATTGTGTTCTGAGTTGTTCATCTTTTCTTTGCTTCCTACTAAGTTTTCTCTTGTTCTTTGCTATGCACTTTTTACTTTGTTCTTTTTTTCTCCTCCCCCCCACCTCCAAGAAGGCTACAATTAAGCATGGATGTACACACATAAACACATACCACACACATACACACACATATACATATACACATGCATACATATACTTACCTACATACATATATACCTATATATCTATAATCATACCTCTCTCTCTTTCTTTCTTCCTCTGTCTCTCTTTCTCTCTCTCTCTTCTTTTTTGGAGAGGGAAAGGCAGGGCAATTGGGGTTAAGTGACTTGCCCAAGGTCACATGGCTAGTAAGTGTTAAGTGTCTGAGGCCACATTTGAACTCAGGTCCTCCTGACTCCAGGGCCGGTTCTCTATTCACTGTGCCACCCAGCAGCCCCTATTTTTGTCTTTTGATAAAGCCTATTTTTACTTTAACTTGGTCTGAGATTATGATTACTCCCTGCACTTTTTTTCCTAATAAATTCTAATCCCGATCTTTATTTTGTGTTTGTATATATCTCCTATTCCCTATCCCTCCTGACTCCTCTACTTTACTTCTACTGGCTACCTTTCCCTGCTATTACTTAGCCTATGCCCCTACCAAAGGTTCCTCCCTTATCCTCTCCCCACCACCCTGAAATCCCTCTCTTATCCTCTCCCCACTCCCTATCCCCATAGCCTTTTATTTCTTTCTCAATTTAGAAGATTTTATGCCCTTCTAAATACACACACACACACACACACACACACACACACACACAGAGTGAGCTCTTTAATCCATTCCTGATGAGAGTAGGCTCCAGAACTACCAGCCCTACTCCTCCATCTAATTCCTCTGTGTCAGCTCTTCCTCTCACACCTCATTTGTATAGGAAAATTACTCTGTTTACTTTTTCTAGATGATTTCCTTTTTAGTATCACATCATACTCAGCCCTACCCCAATCTTTTTTTTTAACTACCCAATAACGGTAACAGTTGTAGACATACAATTTACATTTCCTCATATAAAAAGTAAAGAGTCTGTCTTTACTGAATCCTTGTGATTAGTTTTCATGTGACCTTATATATCTCTTGGATCTTGTATGTCAATTTTTCTATTGATTTCAGGTCTTCTGCAACAAAATCCTGAAAGTCTGACAATTCATTGATTATTCTTTTTTTATTCACATGTTATGCTCAATTTTGCTGGCTATGACATTTTTGGCCACAACCCCAGTTCTTTTCTTCTTCAAGACCTGCCATCTTTTAGTGTTGCTGCTGTTATAGTGTGTTCCTAACTGCAGCTACATCATATTTGAATAGTTATTTGTTTTTTTTTTTTCTTGTTGCTTGTTAATATTTTCTCCTTGTGCTGGGAGTTACAGAATCTATCTATAGGTTTTTCTCATAGGATCTCTTTCAGGTGGTGATCAGTGGATTTTTTTTCTATTTCTACTTTTCCTTTTATTCTAACATTCTAGAACAATTTTCTTTAATTATTTCTTGTATTATTGTGTCAAAATTCTTGTTTTGACCATAGCTTTCAGATATTCTGATTATCCTAAGGTTTTCTCTTCTTGATCTGTTCTCTAGAACAGTTGTTTTTCTTATGAGGTGTTTCACATTCTCTTCTATATTCTTCATTCTTTATATCTTGTTTTATTATTTCTTGGTCTCTTATAACTTCACTGGTTTCCCTTTGCCTAATTGTAATTTTCAAAGAGTCATTTCCTTTTGGGTAGGTGAGGTTTTGTTGAGTTTTTTTTTTTTGCCCTAATGTCATCCTCTGAAGATGAACCCCAGTCTTCTCTATTCCCATAGTAGCTTTCTACAGTTGGGTTCTTTTTCCTTCACCTGCTTTTTCTGTTATTTAATTATAGCAGCTTGTTATTGTAATCACGTTTAGTCCTGGGGTCTGGGGCATGATGCTTCTAGTGCCCAATCCTCCTTCAGCACTCCCCTCTGGTGGGGAACCAAAACCAAGAACTCTGCCCTCTTGTAAGTGCCCACAGCCATTGGCATTCCCACCCCACTGCTTCTACAATCACCAGATCTGTGCCAGTTCTTGCTTGCCCATGATCACATCTCAGCAGCACAGCTGGGCCTGGCGTCCCTTATCAGCATATATTCCCTTGATCTTCACCTGCTCAGATGCCCAACTCCCCACACTGTCTAGGGGGTGAAAATTCCTTTCCCTGGGGCCAAGGCTATCTCCCCACTCCATTAGACCCAGGACTCACTGCTTATGGTTTCAGCAGAATTAGCCTTGAGGGGTTTGCACTTTACATGGACCAAATTTGGGTCTTTTACAATTGTCCCAGGAGGACCACTGTCCTTCCCCAACTTTTGTTTATTTTTACCACTCTGAGGCACTATTTTGTCTTATTTGCAAGGAAATCTGGAGAGTTTGGAATTTTCTGACCTATTCCACATTTTCCCAGAATCCTCCCTCTCCCATGTTTCTTTATATACTTTTTCCACTTCCATGTTAATGCTACCAAGTATCAAAATGGATTTTTATTTAATCTGGAGGATCTTACGAAGTTCTTTATAGAACTTATCAACATGTCATCCTCAGCAACTAATGTTAGTGCATAAGTTCCAATAACTTTCATGGTGATCTTTTTGCAAATATTTATTATTTGTACTAAAATGTATATTATTCAAATGTCCCATTAAATATTTTTTCATTAGCAAATAGGAACAAAAATCTATTCTACCAATTCCTTTCGTTATCCAAAGAATACTTGTGAGTCACCTTTCCATTAGACTGCAATATCTTTCTTTCTTCTGGGTTTGTTTGTAGAAAGAATGAGAAGATTCATATGATACCACTCCTCTAGCTACATGTTCACTTAATGGCACAAGAAAATTATAATTAGATGGCCAAAATCATCTGAATCAGAATCTTCTGTTCCATTTCCCACCATTGTTCTTTCATTGCTAAAAAAAATAGGAGGGGGCCTTACATGGCTGAGGGCAATTTTGGTTTTTTGTTTTATTTTGTTCTGCTTTCCCATCAATTCCATTAAGTCAAAATTATATTAACACTAGAGTCATCTGCATTCATTCATTCATATGCTTTGAGGTTGGAAACTGTTTAAGGTAGGCACTATGTCATTTTTCATCCATGTATCCATAGTGCCTAGCACAATTTCTTACCAATTGTAGGTATTTCATAAATGCTTGTTGAATGAAATACAAAGAAAAATAAGACTCAAACCCTCAGGGAATTTATAATCCAGTGTCTTTCAGAATCCATAATATTGCTACAGGATTTGTAAATGTTCAGAAAGTGGAAAGATTTATACAACTTTGATTCGATATGTTACCAAGACAGTTAATAAGCATTTATTTAGTGTTTACTATGTATTTGTTCCCATGCTAAGCATGGGGACACAAAGAAAGGCAAAAATGTGGTCTCCTATTATAATATGAAACATATAAAGCATATAAAATATATGCATATTAAATAAGTCCCCCCTAAGTAAGAAATATTGGAAATTGAGAAGCACCAGGAAAGCACTCTTAAATAAGGTGGAATTTGAACTGTGTCCTAAAGGAGGCTAAGGAAGGATAGGCAGAGGCAAAGAAGGAGAGCATTCCATGTATAGGAGAAAAAATTGTATAAGGGCAAGGAAAAAAAGAAACGAGCAAGGAATAGCATGTAGGCCAGTGTAGCTAGATGGTAAAGTGTGTAAAAGGTAGTAAAGTATAAGACTGGAAAGGTGGGAAGGACGAGGCTATAAGATACTTTCAATGCAAAGCAGAAGACTTTATTTTTGTTCATTAAAATAACAGGGAGAGAATTACTAGAGATTATTGAGTAGGGAAAGGGCAACATGTTTAGACTTGGTCTTTAGGAAGATCACTTTGGTAACTGAGTAGATGATGGATTAGAATCGGGAGAGATGAGGCAGAGAAATCAATTAAGAGGTTACTACAATATTTCAGGAAATATGTGATGAAAGCCTGAGTTAGAATGAATTATCTAGGATGAAGCCCAGGTTATAAGCCTGGATGACTGGGTGGTACTCTTGACAACAATAGAAAAGTGGGGGGAAATTGAGGGTTTGGGGGAAAAGAGAATGGGTTCTTCTTTGGACATGTTGAGTTTCAGATGTCCGAGGGAAATTCAGTTCAAGATGCCCAAAAGCCAGCTGGCATTGCAAGAGAAGAGTTCAAGAGAATGAGGGTGTTGAATATCTAGATCTGGGTAATTGGTAATTATGATGGTAATTGGATCCCTGGGAGCTAATGAGAATACCAAGCAAGATACAATAGAGGGAGAAGAGAAAAGAGTTTGAAACAGAGATTTGAGAAAGACCTAGATTTCATGGCCATGACAAGGAGAAAAATCCAGCAAAGGAGACTGAGAAAGAATAGACAGACATGTAGAAATTATCAGAAGAGAACAGTCCCCTGAAAATCTGGAGAGTTCTAGATACAGAGTATTTTCCAGACTATAATAAATAGAAGTTATTTTTCTGCCCCCTTTAAATCATCAGACTGTGTATACACAAATAAAACATCACTTTACAAACTTTTCAAGGGAATTTCAGCCTTTATACTTGTGTCACAATTCCTTTTTGTTCCCAAACTGTCTCAATCCCATCTGATAGCTCTATTTCTTTACAAACATAATTTAAACATTTTTTATTAAACCAAATTCTTTTTCTACTCCTTTCAGGCATCAAATTGTTTGTCTATGATAGAGGCAATATTTTACATCCTTTATCACTTTTTAAAATTATTTTTCTTTATAGATACTTTTTCTGCCTTATTCACCACTATTTAGAGTTGAAAGAAGCACCTTAAAGGAATAGTACCTTACACAAAGAGTAGGGATTAAGTTCAGTGTTAACTTGTCATGAAGTCTCCAGTGGAGTGCCCCATGGATTTATTTTGGCATTGTGCTATATAATACTTCTGTCAATGACATGAATAAAAGAAAAGTTTGTATGTTCAACAAATTTGCAAGTGACACTAGGCTGGAAGGGATTGTCCAGATCATCATTTCTCAGGTATATTGTAACAGAGATTTCTTTTTCAGATCACTTTAGATTTGAATAATCTGATTGAGATTATAGCAGAGGTTCTTAACCTGGGGTCTCTGAAGGTTTTTTTTTTCTTTTTTGATAACTGTATTTCAATATGTTTTGTTTCCTTTGTAACAATGTCTTTTACTTTATGCATTTAAGAACATTATTTTGAAAAGAGATCTACAGACTTCACCAAATTCCCAAGAGGTCCATGACAATGAATGGACTATAGGTTCACTGAATTTCCTTCTGAATCTAGAATTCTGTGATTTTTAATGCTTCTGTTTCAGATGTCACAGTTCATCCTCCAAGTGAACATCAATATGCCAGGGTTTATTGTTGCTTTTAAGAATACAGACAAGAATTATTCCAGGCCCAAAATTGTGGACCCACTTATACAGCTATCAAGCTTCTACTTATCTTGAACTTCTACTCTTAATAAAGGTGCTCTCTTTCCCCAACCCCAGATTAATAGAAATCTAGGACTATGCACTTCAGATATTACATCTATCAGAACTGTAGCATCATCATTCCCAAATGCATGAGAGGGCATTAAGGACTCAGTGTTGTGCACAATCTCACAGGGTTCAATGCAGGAACAGAATTTGCAACCTTACACCTACCCTAATATTCTTTGTCTTCATATTTCCATGACCTAGGGTCTCCTTCACAACAAACCCACTGGCTTCAGCATCTCCTGCCAGAGAAACCATCCCTAACACTAATTGTGTCTTGGCTTACATAAATCACATCTGTGTCTCATCAAAGCCTTTTTACTCTCTCCAATAATATCCTATCCAGTCTCCCTGCTTACACAATTACTGCTCCAAACACTATCAAAAACACCCAGGGGCTGAATTTCATATTTCTATGTCAAACAGTCACCAGCCTTCAAAGTACAGTCTTTTTACAATGTTATAGCTTGAGGAGAAATTATCAGTGCTAGGTTTTTGCTCCTTTCATCTTCCACACATAGGTGTAAATTCCCAAAGTGTAATCCCCAAATACACAATGGAAATTCAAACAAACTGTGGGAAGGACACCAATGTGAAAAGTGACCCATTAGATAAGTTTGTATTGGTCCAATCAAACCTGTATAAAACTGGGGAAAACATTATAAGCTATTCAAAACTAACTGAAATGTGAATGTATTTTGGAAGGTTCTTTCAATGAGGCAGGCCAACAAGGCAAAAGGGAACAAGCTCTGGGTTGGAATCAGGAGATTTGGGTTTTAAAATTCTGGCTGTCTCAAGCAAGTAATATGATTTCTCAGAGTATTTATTTTCTGCTTTTGAGCCACTATAGACAATCTTCAAATGACTATAGGAAATGAGCAGGAAGCCACAAAACTAGAGATAGGAACAAGCTACTGAGTTTGATTTCTGTCTCTAGAAATATTCCAGAATCTATTCTTAAAGGGCTGGTTTGTAAGCATTTAGAAAGTTATAGAGGGACACTAATTCACTGTTTGTGGAACTGTGAATTGATCCAATTATTATGGAAAGTAATCTTAAGTCATGCCCAAAGAGTTAAGACACTGTGCATAACCTTTGACTCAGCAATATCTCTATTAGTTCTATTCCCCAAAGGTGATCAGGAAAAAAGAAAAAAAACCGTATATGACGTATATGTTCTAAAATATTTATAGCAGCTTTCTTTATGGTGAAGAACTAAAAATTGAGGGGACACCCACCAACTGGGAAATGGCTAAACAAGTCATGGTGTATGATTGTTATGGAATATTACTGTGCTGTAAGAAATGATGAGCTGGTACATTTTAGAAAAACATGAAAAGACTTGCATGAAATAATGAAAAGTAAAGTGAGGAGAACCAAGAGAATGTTGTATGGAGTAACAGCAAATATCGTTAGAAAGATAACCGTAAACAAACAAGTTATTCTATATGCTATGAATACTCAAATCAACTATACAGAACCCATGAAGGAAGATGCTATTCAACAACAAAGAAAGAACTAATAAGTAGAAATATGTATAATATAGTTTTACATTAATTTATAAATCTGTGTTAAATGTTGGACTTCTCTAGTGTGGGGTAGGGACAGGGAGAGAAAAAAATTAAAAGTGCACAACAAGGAACAAAAGAAAGCTTAGGAGGAAACAAAGAAAAGCATGGTAGCTTTGAAAAGGATATGTAGGGGGTGGAGTCAAGATGGCATCATAGAAGCAGGAGAACTCCAGGACCTTCCCCCATAACCACCTCAAATACCTACAAAATATGACTCTAAACAAATTTTAGAGCTCCAGAACTCATAAAATGACAAAGAAACAAGGCTCCTGCTGAAGGCAGCCCGGCAGATGGATGGAAGGGTCCATTGCAGCATGCTGGGAGCTGAGACTAGGCCCCCACGAACCTGGGGCTGAAGCCCCAGGGTAGCAAGGACAAGCCGTGGCGGGAGTTTTCACAAGAGCGGATCACTGGCAGCTGCGGCAGTTTCCAGAATTATCAACCCATAAGAAACAAGGACAAAGTAAAAGGTCAGTGGAACTCTGCTAAATTTGGGGGAAAGGAATGGGTCCAGCCATCTACTCTCAGAGCAAGAAAGCAGCAGAAGTGGTAGCCCTATAGCCACCTTCACATGGCTGCTTCAGAGCGCCCAGACTATAGATTGCAGGGTGGCCAAGAGATCATTCAGAGGCTAAGTTCTCTTGCCTTAACTTGCCTGGATCGGGATCATGGTCTTGGGTGGTGGTCCTGAGGTGTGTGACTAGTGAGCCAAAGTTGGTGGGGGCTGCAGAGACAGTGGCCCCCTAAGAGCCCTGGCAGCTGCAAAAACCCCAGTGATTTGGGACAAAGCTCTCCCCTCTGAAAACAGAGTTCTACTGAGCCCAAAAGTCAAGTAATTGACTGGCAATAAGCAGGCAAAGGAAACAAAGTAAGCTCAGCAATCCAACGTTAGATTCCTTTTTGGGGGACAAAAAGGATTAAGCATGGAACAGGAGGAAGACAAAACAGTCACAACTCCCACACCAAAAGCTTCCAAGAAAAATGGAAATTGGTTACAGGCCATAGAGGAGCTTAAGGAGGATTTTGAAAACCAAATAAGAGAAGTGGAGAAAAAATTGGGAAGAGAAATGTGAATGATGCAAAAAAATCATGAAAAGAGAGTCAACAGCCTGACTGAAGAAAATAACACCTTAAAAAATAGATTAACTCAAATGGCAAAAGAGGCCCAAAAAGTCAATGAGGAGAAAAATGCCTTAAAAAGTCAAATTTCCCAGATGGAAAAAGAATTTCAAAAGCTTTCTGAAGAGAATAATTCCTTCAGAATGAGAGTGGAGCAAATGGAAGCAAATGGCTTTATGAGAAATGAAGATACTATTAAACAGATCCAAACAAATGAAAAAATAGAGGGCAATGTGAAATATCTCCTTGAAAAAAACCTCTGACCTAGAAAATAGATCCAGGAGAGACAATTTAAAAATTATTGGACTA
>CM053587.1:137306082-137323284 GCA_028646515.1 Pseudochirops corinnae | reverse complement strand
GACTTTGGCTTAGGGAAGAAATGACATACACTCTAAATTAGTTATCTTGACCTACAGGAGAGTGGGGGGGAAGGAGATGAGATGGGGTATGATGGAGGGGAGGGGAGGGGGGAAGGTAGTTAGAAGCATACACTTCTCTAAAGGGACAGGTGGTTAGAAGCATACACTTCTCTAAAGGGACAGGGACAAAGTAGAGAATAGAACAAGTGCAGAACAAGACAATACAACAAGGGATAGGAAGGAGGGAAATAAAGTCAGTCTTTCATAATATGTCCATTGTGGAGATGTTCCATGTAACTACACATGTACAGCCTGTATTGAATTGCTTGTCTTTCCAGTGGGAGTGGGTGACAAGGGAGGAAGGGAAAGAATCTAGAATTTAAAGTTTTAAAATCAGATGTTAAAATATATGTATATATATATGTATGTATATTATTATTATTATTATTTACATGGAACTGGGAAATAATATACACAGGCACTGGGGTAGGGAGATCCATCCTGCCCTACCAGAAAGTCAGAGGGGTGATGGGGGAGGACATAGGAGAGAACAGATTGAGGGAGGGGATATACCGTGGGATTGCTGTTTTGGGGTGGTAAGTAGGGGAAGACAGGGAGAAAATTTGTAACTCAAAATCTCGTAGAAATGAATGATGTAAACTAAAAATAAACAAAAGTTAATTAAAAAAAGGAAATGATATGTAGTATTCATCACATAGTTTTCAAATAAAGTAAATGATGAGTAATGGAAATTCATAGTTTTGTATTGAATCCTCTTTTATGTTAAAGTATGCATAGAAGTGTTCTCTTTTTCTGTCTTTTTGTATTTAAGTTTATAATTTTTTTTTAAGTTCTAGGATGATTATATAGAGTTATGGTTTCTGAAGCCATTCATTCCAAACTAGTCTAATTTCTTATTTTGACAATATTACTAGATGAGTAGAATCAGAAAATATTGCAAACATCACAGGTGAATTTCAGCAATATACATTACAAAATCTCTAATGTTGGCCTTACACACAAATAGGACAGAGATGGCCTAGATAATAGTACTGTAAAGTGTATTAAAAACTGCTTGGAGAACTGGACTGAAAAAGTAGCATTAAGATATCAATGCCAATTTGCAGGGAAGTTTTCAACAGAATGCCCAGAGGATCTGGGTTCCACATTTTTATGAAATTTATAAAATTTTTTGTCAATCTATGAAGACATTATATGACATCTATCAAATTTTCAAATAACATGGAGCTGGTAAGGATAACTATCATGTCAAATGATAAGGTTGGCATTCAGAAAGATCTCAATAGACTATAACATTAAGTCAATTCTAATAGGATTAAAATGTAAGGGAGATAAATGTTACAGTCTATCCTTGCAAAGTTCAAATAATTCTGCAAATGCAGAATGGAGGAGATGTGGCTAAACAACAGTCTAAGTGAAAAAGGTTTAAAGAGGTAGATGTTAATGGAATAAATGAATGAATGAAAAATCACTTATGAAGTGCTCACTATATACTAGACACTGTGAAAAACAATATGGATATGAATACAAAGGAAAGATTCCCTGATTTCAAGTTTTTTCCATGCTAATATGGCGCTACAACACAAACACTAAATTGAAGTCATACAGGTAGTTGAATGAATCCATTTGTTCAGTGATTTCTCAGTCATGTTCAATTTCTTGTGACCCCATCTGGTGTTTTCTTGACAAAGATACTAGAGTGTTTTGCCATTTCCTTCTCCAGTTCATTTTACAAATGAGGAAACTGAGGCAAATAGGATTAAGTGATGTGCTTAGGGTCATACAACTAGTAAATTCCTGAGGCCAGACTTGAATTCAAGATGAATCTTCCTGACTCCAGGCCCAGCATTCTATCCACATCACCACCTGGCTTCCTGAATGGATCCATAGAGCAGTTATAATACTGTTATCTTTCCAGAAGCAATGGTAGTTTGATTTGATTATTATTCCCAGAGCATGAGCAGAAAAAGTGGGAGTAGTGCTCATTACCATGGCAAGAAGACATAAGATGTAATGAGTTTTCACCAATCAGTACAGACTAGGATAAGAGTTAGAGACCTGGTTGGGAGGTTACTTGGCAGGAGGCATGGCTTAATGGTAGGATGGCCATGGTGACCACAATTATTTCTGGGTCGGATATGGTAAACTCTCAACACTCCTGAGAGTGTTTCCAGAAACTGGAGGATTTGGTTAGAGGCAGAAGGTTGGGCACAACAGTATGGAAGATAGATAGCCAGGATTTGGGAGAGGAAGCAGGCAGGGTGGTCTGTGACTCAGTTAGATGTTGTGAACTCTCACTAATCAGGAGAGCCTAGCCCCAGAGTGGGAGTTGGACAGCTGGACTGAGAGAGGAAAGTACAACAACATAAAAGGAAGGTGGACAATCTAGAAGCACTGGGTGGAAATCAAACAGAGATCTATTTTATCTCTAAGGAAAAATAATTCTAACCATAAGAGCCATTCAATAGTGGAATTGGCTGCCTTGGGAGGTAATAGGTTTGCCTTTGATATATGTTTTCCAGCAGAGGCTAGATGGCCATTTGTCTGAAACATTAAAAAGGAGATTCCTGTTCAGATAAGTTTGGAACTAGATGAATTCTTGGGCACTTTCCACATAAGAGACATTCTTATGTGGATCACCACAGTTCTGTATGTCAAGCATCCTATAAAACATTGCATTTTGTGTACACATGAGCTATGATGATCATGATGGTGATGATATTATTTATAGGTTTGATTTTATGCCTTTCCCTAAATGAAACCCGTTTGTAGGTACTTGCTGAGATATTCACAATTGCAAAACTTAAAATCTGAGATAGTTAAGATCTGAATGAAACCTTAGAAATTATCTAGTTCAACCTGTTCATTTTGTAGATAAGAAAATTGAACCTCAGAGAGGTGGAGTAATTTGTATAAGCTTACATATTTTGTTAGTACCAAATATGAACACAAAACACAACAAACTCCTGAGAAGCATCTGCTAAGATCTAGAGTTCTTTGTGTAGAACATGATCACATGGTGGGAAAAGGTGCTTTTGATGTGGGAAGCTGATAAAATCTCTTTGTCCAATAAAAGAGTATGTGACTATGGTTAGTTGCAAAGACAGAAAAAAAAGTTAAAACTAGCTTCCAATGGAACTTCCCTCATGGTCTACTGTTTGTTGATTCAATGGAGTTGACTTGTGGGTATCTACACTTCTCTCAGGCCAAACCTGTTATTTTAAGTTATCTTAGGAGGAGAACTGTTTTATCCCTTTATTTTTCATGGCAATTTTTTGTTTGTGGAAGAAAGCTGAAGAGCCTAGAAATTTCTGAAAAAAAGGGGAAAAAAGAAATTTGCATGATAACTTTGTTGTATATTTGGAGGGAATAGCAAGTCGTGCGTGGTAGATTTGCAGTTTTATATGCAATCATCTTTTTTATGATACTGTGTTATGGAAATGCTTGTTTTGCTCTGTGAATAGAAAATAAAATAAATTTGTTTTATGAAAAAAACTAACTTCCACTTGTTCATGAATGTGTTTATTTTGGTTCTTTTTAGATGACTATTACCATTTCTTTTTTGCACATTTATTTATTTTACTTTTAATTTGTGGAATAAAAAAAGCATTTTCATAACATAGTATAATAAAAAGATGGTTGCACATGAAACTGCAAATCTTTTATGTACAACTTGCTAATCCTTTCAAATATAAAACAAAACTATCGTGTAAATTTCTTTTTTCTTATTTTTTCCTTCCCTCCCTCTCCTGCCCTAGAGATGGCTACCATTAGACACAAATGGATATGTAATATGTAAAATTATTCTATATGTACTTCTACTTATCAGATCTTTCTCTAGATGCAGATAGCCTTGTTCTTCATATGTCTTTTATAGTTAATTTGGGTATTTATAATAATCGAAATTATTTATTCTATTAAAGTCATTTTAAAAACAATATTGTTGTTACTATATACAACATTCTCTTGGTTCTATTCATTTCACTCTTCATTATTTCATGCAAGTGTTTCCATATTTTTCTAAAGTAATTGAGCTCATCATTTCTTATAGCACAGTAGTATTCATAATCATATACCACAAGTTGTTTAGCCACTCACCAATTGATGGGCATCCTTGTAATTTCCAGTTCTTTGCCACCACAAAGAGAGCTGCCATAAACATTTTAGAACATATAGGTTCTTTTCCTTTTTCCCTAATCTTCTTTGGAAATAGACCTAGTAGTGGTATTGCTGGGCCAAAGGGTACAGGCATTGGCTATAACCATTTCTTCAAATTTTAGAAGGGTCATTCTTCAGATATACATATAGCACTTCAGATATATATATCATATGTACAAATAGATCACTTTCTACACATGTGTGCAAGCAGAGAAAAAAGTAGCAATGCCCTTTACTCTTCAATTCATCTTTGTATGGAAAGGTTTGCAGCCCCCTAACCATTCTTTTTGCCCACCACATGGATAGGTTCCAATTTGTCAGTGATTGTTCCAAATGTAGCACCCAGACCCAGATGCATTTGCAAAAACATGGTCAGAGCCCAATAAAATGCACCAAGGCCTTTGCTCCCCTCAATACTGAAACTACTTCCATTGATGCAATCTATCTAATATCACTTTTGGATTTTAAGACTTCAGCTTTCACATTGTACTGTTGATCCATATTGAGCTTTACAGTAGCTCTTATGCTTTAGTGTGTATTATTATTCTGTTACTCCAAGTGCATGACTTTCATATATTCCTATTATGTTTATATGAATATAAATTACCATTATTCTAGCTTATCAATATTTTTAGATCCCAAATCTGTCATCCAATGCATATCTGCTTCTACCTTTACAACATTTGAAAATTTGATAAACATTAAGAGAAATGATTATTTCTCCCTTGCATTCATAATTATGTTTTTGTTTTTTTTTTTGCTTTTTGGAGGGAGGAAGGCAGATCAATTGCGTTTAAGTGACTTGTCCAAGGTCACACAGCTAGTTAATAGTTTAGTGTCTGAGGTCTGACTTGAACTCCGGTCTTCCTGACTCCAGCGCTGGTACTCTATTCACTGTGCCATTTAGCCACCCCCATAACTAATTATTGAATTAGGGCCAAGACTTTTCCCTTTTTCAACTTCCTCACCCAGAAAGCAACCAGTGTGGGAAATCTTGCTCAAAGACTCACCCAGATTAAAGATCTAATAAAAACTAGTAAAAGATATTCTAAGTTTGGGTTAATGAGAGGATTTCTTCTCATTGTGTTTACTCAGGTATAAGAAAATGTGGATTCTCATTTTGTCAGATGTTATATGGGAATTGATGTTTCTTTAAACAAGGCTTGGGTGATCCAAGTCGTATATGCAAGAACTTCATTGTCATATATCCTACTTCCCATTATAATATTCATTCTCCCATTAATTGTTAACCAATCAGTTGATTACCACCCTCAGGTATACCTACACTTCCAATGATATATAAACTGTGAGCCCACCATAAGGGCCTTTGGCAGTCAAGAGTGTCACTTACCTCTTTTTATTAATAAATATGATAGCCTTATTAATAAAATTATTAAATTACCCAGAAATTGTCTCTCATTTTTTTGTGTGAAAACACCCTATCCATGCCAAGTTATCTAAAGATATTAAACAATGACAAACGCTTATAGCACCACACTAGAAATCTCCCTATAGAGTAAAACTGATCAATTTATCAATTATCTGTGGATCTGGTTATTTGCCCATTTTATAGCCACCTAACTACATAATCATCTCACCATCTTGTCCACATGCATATATTCAAGGCCCACAGGAGCACAGTTTGAGTTGGACAAGGAGAAATAATGATAGTCATGCTACCTCCATAGCAAAACATCTAAAGCAGAAACTGCATGAAAGGGATTATGATTTTATAATGCCTTATGAGACATCCTCTGCAGTGTTCCAGGACTAATTTCGGGCTGACTTTTTCCTAACTTGGGATTCTTGCCTTAGATTCTATATTTCAATAGAATGTAGCTCCCTGAAGGTAAAACCTGTCTTACTTTTTAATTTTTATCTTCAGTCCCTCACACAAAGTACGGATTTATTAAGTTCTCTTTGATTAATTGATTCATTGTCTCATGGCTCCAGCCTACTCCACTAGATTTGCTTATAAACTATTTGGCTTAACCCTAATTTGACATTGTATCTACTCTTTCAGATCATGGATTAGAATCAGAGACTCAGAGTTGGGATAGATCCCATCACATCTCTAGTCCAAGCCATTACTGTACAGAAATGCCTACTATACCATACTCAACATGTTGTCATCTAGTCTTTGCTTAAAACTTCTAGTGAGGCAGCCTGTTTCATTTGGAGATAGTTCTAATTGTTCATCAAGTCTAAATCTGCTACTGGGTCACTTCTATAGTTTGCTCCTTGTTTTGCCTTCTAGAACCAAGTAGACTAAATACGTCCATTCTTCTACATGACAATCCTTCAAATACTTTGTGAACTTTATTTAAGCTTAAAACTGCACTAAGACTTTTTGGTTTTTTGCTTCCCTACCGCACCAAGTCTCTTTATCTCCATGTTAAACATAGCTAATTCCTTCAATAAACTCAAATATGGAATGATTTGACCATTTAACCATTATGTTCACCCTTCTCTGGAGAATCTCCAATTATCAGTGTTTTTTACTAAAATTGGGTGCCTAGAACTGAACATAAAACTCTAGACGTAGTCTGACCAGGAGAGAGTAAAATGGGACAATCTACTTTCCCGTCCTAGTCATTCTCACCTTCTAATTCAGTCTAAAATTAAATTGGCTTTATTAACATTCAGTTAAAAGTATTGACAGTGGGTTAAATAGTGGGTGAAAGGACCTATACTTAAATCCTGCTTCTGCTAGAAGCTGCTACCCATAAATTTTGCTACCCATAAATCTTAGACAATTAGCTCTACCTCTCTCTAACTCAGTTCCTCATCCATAAAATGAGAGGGTTGAACGAGATGGTTTCTAAGGTGCCTTCCACCTCTAAATGTATTATCCTATGAAAACCCTCATATATCCTCATCCATAAAATGAAAGGGTTAGATTTCTATGATTTCTAAGGACACTTTTACCTCTGTAACTATGAATTTACCATCTTTTTCAAATGAACTGCTGGGGGTGTGGGAGATGCTCGCTCCACAAACTTTTTGCTCTAAACACAATCTCTTCTCTAACACTATTAATTGTCCAATATCACATATGTATGCATCAGCCTCTTCCTTACACAAGACAGGGATCAAAGGGCTAGTATGGCTTTATCAACCACCTTCATGAATTCCATACATACTATCAGTTGTTCAACAAGTGTTTCTTAAGCACCCACTATATGCCAGGCATCGTCCCAAGGTCTGGGGATCTAGAGTTTGCCAAGAACTATCTTTATCCAGTTTCTGAAATTTAGAACAATGTTGGCCAAATGTTCAGTCTCGTGGCGTTTCACCTGTTCTCTATCATATCAGTGCAGCAATCATATCTGCAGACTTCGAGAGGGTTGGTCTTAGATAGTCTAGCTTACAAGTATGTGGCAAAACAAAAGGTGAGTTTGGCAACATAAAAACATACAAAGAAATCACCCATTTGATCAATAGATTCTTGAAAACATTTTCATTCTCATTCTTTACCTAAAAAGGAAAATTTGACCCAGAGATACAAGGTGTATTATTCCCATTATTAGTCAATGTGACTTTCAGATCCCTACCAGCCTATCAGTATTCACAGAGGTCAGGCACTGTCCTGCCCTAAGGATATAGATGCCTTTAATCACAGCCCCAGTTTGAGGGACATAGATTGTTTTTTCTACCCAAGAGTATGTTCCATTTTCCAAAGAGATTTTAATAATTTGCTCTAATTGACTCTGATCTCATGTCTCTAAATATCTGTCTCATGTCATCTGCTGGTGTGAAATTGATAGAGAGCAAGAGGAAGCTTACAAAAGTAGTCAAGAGTGGAGATCAAGCTCAATATGCTGAGTTCATTTTGCAAATGCAAGAGTAATTTGAATGCTGTCAATTCGCTTTCTTTTTTAATGCACTTCTGTTCACGTTCAGCAAGTGGAGGTTGAAGTCAAATTGATAAAATAAAGGGGAATAGTCAAAATCAAAATAAAGAAGAACCAATCATAAAGTCTGTATAGTTTCCTAGAGGTCGGAAAAGCACCTGGGAACAAAGACATTGTGGCTGACTGTCATGTAGAGTAAAAAGAAAAAAAGAACATTATCTGACATAGGAAGGGAGTAATCTAGTAGAAAAAGCAGAAGAAACAGTTCCATATCCAGGCATCTGTACATAGTAAACACTAAATCAATATTTGCTGATTGATTTCTGGCTTAACCAATTCCATGGCCTTGGGTAAACACTTAATCTCTCTGGACCTCAGTTTCCTCATCAGTCAAATGAAAATTGTGATTTTTTTAAAACTATTTATCTCCCACAGATATTGTGGAAATCAAAAGAGAATGTTTAGGATGTCCCAAAAAATTTAGCATAGTTTTAAGTGATCAAAGATTTAAACATGGTTATAACAAATTATATAAATACATGTTATTATAATCTATACTCTAGACTACCATGGAGATGATATGACATAGAAATAGAAATTAACAGTTATCTATCACTTAAGAAATTAAAAGGCAGTCATTAAGTGCCAAGCACTATGCTAGGCACTAAGGATATAAAAGCAAAAGTGAAATATTCCCTGCCTTTAAGGAGTTTGCATTCTAAAAGGGAAGGCAAAACACATGTATACAGGTATATTTAAAAAAAAAAAAACACATGCAAAGCCAATACAAGGTAACCTTGTGTTGGAAGTCACCAACATCTGAAGATCAGGCCTATAGTGATAATATAAAATGCTAAAAAGCTCTAGAGAAATGTTTCCAGCTTCCAATGAATAGTGTAGATTCTCTACGGAGGATTTATGGGAGAACATGGTCAAGACTTACTGTAGGGGAAAGGTATGGCTGGTTGTAATCTGGATTTTTGGGGAAAGGCCAAGAGAATAAATATTTATATAGCACCTACTGTGATCTGGGCACTGTACTAATTACTCAAGTATCTCACGTGTTCCTCATAACAACTCTGCAAGGTAGATTCTGCTATTATCATTTCCAATTTAAAGTTGAGAAAATTGAGGCAAATGGAGTTTATGTGACTTACCCAGGGTCACACAGCTAGTAAGGTATGAGATAGGATTTGAACTCAGTTCTTCCTGACTACAGGTAGAGCACTCACCACTTAGCTGCCCATCCCTTTGGAGAGAATACCTATATCACTGAGATCATGATTCCATTAAACTGTTAAAGTAAGATACAAGGTAACTGCTAAAATATGTACAGGGGAGGCTAGGTGCCACAGTGAATAGAACACCAGCCCTGGAGTCAGGAGGACCTGAGTCCAAATCCGGCCTCAGACACTTAACACAAAAACTAGCTGTGTGACCTTGGGGAAGTCACTTAACCCCAATTGCCCTCCAAAAAAAAAAGCAAAATAAAATCTGTATAATCATGTTCATGAATATTCAGAGATCATAGAATATCAAATATGGAATAGACATTAGCCATTACTTAATCCAACCCCCTCATTTTACAAAAAGTAAAATGAAGTCAAGTAATTTTTACTTTAAGAATTTTTTTTACTATAAACAGATCCTAGTGGTCCCCTCAAATTAATGCATCCACCCAAAATAGGCCAATTATTCCTTCCATCAGTGGTAGACTCCAGATTATTCATGTCTTCAACTCTGGAAGTTCTAGACTGTTGTTGGATTTATAGAAGTTCTAGACTCTGTTATTGTTGAACAATGATGGGAAACATTTCTGGAAAAGGAAAAAATAAGACCTTAAAGTTAAATTTAACATTCTATATCAGGCCTTTTTCTGTTTTCTCTTTACTTTCTGACACTTGGCAACTTCATCAGCACCCATGGATTCAATTATCATTTTTATTTTTAAAAAATTTCCAGATCTATAGATAGCTCCATATCAACAATGGGCCAGTCAGGCAATTCAAGACAACTTTTTTATCCAACCCTAATCTCTTTCCCAGTCTCCAGTTCTGCACCACAAATCATCTATTGGACATTACAAAATGGATGTCCCATAGGTATCACAAACTCCACGCATTCAAAGCAGAATTCATTATCTTTCTCCAAAACATATACCTCTTCCAAACTTTGCTATTTCTACTGAAAGCACCTCCTTCCTTCCAGTCATCCAGATTCACAACCTCAGTGTTATTCCTGACTTCTTACTCTCCATCCTAAATAGCCAATAAGTTGACAGATTTTCTCATGTTGATCTTCACACTCCTTGAATACATCTGCTTTCTTCCACTTACTATCTGTGTGACCACTGAATGAGTCATTTTCCACCACTCAGCCTTCAAATCTTCATCTGTAAAATGGGAACAATTGTAGCACCAATAGGGCTATTGTGAAGATCAAATTAGATAATGAGTTAAAGTGCTTCACAAACCTTAAAATACTATATAAATGCTACTTATCATCATTATTAATGGCAATAATAATAAGAACTCTCATTGACAGCTCATGACCAACTACAGATGTATGCACATATATACATACATACACACACATGCACACTCATGCATAAATGTGTGTGTTTGAATAAAATCATACTAGGCATGCTTCCATGTATCATGTTGTCCTCCCCCACCCCAGCCTCTGGAGGTAGATAACACGATCCTTCATAGGTTCTTTGAGTTGATTTGAGTACTTATAACACTCAGAAGAACTTAGTGATTCATTGTTATTTTTTGAACAATATTACTATTGTTACTACATACACATTTTCTCCATTCTGCTCATTTCATTATTCATTATTTTATGCAAGTCTTTCTATGTTTTTCTAAAATCAACATGTTCATAATTTCTTATGTTACATTTTCTAACTAGTCTGTCAACAAGCCTTTATTAAGCACCTACAATGTACCAGGCACTGTGCTAATCTCTGGTGATATAAAGGCAAGGGTCAGTCCCTGCTCTCAAGCAGCTCACAACCAAATGGGACAGACGATATGCAAACAGCTATGTGCAAACAAGACATTACAGGATAAATTGGAGATAATTTGAGAAGAAAGGGACTAGAACTGACTGTGGGGACTGTTACAGACTTCTTTAACTGAGACTGGAAGGAAACTAAGGAAGCCAGGAGGCAAAGAGAATTCTGAGCACAGGAGACAGCAAGTGAAAATGCCCAGAGTTTGGATATAGAGTGTCTTGTCCAAGGAACACTAGGAAGGCCAGTAACCCTGGATCACAGAGTATGTCGAAGAAGGGGTAAGCTGTAAGGAGACTAGAATGGTAGGAAAAGTCCAGGTAATAGAAAACTTTAAAATTCAAGCAAAAGAATTTGATATTTTATTCTGGAGGCAATAGGGAATTACTGGAGTTTATTAAATAGGAGAGTGACATGATCAGACCACCACAGGAAGATCCATTTGACAGCTGAATAGAACTGAAATGGGGAGATACTTGAGGAAGGGAGACCTATTGCCTGTCATCCAGGCAATAGTCCAGGCATGAGATAACAAGGTCCTGTACCAGGGTAATGCAGCATCAGAGGAGAGAAAGGAGAACATATAAAAGATGTTGCTGAAGTAAAAAATGGGAAGATTTGGCAACTGATCAGATGTGGGAAATAAGAGAGACTACTCATTGTCCTACTTCCATTTTCATAAATAACTGCTTGGAATGTTCTGGATTGGTTGGGCCTCATGCCATACTTTTAGCACACTGATTTTCCCTTCTAATATTTTTCACTGCTTTTTGACATACTACTGAATCTTCTGCCATCCTCCTCCATAACATCCTTCTAATTAGTTTATATAATAAACCAGTATTGCCCTTAACTTGTCTCATGTCTGAGTGAAAAAATTGTCATTCGTAACATTTCAGTAATAGAAGGTTGATACTACTTTTAAGCAGAATAGGAAGTTTCCCCCCTGTAGTCTGAATCAATGGGCCTCTATAAGGTTGTCCAGAAAAATATATATAGCAACTAAGAACTTGTGTGATTGGAAACTTTGATAAATACAGTTATTCTTATAGATTAGGTCTCTAGAAGACTCTAGAAGACCCTGTAAAATTCTAATACCTAATAACATTAAAATGGTCCATTTTCATATTAGCAGAATTAGTTTATTAGATTAACTAGTTGATCAAAGCCCTGAATGATTAAATGATAAGACAGAATTGCAGGAGCTGGAAGGTGCTTTAGAATCTAATCCCTTCATTTTAGAGATAAGAGCTGAGACCTATGCAGTTTGGATAAGTTGCCCAAAGTGATGTAGTAATTTGAATATATGTCTTCTAATTTCAATTATTGTGCCCTTTCCACTGTGACAAGTTTAATGACAGGAAAGAAGAGAGTCAAAAAAAAATGCCTTAGATATGAAATACTGCACAAGAAAATTCAGGCCAGATAGAATGCTGTAATGGGCAACTTGTGAAGAAATGGACTCCAATCAAGAAAGAGATTGATTGTCAAAGCTCAAACCTCACATTACTATCAATCTTTACTAACACTTACGAGAAGAGGGCACTGAAGATCTATATGAGCCCACAAAACCTTTTGTGCATTATACACGCAGCCCAAAAAATCCCACTCAAGCTGGATCTTTAATGGACTCAAGTTCAAAATGTGAAGACTTCACTCACTTGTCTTCACTTAGTGTGAAAAAAACTGGAATCATCTGAAGGCAATTCAAGTCTAAATATTTAGTAGCTACCATACTAACTGATAGCAAGACATAAATCAGCATTTAATAGCAAGACTTTAAAGAGACAGAAACAGAGAAAGAGAATGAGACAGAAAAAGACAGAGAGAAGTATATAAAGAGATGATTAGATGATGAATGATAGATTATATAACATTTTATAGTAAATTAGCGAATAAAATAGTAAAGTAATTCAAGTCTATAAGCATTTATTAAGGAGGTACTGTGTACTGAGCAAAGTGTGTAATGCTGGTGGTACAAAGACAAAAAGAAAATGGGCCCTGCCCTGAAGAAGCAGGAGAAACCATGAAAGTATACATTACTGAATGAGTATGATGCAGGGGTGGGAAACCTACAGCCTTGAGGTCTCCTGTGGCCCTTCAACTGAATCCAAACTTCAAAGAACAATGGTGAAGTTTGGATTCAGTTAAACGGCCACACTTGAGGACCTAGAGGGTCACAGGTGGCCTTGAGGCTACAGTTGCCACTCCTGGTATAGTGTCACCCCCATTTCCAATTTGGGAAAGACCCTGCATTCACAAAGGTATTTGCCAGTGGAGTATAAGCCCAGATAATTTCAATCAAACTGGAAAGAATTTGAGCTCAGGCTGAGCAATGGACTGAATATCTGCTGTCTTTAGGAACAATTTCAGTAAAGTTCATCACAAGAAATCTGGATGCTTATTGATGATTTTTTTTTTAACCTCGTCTCATGAAAATGATTTACTAAGGCCCAGAGTTATTGCAACTGTGTTTGTGGATGAAGTCTCCACAATGGTGAAATCAAAGGTCTTTTGAAGCCTTGAAGTGAGTTATACATAAAGTTTGACAACCAACAGCAGAGTTGCAAAACACCCACCCTAAAAAAATCTCTCTATGCTTCCTAGGAGCTAACTGTGAGAAATTGTAATGATTTATCCTGATACTAGAGAACTAATGATGAAACATTCCTCCTTCCTCTCATTAAAGACACTGGGAACTATGTGGATCATAGCATATTGTCAGTTGTAAAGATTGTTTCTATGGACTTAGTTTAAATGTCTTTTTGCTATAAGGGAGGGTTCATTCAGGGGCAAGGAAAGGATAATGACTGTGATGGAAAAACAAGGTAATGATAAATTTTTTAAAGGGGGAGGTAAGAAGGGGAAAGAAAACCTGCATGTGTAAAAATAATTCCCAATTTATACTGCTTATTCTGATGTGTTATAGACCATGCAAATTAAACAGACAAAAAAAATCTGTGGAAGTGGGTGGTCTTTCAGAGTTTTTTAATCAATATACTGAGGTTTCAGACACATCAATATCTAATCCTGAAGACTGTCATGTGGTAGAATGAGTACATCAGGAAGTTTAGGCAGATGTGTATCCAGGGCCTTGTCATCTGTGTTTCCTTAGATTTTAAAAATTGGCTAGCCAAATCACCCAAAGGAAAGCTTATCACTAAGTCATAATTGCAACCAGAACAATGTGGGGTGGGGACGAAGTTTGGCAGCCTGAAGCCTTCCCAACTCAGAGCCTACTAATTATTTTCACCTAAATTGATGAATTTATCAGTTCCCATAACTTTGTGGTATTCAAATGTAAAGAATAACAAACTCATGGAGTATGCAAAACCCTAGATTAATAATGAATGAAGACCAAAGGATAAACAGGACTTTCTAGTATGCTCTTGCTAAAGATAAACACAAACAGTAAAGAGAGAGGCTAACATGAATCAAACAGATGAATACATGCATTAGTTACTGCAATACCAATAGAGCCTTTAAAATGTCAGAGGAAAAGCACACTTTAATAAAAATACATCAAACATATGTTAAAAAATTAATGTTGGTGCATACTCTATGCAAAAAAATTCCATGCAAACATAAACTTGAGATTAACTGCACATATCACCAAGGTTAGAGTTATGACTCTCTTGCGGCAATAATCTCTCTCCTCTATCAGGGTTTCAGGACATATAATATAGACAGAGCCATAGCCAAATTGCCCTCACAACATATATATAGTTGACCATTTCCATTTACACAAAATGCACACATCAGCATCAAAGAGGTACAGAGCCCTTGTTTCGTATAATAACATATCCTTGCATTACAAGGTATTTTTAAACACATGATCTTTTTCCCCACTTCTGTAAACTTATTTTAGGACAAGCTGGTGACTTTATTTTCACTTTCCTCATAATAAATTAAAAAGAAATGCCCAGTCCCATGGACATCATAATATCATGGGCTAGCACCTATCAGCAATAGGTGTTAGTTGGAGGAAGTGACAGTCTATATATTCCATATCCAGTCACTTAATAGTATATTATCCATGTTTCTAATTAGCTACCTCAAATACATAGGCTCTCACCAGCCATGATAGAGTATACAAATGGTTTGGAAATTGATTCACACTGGCTTTGAGGCATCACAGAGATTCTAATTACAAGTGAATCAGATAACGTATGTATAACTTGTATCCCAGAAACCTCAAGCTCTAGGTTCATATGTACCAAGTCAATTTGGGAGATATTGCATGAATTACTCTTTGGTTCACATCCTCACATAGAGCTTCCCTTCAGAGCCTCAGAATCTATTGCTCTTGACTAATTCTTTATAGATGTAAGTAAAAGGACCCAAAGCTCCCATGAAAGCACTCAAGCTAACTATACATTTTAGAATCAGGACAGCCTTTATTTCACCCCACAGACAATAAAAAAAAAAACCAAAGGATTCAAAAGAATGCATAAACAAATAATACAAAGCCTCCTTTTAATGAGTGCTATCTTCCACCCACAGAGTCCTATAATGAACTCCAAACTCACTCCTGTGTTTCAGACTCTCCTGAAAGAGACAGACATTTGGGATTGCCAGTCAATTAGTCCTCTAATAACGGGCATATAGTTTGTGCACAAGCTCGTTTTCAAAGTCTTTCCAGTTTCCTAGAGCCAATCTGTTCTTTGGCTCTGCTGATATAGCCTTTGACAGTCCAGACACTTTTCCCTCCAGAATCTCTAAAATGATGTGTTGAAATAGGACTTTACTGCAAAGATGTTAGCTTGAGTAAAAGAGATGTTTCACTGATTCCTTTTGTTGTTATATCAGTCATTTGTGGGAATCTCTCCTCTACAGATTAATTTTTTTCTTGTAACCAAGAAAAACAATTAGCAAAAATTTCCAATCCAATGAATGCATCTTGTAGTATTCCCTCATTTCTCTGCCAGGGGAAGGGAGATATGTTTCCTTGTCAAGGGCAATCATTGATTTTGTAGTTACTCAGAGTCACCAAGGTGATACAGTTAATAGAGCATTGGATCTGGAATCAGAAGTCCTGAGTTCAAATTCTGCCTCAGAAATTTACTAGTTGTGACCCTGGGCAAGTCATTCAGCTTCTGTCTGTCTCAGTTTCCTCCTCTGTAAAATGTAGATAATAATAGTACCTCCCTTCCAGGGTTGTCATGAAAATAAAATAAGACATTTGTAAAGCACTTACCAAACCACTATATAAATGCTAGTTATTCTTATTTTTCACATACATTGTTGTAGTCATGTATTTTTGACTGAAATTTCATTCTGCATCAGTTCATAGAAGTATCCCTATGTGTCACTGAATTCCTCATATCATCATGAACATGATAATATTGCATTGCATTCTTCTTCATGTTTTCTCAGTATTTCCACAATTGAAAAGATACCTTCTTTGTTTCCAGTTCTTTAACAGAAAGTTCTACCTTTAATATTTTGTATATATTAAACTTTTATTTCTGTTTTTATGTTTTTGGGATATATTCCCAGTAATGGTATCACTGGATCAAAGGGCCACTATCTTTGTAAATTTTGACAGCATTTTAGAAACTTTTGATACGATTTCCTTCTTGTCCATGAATTTTCATTTCTTTTATTAAATTTTTAACTACAATTTTGTTTCAGGTTCCTAACTCTTGTTTGACACAGTAGCTACATTATTTCCTACCATATGTATTCAATGTCTAAAGAAGCAAAGATCTCATATAGCTGCTTGCTCTTTATTTATCCCCTCTATAATAACAACAAATCCAACCTGTTTCTGACAGAAGATATCAATAATCATGCCAGGTTACACTCTGGGCACTAATAGAACCATTAAATTCAGTGGCAGATAAAATGATGAAGATTTACAGTGTCATCTTGGAATAGTGGAAAGATTACTAGATCTGAATTCAGGAAACCTAGGCTCCAGTACTGGTCTATCACTAACTCGTTATACATTTAGTCACTTTTCTAACATTATTCCAAATCGTTATCAAATTGGGCTAATCAGAGCGATAGCAATCATAATTCATGATCTAGCATTGACTTCCCATTTTTGTCACTTTTGCCAATTTACAAGATGTGAAGTGAAACCTCAAATTTTTTTTTAATTTATTTTTTATTTATTCATTTACTTTTAATTTACAAGATTCAGTTCCA
>CM053587.1:137282500-137305582 GCA_028646515.1 Pseudochirops corinnae | reverse complement strand
ACAATCCCTTGAGTTTCAAATTTTCTCCTCTCCCTATCTGCCACCCCCCATGGCAGCATGCAATCAAGTATACGATCTGCAAATACTTTCACATTGGACATTAATTAATCTGGTTGTATAGAAGGGTTGTAACCAATGGAGTGAACAATGGGAAAGAAGAAACAAAACCAAACATGCAAAAGAATGACAGCATGTAGATTGCTTCAGTCTCCATTTAAACTTTGTTCTTTCTAGATCTTTCTCTGAATGTAGACATCTCCTTCCATCCTGATACTTGTAGAGTTGTCTTATAACTGCGCATTGCTGAGAAGAGTCTAGTTTATCAAAGTTGGTCATCACACATATGATGTGTCTGTGGTTGTGTATGATGTGTCTGTGATTGTGTATAAATTTTTCCTGGTTCTGCTCTTCTCACTTTGTATCAGTTTGTATAAGATTCTCTACTCTTTTTTGTTTGTTTTTGTTTTCTCTGCTAAGTAAAATGATATTTAAATAGACAAAAGCTGAATGAAATGGCTAAGAAGATGATTCTCGTCATAAGCAGAGAAGCAGCTGCCCTTCATAATGGACTATATTCCACCATGGAACTGTGACAATCCAGATCCTAAGTGACTCCCATTAAAAGGAATGCATGAGATATCTAGGACCTACTCTGCCTAAGAAGATGTGACATTTTGGGGACCTAGTCCTTCCCAGAACCAGAGTCAACCTTCTCCCGGAAAATATGTTCTGTTGTTCCCTCCAGACAGTGGGCATTCTAGGGTCCAAGATCCTCCTAAAAAAACTTTATGTAACCTGGCTTAGATGAATTACATTCTAGAGTAATGAAAGAACTTATAGATGTGGTTGTAGAGTTATTTTAGGTAATATGATTGTAGAAAATTTGAAAGGTGTCACAGGACTGGAGAAGAGCAAATCTTACTGTGATTTTCAAAAAATAAAAGGGATTACAGTCTACATACAATTAGGCATATGAATCTGACTTTGATTTCTTTTTTTTAATCTAGAGTTATAATTAAAGGGATAGTCTGTGTACATTTGGGGGGAAGAGCATAGGTATCACAAAGATGCAACATGCCTTTATCAAGAATATATTATGCCAAATTAGCCTCATTTCTCTTTATTAAAAAACCATTAAATCAGTGGGTAAAGAGAATACCATACTGTCAATAACCTAAATTTGATCAAAGCATTTGACTCATACTATTCTTGTAGAAAAATAATGGTGAGATATGGGTTAAGATTGTAGCAAAAATTAAACTAATTAAAGGGTTGAATCTTTCATTATTTAATAGTTCTTAGTGGTTTGATGTCAACTTTAAAGGCTCCAGTAAAGTGTCCAGAGAGCTCTGCTTGACCCTGTACTATTTAGCATTTTCAATCAATGACTTGAATAAAGATCATTCATGGCATTCATGGCATAGCTGTGAAATTTACCGATGATACATAGCTAACACATTAGATGATAGATTCATGATCCAAAAAGATCCTGACAAAGGAGAACATTGGACTAAATCCAAAAAAAGGATAGACTAGAAGGAAATTAGAAGAAATAGAAAGAAGAAATAGAAGAAAATCTTGCTTTTTTGTTCATAAAATCAACTTCATTCCAAGATGAATGAGGCATGCCTAGATGACAGTTCATCTGAAAAAGATCTATGAATTTTAGTGGTGTAATGTATGTCAAAAATGGGACACCAGACACACACACACACATACACACACATATATCTCTAATGCAACAGTCAACTACATTAATAAAGGCATAGAAACCAAGACTTGAGAACAGATCTATCTGCCATATCCAGCCCTTACCAGACCACATCTCGAATATTGTGCTCAGTTTAGAGGACCACAGAACATGGTTAACCTGGAAAGCTTCCAGAAGAAAACAACCAGGACCATGAAGGGCTTTGAGATCATTTCATATGAGGTCTTACTAATGGTATTAGACATTTTTAGATGGGAAAGGAGAATAGAAAGACAGGATTGTTGTCTTCAAATATTTGAAGGACCATCTGTAACAGCAATCAATTTAGCAGATACTTAGCCCTTAGTAACTTAGGGCTAAGTATGGAAGGTGTGAGCTCAGTGTGGAAGGTGTTAACTCTGTCCCCTGTTGAGAGGGCATGAACTCCCCTGTTGATGTGGCAGAAGGGGATTGGCTGAGACAGGAGGCCAGTGTGTGTAAATAAGAAGAATTCTGGAAACAGAGAGTCGGAATTCAGTATCTTCCTCCTGGCGGCTCCCATTGGAGGAAGCAGGACTGTCCCGGCATCTGGGAGCTGGGCTGCTGGACTGAAGAAGTGAGTTGGAGTTTTCTTGAGAGAGAGTTTCTCTCCCAGCATCTGGAAGCTGACTGAGAACTGAGATAGAGTTTTCCTGAGACCAGAATCTGCTGAAGGCCACCTGGAAGACTGAGAGGGTTTGCCTGGAAGGCCTCCTGGATCCTAGGGCCAACTGAATTGCTGGAGGACTGAAGAAGCATGACTAGGATAAGCCTTTGTTGGTTGGTGGCCTGGCTGATCTTTGAGTTCCCAGCAACAGAAGTGGTGAAGGGTTTGAAATGTGCTGGACCCTTTGAACTTTGGTGTGTACCAGGGACTGCCTGGAGGACTGGACAAGGATCTGGGATATGTCTGCCCCTGAATTCAGATGACTGGTGGATTCAGGAAGGAGCTGGGACCATGGAAAGAGATCCAGGAAATCAGAGAGACCACCCAGAATCAAGATGAAGAAAAGACCTCTCCGTGGATGAAATTGAGGTTTGCTGGACACCAAGGGGTGGAGGTTTTGTGTGGTTTTCTAATGATTGTATTTAATGACTGATTGAGTTGATGTATGATTTGCCCCATGAGTGGAAGATTGATTATTGTATTGTGAATTGATTGAATGATTGAGTATTGATTACTGGATTGTGAATTGGCTGAATGCTTTGTTCTAAATATTGTGGCCACAATAGTGAAAACTGTGTGGCCATTCTAATGTTAAGCTGTTATGAACACTATATTGTGATTTTCTGTGATAAGATGTAATGTTGTGAATATCATATCGTGATTTGTAATGAATGTTTGCCTTGATTTTTAAACAGAGTGCTCACTACACTGTGTAATCCAAACCTTAAAAGCTGTTCACAGTAGCATTCTTTTGGGAATCTGCTGGTGCATGGCATTATACCACCATGCACAAGAGTGAGTATACTTACTTCAAAATTAGTCTTCTGAAATCATTCTCCTTTTTGTTCTTTGTGCATTGAACTATTCAGGTTTGGAAATTACTATTAAGTTCGCAATTTTTAAAAAAAGATTTTTAAAATATTGAGTAAATATACTTGTTCTTCTTAGCCTCAGAGGGTGGAAACTCAAAGAGGTAGATTTAGAGACAACACAAAGAAAAAGCTTCATATCAATTAGGGCAATATGAAAAATGGATTAAGCCACTTCTTTAGCTACTGGACCATAGAAAATAAGATTTTAGAGTTAGATGTAGCCTTAGATGTCATGTTGTTCAATCCTTTCATTTTACAAATGAGAAAGTGATGTCCAGAGTTTATCGACTTGCTCATTGTTTTATATCTATCAAGTGACAGACACATGAGTCAAATCTGGGTCCTCTGATTCCAAACCCAACATTAATTTTCCTCTGTAACTCACTTCAAGCTAAAGCCATATGACCATTTGCTGTGTGTACAGTAGAGAGGATTTTCATTTGGGTATATCCTGCTATATTGGGTATATTTGGGTATATCTTTATTTTAAATTCTCTTCCAGCTCTGAGATTTTCTTTTTCTGTGAAATTCAAGATGAGGCAACAGCATGAAAAAGAGGCAAAAAAAAATGAAATCTATCTTAAGTTTCATTTAAAAAGACAATGTCCTGGAATAAGAAGGTGATAGTCCTTGTATTCTTACCTTGTTTGAACACTTGGAGAATAAATGTTGTATTTGATTGTAGGTGCCACATCTGAGAAGGACAATAATAATCTGAAACACTTCCAGAGGAAGACAAAGGATCCTGAGATTATTCCATACTAGTGTCACTTGAAGGACATTGGACTGAAATAAAGAAAAATATAAAGAAACATGGTCAATTTAAGTATTTTGGAAGGCTTTCTTATGGATGTAGATTTAAACAGGTTCTACTTGGCCTCAGAGATCATCAGTAAAAAGTTCCTGAGAGGTAAATTTAGGTTCAATGTAAGGGAAAACTTCCTAAGTCCTTTCCAAAGTGAATGGTCAGCTTGGGGAGGCAGTGAGTTCCCTCTTTCTAGAGATCTTCAAGCAAAGCTGGGTGTGACCACTTGTCAGGAATGTTGGAGAAAAGTATAGGTTGGCCTAATTGCAGTCCAAGAAAGTTTTGATCAAGTGCTTACTATGTACATGACCTTATGCTACAAGGATAAAAAAGGAGGGAGGAGAGACAAAAAGTAATGCCTGCCCTCAAGGAGCTAATATTCTACTGGATGGACTAGAAGGCCACTGTACTCTTTGCAACTTTGAGATTGTGTTGGATTTTGAAAGTGTGGAATACAGGGCCAGTGGACAAAGAAGCTTCAAAATAAAGTTTGCATGGCTAGAATCCTGCCAAGTATTGCTAACAAATCAAATTATAGGCATTTTGGAAGCCAGAGATATTTAAAAATAAAAAGATCTAAAGTCACAGCTGTGAGAGGCCTTTTACAAGAATTCAAAGCATCTGACTTTAAGGAGACAGCATAGCATTTTGAAATATTGTAACTATTGACTCATAAGACCTTCCAAGCTCTTATTAAATATTCATTGTGATTGGCTCTTTTAATCAAACAACTGTGTAACCCAGCCTTAATCAAAGCCATATATCTCAAGTCTATGCTCTCATCAAATCACATGAGTTGAGCAAGGGCCAGATATTGACTTCACTGCTTGCATGGAATCATCTCTAACTACGGAAAATTGTGTCATTAGAGATTGCTTGCAAGCACCCATATCCCAATATGCTATGCAAAGCAGCCAGATGCTGCCTTGGTGCCTTGTCTTTCCCCACAATGAACAGCAAGTCTCTGCAACCCTACTTCCAGTATCAGGAGCTATTTCTTCTTCAAGACAGTTGAGCATATGCTGTCAATAAAAAACAACAGGAAACCAATTTAAGTACCTCTAGTCTGGACTTGGTTTTCAAGATGGGCTAGCACTGATGATGGTGGCTCACTCTCATGAGGCATGTAAAATTCAAAATTGCAAACCATCAGTGTCCATTAAGGATCCCCTGGCATTTTTCACAAGATTAGGGCATATTAGCTAGCTGTCCAAATTGCAACTAGGGAAATTACACTCTTACTCTCTCCACATCCCCTGCAGTTTTAAACATGTACAGTGTTTCCTCCATTTCCTGATTTAAGCAACTAAGTATTGCTGCTGTGCACTATTAAACAGTCACTGCATCTAACCCTGGTGAAGATGTGGGAGAAGATGAAGGAAAGGGGTTGGAATAGACCCATTAAGACATTGTCTTTAGACATTAGCTTGCTTCAAATTCAGTAAACAGAGAAGAGTGAAAAAAAAATGACTCAATTAGAACAGTTAACAAAATACACCTCTTTCCAAACTCATAGAAAAGACCAGAAATGAATTAAATTTCTCTGGAACATCTTGACCTACTAAAGTTTTGAAGCTTAAATAATACAACATAAAATTGTTTTAAGGTCCATGGACTTTAATTATATTGCCCTGTCCCTATCCCTGCTTCTGTCATCTACTGACTTTCAGGTCATGCTCTGAACTTTCTCAATGACCTGACTCACATTTTTTCTCTCATTTCTACCCTCTTCTATCACCCTCAAGAACTTTGACATTCAAGTTGAAAACCATTTTATCAATCAGAACATACAATTCTTCAATCTCATCAACTCTAACCTTTGCCCCTCCACTTTAATCATACAATGGCATTGATATATTTTTAACTGCCCTCCCCACTAGAGTCTTGAAATGGTATTACTTCCAAGATCCAGAACTTGGGAGCTACGTTCTCCAAACACAAACCTAAGAATCTACATCTCCCACTCCATTATTTACACTAAACCTTTGCTTTTTATCATGATCTCTGGTCTCTTGACCTTTCCATATTCTCTCAGTCCTCTCTCATCCCCACCCTAGACTCATGTGCCTTTATAGCCAGGCTTGATCATATGGTCAACCAATTCAATATTTCACTAGTTATCAATCAACTATCAATAATAATTTATTAAGTGCTTACTATGACTTGAATTCCTGGTGAATGACTCCTTATCCACAGTTAACCCTTATCATTTGACTTCTCACTGAGCAGAAGGTCTCTCCATCTCTGTCTTGAAAAGACTGGAATCAATCAGTATGTCTTCTATCAGGTCATTCCTCTTCAAGTTTCTCATCAGTAGCATCCTATGTACCAGCTTACAAAAGAAGAGTTTGTCTGTGCATATAATCACCTTCTCTCCCACCTCCTCCATGACTTAGCTCCACCAGTGAGCCCAAGATCTCTCTTTTCAATTTGTCTTCAAAGATTCATTGGTCTCTCCAGTCCTACAAAGTTTCTCTCTACCCTTCTACCCCACTGAAAGTGTCATCACTTCCCCTTCTATTCACAGATAAATTTCTGAACGTATTCTATACACATACTCTTTGTGCCTCTATATCTTCCCTAGCACCATATTATGTGTCTTCTTCCCCAATCAGTTGCCCAAAACTCAAAGGACATCAATTATCTCTTAAAAGTAAAATTATATTTTTTCTCATCCATTTTCACTGGCCTGAAGCTTTTGACACAATAGAACACACACACCATTCCACTTGATTACTATTCTCCCTTGAACAGAGAAATCACATTGATTTGATTTTCTTCCTACATCTGCTCTCTAAGCTCATAATCCTCTTCCAGACCATAAAAGACCCTGCATTGTCCTCTTATCTACTTTCTCTCTGTAGTCTGCCTTATCAGTCTTCTCATTGCCATGACCAGCTAGATATCCATATCTATAGCTATGTAAAATCTGTGTGTATATGTATGTATATGCATATACATATATATATGTACAAATAATTTTATATCTCTAAACAGGACCTCTTTTGTGGGCTCCTAGTCAGTATTTCAGGCTACATAGAGGATGTATTCCAACCAGATGTACCACAGGTATCCCAAATTCAATATGTCCCAAATCAAACTTATTATCCTTACCTGCCCTTATTCTGATTTTGCTATTCTATCTGTGATACAACCACTTGCCCTGTCTTCCATTTGAGTCATGTACATTTTATTTTTAACTATTTCCTTTCCCTCATAACACATAACCCAATCAATTACTGATTCTTATGTATTATAACTCATTTGGCAATTAGGTTGCTCAGTAGAGAGAGTGCTGAACCTGGAGTCAGGAAGACCTGAGCTCAAATCTGGCCTCATATACTTACTATCTGTGTGACCCTGGAAAAGCCATTTAATTTATATCTGCCTCAGCTTCCTCATCTGTAAAAAGGATATAATAATAGCACCTGTCTCCCAGGATTGTTGTGAGGATTAAATGAGAAAATACGTGCACGGTGCTTAGCACAATGGCACATAGTAGATGCTATAATACTAGCTATTATCACCATCATCTCTTAAATTTGTCTCTTCTTTTTAATTCCCAATACCTCCATTTTAATAGAAGTCACTAATACCACCTGCCTGGACCACTGTAAAAATGCTTGAAGAGGTGTCATCAGCATTATTCTCATTTTCTAATCCTTCCTTCATACTACTGCCAGAAATCTCTCCCTTATGCACTAATCTGATCTTGTCTCTCCTCTATGAAAAAACTTCAGTGGTTCCATGTTGCCTTCAAAGTAAAGTTCAACACTAATACATTATTGATGGAGCTGGAAAATGATCCAAGCATTCTGGAGAGCAATTTGGAACTATGTCCAAAGGGCTATAAAACTGTGCATACCCTTTGACCCAGCAATACCACTTCTAGGTATGTATCCCAAAGAGATCATAAACATGGGAAAAGGAACCACATGTGCAAAAATATTTATAACAGCTCTTTGTGTGGTGGCCAAGAGTTGGAAATTAAGGAGATGCCCATCAATTAGGAAATGGCTGAACAAGTTATGATATATGAATGTAATGGAATACTATTGTTCCATAAGAAACCATGAGCAGGCAAACTTCAGAAAAACCTGGAAAGACTTACATGAACTGTTGCTGAGTGCAGTGATCAGAACCAGGAGAACATTGTACACAGTAACAGCAACATTGTGTTATAGTTAACTTTAATAAACTCAGCTCTTCTCAGCAATGTGAGAATCTAAGACAACTACAAAAGACTAGTAATAGAAAATGCTATCCACATCTAGAAAAAGAACTGTGGGGTCTGAATGCATATCAAAGCATACTACTTGCTGCTTTTTTTGTTTGTTTGTTTTTTTCTTCTTTCCCATAGTTCCTCCCATTGTTTCTAATTCTTCTTTACAACATGACTAATGTGAAAATATGTTCAACATGAATGTATATGTAGAACCTGTGTCAGATTGCAGGCTGTCTTGGGGAGAGGGTGTAGAGCTCAAAATCTTATGGAAGTGAATGTTAAAAACTAAAAATTAATTAATTTTTAAAAATGAGAAAAAAAAACAAAGTTCAAACTACTTGATCTGGAAATCAATGAATATCACAATCTACTGCCACCTGGTATTTCAAAGTCTCTCTCATGTTTCTTTCCTCATGTACTCTTCACTCTTAACTAAGAGATCTTCTTTGCCCCTGAAACATTCCCTGTGCTTTTCCACATCTATCCTGTAGTCTCCATTCTAGACTGTGTTTCAATATCTTTACCTGTTATCTTTCCACCCATTAACCTCAAAACAATTCTCCTATGAAATCTTTCTTGATTACATCAATTCATAATGACCTTCAATTCAGAAATCATTTAGTACTTTTACTGTAACTTTAATTTATTTATCATTTAATATTGTATATTGTTTTCTACATTTGCACCTTACTCTTTAACTAGACTTTAAGCTCATAAACCAAGCAATGCAGTGTGATGGCCAGAATGCTATACTTGCAGGCAGGGATATCTGGGTTTGAATCTCATTCTCAGATGCTTAGTAAATGTCTAATGACTAGGGTAATCATTTTCACCTCTCTGAGTCTCTGTTTCCTTAACTGTAAGATGAAAATCACAGTACCTAGTATTTACTTTGCAGGTTCCCATTAAGATGAAATGAGATAAAGTAGTTAAAGTGCTTTGGAAGCCTCAAAGAGCTGAATTAATGGTGGTTATGATGTTTCATTAAACTCTATCTTTCCCAATACCTAGAATAGTACTATAGACACAGAAGGGGGTTAATGAACAGTCGTTCAATTGACCGATCACTAACGATTGAAAAAACTATCATCCAAAAAGAGATGAATTTGATTCATTGTCTACTAACTTCCTACACACCAATAAAAGTAGTGAATTACTAATTGAGAATTAACACAGTTCAATTCAAAAATATTTTATCAGCTATTTAGCTTTGGACTCCATATACTCAGGTTCAAGTTTCATGACTTAATATTTGTGTGACTCTAAGCAAGTCGCTTAAACTCTCTGGGTCGCCATTGCCTAATCTTTTAAATAAGAAGATCACTTCTCTGGTTTCTGCCAGCCCTAAATCTATTATTCTATGAAATACTAAAAGAAATGCATGCAAAATATTTTGTGTTGTCCTGAAGGATAATGTCATTACCTACTGAAAAACCAGCTGAGGAAGCCAGGGGTAGGAATAATAAAAGCTGAGAGAAGGTGTGACCAAGGAATCAAAACATGATTGGCTATCAGAGTTACCGGCTTTAAATCTGAGCATAAGGGCTTTTCACAAAGATTGCTGCCATTTCTTTACCTTTTTGAAAAATAAGAACAGACTTTCTCACTCACTTCATTGCTGCTGGGATATTTTCTAACGGGTGTCATTTACGTAGCAACTGCAAATTTGTATCTGGACTCAACCTTGAGTTTAAAAATAAGCATCTTTAATTGGACTGTCTGCCTTATGTTAAAGTCTTTGGGACAGAATACCCACTACCACCTCAGGCAGTGCACTCTCCTTTGGGAGAATTTTAATTGTTAGGACTACCTTATTATCCAAAACCTGTTTCACTGCAACTTCACAGAATCACAAACTATCAGAGTTGGATTAGACTTCTGAGGCCATCTAGTCCAAATTATACCTCATCAAGAATCACCCACAGCTGACAGTCCTTTCCTTGACCACTTCCAGTGAAGAACTCTCCACTCCATGAGGCAATTCATTCCATTTTTAGATACCACTAATTCGTCAGAGGTTTTCTCTAACATCCAGTGTTGCCTCTCTGAAATTTCTACTCAAGGTTCTAGGAGCAAACTCTAGGAGAACACATTCTTACCAACTCTTGTATAGAATAAAAGTGGCTACTAAGGAGTTGAAACCTAAGGTAAATAAGGAGACAGGGAGAGAGCACCTGTTTGCCTTTGAGGAATCTATCACCTTGAGAGGTTGAAATATATCTTTGATTGATGAAAGAATTGACAGAGATGATTGCTGAGTCACTGTCAACGATATTTGAAAGATAATAGAGCACAGAACAGTTATTACATGATTTGAGAAGAGCAAATGACACAATTTTAACAAGAGGGAAGAGGATATAAATTGAAAATTACAGGTCAGTGAACATGTCTTCAATTACTAGAAAAATTATAGAACATTTGATTATAAAAGAGATTATTAATGATCACCTAGAAAAAGAAATGGTAATCACAAAGACCTAATGTGATTCATCAAGAACAGGCCATGCCAGACTACTTTTATTGCTTTTATTTTAAGACGGGGTTGGCTCAGAGTAGATGCATAATAAATGTGTATTATTTGGTTGATTCCAATCTCACTGAATGACTGAACTCAACAAATTGTAACTGACAGTGTCATGTTAAGTTAGAAAGAGATCTTCAGTGGTGAACTTAAGGGATCTGTGACAGATTCTGAGATTTAAATTTTTCATTATGAACTTAAATAAAGACATACATGGTAGGGTCAGTTAGGCAAGACGGTAGACAGAGACTTGGGCCTGGAGTCAGGAAGACTTGAATTCAAAGCCAGTCTCAGACTCTCCCTAGCTGTGTGACCCTGGACAAGTCACTTAACTTCTGTTTGCCTCAGTTTCCTCAACTGTAAAATGGGAGTAATAATGGCACCTGCCTCCCAGGGTTATTGTGAGGAGAAAATGAGATAATAATTGTAAAGTGCTTAATATAGAGCCTGGAGAACCCCCAAGATAAATCTTAGAAATCAACCTGCTTCCATGTTCTCATAAAACTTCCCCATTCCTGTAAATGCCATGAATATGCATTAGATTCTATGAATATGTTTTAATCTCATGAATATGTATTGTGATTAGTTCCTCTTTTTGAGTATAAAAGAGGCCTGTCAGTCTCACCTAAAATCTTTGGTTCTTGAGAAACCATTGACCTATTTATTTGCAATTGCTAATTTGCTAATAAATTGACTTTGCTTGGAACTCAGTTTTTCAAATTTTGATTGTGACAGAACACCATTGAACACCCTTGGGGTTAAAAATGAATAACCTCCTTTTCTATACATTAGGAAATGCTTTATAAACATTACTTATTATCAGACTTTAGGAAATGCTTTATAAACGTTACTTATTATCAGACTTATAAATGATGCCAATCTAGGAAATTATAACATTAGTTGATATAGCTAGAATCCAAAAACATATTGTCGTTCTACAATGTAAGGTTGAATCAAATAAGATTGAATTTAATAGAGGAAAATATGATATCCTATACTTGGGTTCAAAAGATTAATTTCACAAGTAAAAGATGATGAAGACATGGCACAACAGAAATTTAGCCCAAAAAGATTCATAAATTTTTTTTTTTATTTTAAGCTCAATATGAGTCAAAAGTGTCATGTGACAACCAAAATAAGCTTACACAATCTTGAGCTACATTCAGGTCTTAGCTGTCAGGACTAAAGAGACAATAGTCCAACTGAACTCTGCCTTGCTCACATCCAGTTAAAAATATTGTGTCCAGTTCTTGGGACTATATTTTAGGAATGTCATTGGTAAACTAGAGAACATCCACAAAAGAATAAGTATTATGGTGAAGAGCCTTGACAACTAGATAGATCCTAGATAGAATGGATGAGAGAGAAAGAGAGACAGAAAGAGAGAGAGAGAGAGAGAGAGAGAGAATATTTGTTAAGTGCTTTCTATATTCATGGTATTGACTTGCTTGCTGTGGATATTCAAAAAGGCAAGACAGTCTCTGGCCTGAAAGACCTCACAATTTAATAGTAAAAGATATTAAATAAAGAAGATCTGGAAAGGGAGACAGGAGTGGCACGGTGTGAATATGGCCATAATGTGGTATGGAGGCCTAGAAGAAAGCAAAATAAGGCAAAAAATCAATATCAGCTCAAATTGTTTCAAGAGTAGAGTTCAAAGTTCTAGTTTGGAGAAGAGGGAGGAAAGAAGATGGAGGTGACAGCCTTGAATTCATGTTTGACTTCTGTATTCATGGTTTGAAGGGCTCTTATATGAAAGTATAATGAGGCATGTTCTTTTGGACCTTAGAAGTCAGAACTAGGACCATGAACTAGGAAGTGAAAGTTATACAGTGGTAAATTTAGGATCACAGTGATGAAAAAAAATCATAAGAATTACAGTCGGGCAAAAAAAGTGCTGCCTTTGGAAGGGATTGTGTTGTCGTAAGATTAGCAAATAGTCAGCTGTATGTTCTCCTCAAGAAGTCAGCAACTACAAGTATTTGCCTCTACTTCCTCTCCCCAACACCAGGTGAACTTTGAAATGGCCGGACATATTCCATATGATTACTAAGAGAAAAACCAGTTGTTTTATCTTCAGAAAATCCAGTTTACTCTTCTACATGAAGATCTTCATATTCATTTTTAACCCCAAGGGTGTTCAATGGTGTTCTGTCACAATCAAAATTTGAAAAACTGAGTTCCAAGCAAAGTCAATTTATTAGCAAATTAGCAATTGCAAATAAATAGGTCAATGGTTTCTCAAGAACCAAAGATTTTAGGTGAGACTGACAGGCCCCTTTTATACTCAAAAAGAGGAATTAATCACAATACATATTCATGAGATTAAAACATATTCATAGAATCTAATGCATATTCATGGCGTTTACAGGAATGGGGAAGTTTTATGAGAACATGGAAGCAGGTTGATTTCTAAGATTTATCTTGGGGGTTCTCCTGACCCTACATGATTATATGAAAGCAAGGTGATTACCTGCTATAACAATATGCATTAAGAGTTTTAAAATTTCCAATCCCCAGAAATGGGGAAATGGGAAAAAAATGTACAAACCTTATGAAAAATTGTTGATTAATAAGTTGTTTGTATCATCATATCTTAGTTTACCATGATGTGAAAAGACTTTATTTTTCCATAAACTCAAATAAGGAATTATCTTTAGCTGACCTGACCACAGCAATTGCAAGAATAGGAAAGTGTAGCTGAGCTTCTGCAAGTTTAGCTGAGTTCCTGCAAATTTAGTACCCCCAACCAACCTGGATCACTACTTTATGATGGTAGAGGGGGGTCGCATAACTCAATGAAACTATTAGCTAAGCCATTCAGGGTTAACCTAAGACAGACAAATCGTAGTGGAGAGTTGTGAGAAAAGGTGATCCACTTGAGAAAGAAATGACAAACCACTCCAGAATCTTTACCAAGAAAATCCCATGGACAGTACTAAAATGATTTTTTTTAAAAATAGCATCAGGGGTGGGTAGGTGGAGTGAATAGAGCACCAGCCCTGGAATCAGGAGGACCTGAGTTCAAATCTGGTCTCAGACACTTAACACTTACTAGCCATGACCTTGGACAAGTCACTTAACCCCAATTGCCCAGCCTTCCCCCCTCCAAAAAGAAAAAAAAATTTAAAAAGAACATCAGAAAATCAACCCTCAAGTTGGAAGGTAGACAAAATGCTACTGGGGAAGAGTAAAGGATGATTGTAAGTAACTCTAGTACTAATGATGCAGCCGGGTCAAAGTTGAAAAAAAAGCTGAGGTGTGGATGTACCTGGTGACAAAAGGAAAATCTAATGCTATAAATACCAATATTGTACAGCAACTTGGAATAGAAGACCTAAGAACCAAGTTAAGCTCAATGCAACAGCATTCAAACAGGAGATGGAAAGATTAAACACCAGCGTCTTAGGTGTCAGTGAACTTCAGGAGATTGGAATGTGTGAAGTACATTCAGGTGGTCACTACATATTTTACTGTGGGCAAGAATCCCTTAGAAGAAATGGACTAACTCTCATAGTCAATAAAAGGGTGAGGAAAACATTACTGGGGTATAATCTCAAAAACAACAGAATGATATCTGTTTGAATCCATGGCAAACATCACAATAATGTAAGTCAATGCTCCAATTACTGATGCCAAAGAAGCCAAAGCTGATCAGTTCTATAAAGACCTACAACATCTAGAAATAACATGAAAAAAATTATGTCACATTCATCATAGGTTGGAATGCTAAACTAGGAAATCAAAAGATAATTAGAATTAACAGGGAAGATTGGCCTTGAGAGTCCTTTGGACAGCAAGATCAAACCAGTCAATACTTAAAGAAATTAATTCAGGCTATTAACTGGAAGGTCAAATACTGAAGCTGAAGCATAAATACTTTGGCCATGTGATTAGAAGATGGGACTTATTGGAAAAGACCCTAATGTTGGGCAAGATTGAAAGCAAAAGGAAAAGGGTATGGCAGATGATAAGATGGATCAATAGTGTGATGAAAACCATAAGCATCAACTTGGACTTTGCAGATAGTGAAGGATAGAAGGGGTCATGGGGTCACAAAGATTCAGACATGACTAAACAATAACAACAACAACAGTAGCTGTAAATTTCTCTGAGTTCCTGAAAGAGGAAAACACTGATGCCCCACCCCCTGACCGGAGTCATATACAATCTTCTCAACACACCTTGATCAAAACAAAGCTCAGGGTCACCCAAGAGGAAATAATCGCAAATAAGGTTGACTAACTGATTACAGTAACAAAATAGAACCTCATCCTGGCTTAATACAATTCCCCTCTTTGATCCTTGAAAACCATGCATTTTTTGTGGATCACATATCTATAATTAGTTGGATTGATAAATTAAGATAAGTATAATCAGGATCAAAATAATCATGGTTAATAATGGAATCTGTCTTGAGTTTCTTAAGCATTAGCTTTGGTACAACAATGAATGCAGCAATTAACACAAAGCCAAAATACAGTTCCAGATCTAGAGCAGTAATAGTATATTTGACCATAATAGCTGGTATGCCACCCCCTTTAAAACAGGCAAACAGTTCAGAAAACCAAGAACAGGGATCCCACAATGTATTGCCAATATCAGTTACATGGGTCTCTATAACAATTTGCTGGGTTTCCTATACAATTTTTTGGAGCTATGAATGTTTGTAACAATTTCTCCTGACTTATTAATATATGATCAACACAACTCATTGATGACAGCACGTCAAAAATTACAGAAAGGGAAGTAGTGAGAATATTTAACATCATACAGTTCCGCAAGGCCATTTTAGTTAATGAATTAACTTCTACCAGTAGGAAAGAGAGGGCAATGAAGGTTTCAGAAATGCTTTGAATGGTTACTTGGTCTGATTTCTCAACCTCTATGGAAAGGTTTCTAATTGAATGCATTGTATCTGCTTCTCCATAAAAAGGAAATAGTGCCAAAAGAAACTTTTGTCCATGAGTAGATTTAGTAGCATAACTGCTGTAGGGTTTCTGTCCCCTCCCCCCAATAATCTCTTCTATTGGATTTATGCCACCATGCTCCTAAATTCCTAGTGATTTATTTATCTATCAGGCTTTAGAATGAATAAAAACAGATATAAGTAGGGTTACATAGAATACCCTTTACCAAACTGGGTGAAGAAAAGCAAAAGCTGAACCAGCACAAATGAAAAATTGGCCTGAGGTTACTAGGCCCCATGGCTACTCTTGAATCATCTCTGATTTACCTTTCAAAAACTGTCTTATCACTATAAGTGAGGGTTATAAATGAGAGGTTCCCGGGTTAGGGGGTCATCTTTGTTCTTAAAGAGACAGGTCTTAGCAAAGATAAATGGGTGGGCTTTGTTATATTCAGGGATAAAAGAGTAATGTTATGTTTTACATTGTTTCCCACATTTGTAAGTTTTATTTTTAGTAATACAAAGAGGGAAGGCTGGCAAAGATTCAAGCAGGAGTTAGAGGATCCTAGTCTTGATAATGGAAAAAGTATTTCCTTCAGATTCTGTATGGATAGTTACAGGAGTCTGGGGATACTTAAGAGGTTTAATTGTTATAGCTACTGGAGTTTGCAGATAGATGGCAGTTGGCACTGTTGACTTTACAATTAGCAAAAACAAAAGGCACAAATGGCCCTACAAAGAGAATGATATGTTGCTAATTTCTTCAATTGCTAGCTGTCCTTATTGGCTTAAACAAGAACAACCACCCATGGGTTAGGAGGCTTTTGATGAATATGACGACACACCCAACACCCACAGGATCCAGTAACTCTAGTGTGGTACAGACCATGCCTTACTAGATTATGAATGCCTATCACAGCATTGTTTGTTGTCTAATCTTTTCAAGGAGAGTGATCTGGAGAGGAGAGGGCTATGAATTGCAACACTAGGATCATGAATAGACAATAGGGACGGGATCTTATTAGTAGCATCATAAGCAAGAATGCAAGGACTAAAATAGCTATTAAAATAAAAGGCTACCAGATTCTTAATTTTGGCCAAACATTCCTAAAATAATGTAGGTTTTATGATATTACAGTGATTTCAGAAATTGAAAAATTATTAAACTTATGGGTTGATAGGGTATTTTTCCCATGAAAGTGTGAGGGATGATTTCTCGGAAGTGAAGCCTCCTCAAAAGGGTTAATAGTTTTTCCACACTTTGCAACACAATCTAAACTGTGCATGCTTGCAAACACTTGCAAAACTTTTCCACCTTTTCTTGTCCTGTGTTCTTTGTTGCTGGGGAAGATTCAAGCAAATAGATTGTGCCTCCTGAAGCCCAGCCAGTGGGATAAGGGGAAAGGAATTGGGGTGGGGGGAGGAAGGAAGCTTCCATTAGAGATAAAAGGACCTTGCTTTTCAGAATCAATTTGTACTTCCCTGGCCAGTGTGATTAGGGTGACAAAGGAGGGGTACTCTTTGTCATGAGAAAGCAATACACTCATTTCTGCTTTCAGGTATATAATTCTGTATTGATTTTTGGTAGTGGTCTCTGTCCCACAGAAAAGTATTCCCACAGGCACTAGGTAGAGGCCCTATCTCATTGACCATACACGGTTCCAGAGGTAAGAGGAGCTTTAGCTCACTAGTAATTCTGGAACAGGAATACAGGGGCCCTGGCCATAATTCCAGGGTAGAGAAAGGTGCTAATGGTCACTCACAGATTAGAGCACAAGCCAGGAGAGCAGTGATCACATTTCTCCTTAGAGTATATCACGTTGAAACAATAGCTTGATAAAGGAGGCACAAAAAAAAAAATACTGAAGAAAATATCGTGAAAAACAATATTTTCCAAGAGGAAACAAAGGCATAAAAATCAACTGAAGATGGGGGGAAAAACAGAATTAGCCACATGGAAAAAGGTACAAAAGTCATTAAAGAAAAGAATTCCTTAAAAAGTAGAACTGGACATATAGGAAAGGGGGTACAAAATGGGGGGAGGGGACAATATTCAATGAAATAGAGAACTTCCAAGCATTCCTGATGAAAATGCCAGATCTGAATAGAAAATTTAACTTTCAATACAAGACTCACAAGAAGTATAAAAAGGCAAACAGAAAAGAGAAATCATACAGGATTCAATAAGGTTAAATTGTTTACATTTCTACAGGGAAAAGTGATACTTGTAACTCCTAAGAATTTTCTCATTATTAGGACAGATAAAAGGAGTATATGTAGACAGAGGGTATGAGTATGAATTGACTATGATGGGAGGATTTTTTAAAAAATAAAATTAAAAGGTGAAAAAGAGGGATGCACTGAGAGAAGATGGAAAGGAGAAGTAGAATGGGTAAATTATCTCACATAAAATAGATGTGAAAGGAAGGGCTTTTACAGTACAGGAGAAGATGAGAAGGTAGCAGGTAATGCATGAAACTTAATCCCATCAGAATTGTCTCAAAAAGGAAAAAATACACACCCTCAGTTGGATATAAGAATCTATCTAGCCTTACAGGTAAGTAAGAAGGGAGGGAGACAAGAGAAGGGGGAGATGCTGAAAAGAGAGTCAATTGGGAGAGGCACTGGTCAAAAGCAAAGACAGACTTTTGAGGAGGTATAGGGTAAAAGAAGAGGGAAATAAGGGTAAATAAGGGAAAATAGGATGGAGAGAAATTATAGTTAATAACATAACTGTGAATGTGAATAGGATGAACTCATTCATAAAATGGAAGTGAATAGATAAGTAGATTTTTTTTTAAATCTAACAAAATGTTGCTTTTAGGATACACACTTGAAGCAGAGTGACACATAGAGTAAAGGTTAGGAACAGGACCAGGATTTATTATGTTTCAGTTGATGTTAAAAAAAAAAAATCAGAAGTATCAATCATGATCTTAGGCAAAGCAAAAACAAAACTACATCTAAGTAAAAGAGATAAGCAAGGAAACTACATTTTGCTAAAAGTTATCATAGCCAATGAAGTAAACATATATGCACTAAATGGTATAGCATCAACTTTCTTGAAGAAAAGGTTGAGGGTTATAAGATGAAATAGACAGTAAAACCATACAACTAGGGGACCTCAACTTTCCCCTCTCAGAATTAGATAAATCTAATAAAAAATAAATAAGAAAAAAGTTAAGGATATGAATAGAATTTTAGAAAAGTTAGCTATGATAGACCTGTGGAGAAAACTAAATGGGTATAAAAAGAAGTATAACTTATGCATGGCACCTTCACAGAAATTGACCATGTATTGGGGTATAAAATCTTCATAACCAGATGGAGAAAAGCAGAAATATTAAATGCATCTTTTTGAGATCAAAACACAGTGAAAATTAATTCAATAAAAGTCCATAGAAACAGGTTAAAAATAATTTGAAACCAAATAATTTAATCCTAAAAATGCAAAGGTCAAAGAACAAATCATAGAAATGATCAATAATTTCATTAAAAATAATGACAAAAATGAGACAACATACCAAAATTTATGAGATGCAGTCAAAGTAGTAGTTAGGGGAAAACTTGTATCTCTAAACATTTACATGAAGAAATAAATTTAGCAAAGTTGCAGGATATAAAATAAACCCACATAAATCCTCAGCATTCCTATATATTTCCAATGAAGTCCAACAGCAAGAGATAGTAAGAGAAATCTCATTTAAAGTTACTGTAGACATTATAAAATATTTGGGAATCTACCTGCCAAAACAAACCCAGTACCTTTATGAACACAACTACAAAACACTTTTCACACAAATAAAATCAGATCTAACTAACTGGAAAAACATCAATTGCCCATGGCTGGGTTGACCTAATATAATAAAAATGACAATTTTATCTAAATTAAATTACATATTTAATGCAATACCAATCAATCTACCAAAAAATTACTTTATAGAACTAGAAAAAATGGTGACAAAATTCATTTGGAAGAACAAAAAGTCCAGAATATCAAGGCAATTAATAAAAAGAAATGCTAGGGAAGGTAGCCTGCTTGGTAGAAGTGGAGCCAAGATGGCAGCATAGAAGCAGGAAAACACTGCAGCTCCCCCACAACCACCTCAAATACCCATAAAATCTGACCTTAAACAAATTTTAGGGCTCCAGAACTCACAAAATTACAGAAAAACACATCTGCCACTGAAGGCAGCTCGGCAGGTGGGACAGGAAGGGCTTATCACAGCATGCTGGGAGCCAAAACGAGCACTGCCTGAAACCCCGTCTTGGCCCCGGGGCCACAAGGACAAGCCACAGCTGAAGCCTAAAGGAGAGTGGATCAATGGCAGTTGTGGTGATTTCCAGAATTATCAAGCCATAAGAAATAAGGGCTAAGTGAAAGGTTAGTGGAACTTGGATAAATTTGGGAGAGAGGGTCCAGCCAACTGCCTCCAGGGCAAGGAAGCAGCAGAAGTGGCGGTCCTGCAGCCACTTCCACATGACTGCTTCAGAAGCTCCCAGCCTGCAGATTGCAGGAGGGCCAAGTGATAATTCAGAGGCTAAGTGCTCTTGCCTTAAGCTGCCTGGATCAGGATCATGATCTTGGGTGGCGGTCCTGGAGTGCATTTTCAGTAAACCAAAGCTGGTGGGGGCTGCAGCAGCCTCCTAACAACTACAGCAGCTGTGAAAACCCCAGCAATTTGGGACAAAGAGCTACCATCTGGAAGCAGAGTTCCACAGAGCTAAAAACTCAAGTAACTGACTGGCAATGTGAGCAGGCAAAGGAAGCAAAGTAAGAACAGCAATCCAACTTTAGATTCCTTCTTTGGGAACAAAAAGGATCAAAGCATAGAATGGGAGGAAGACAACACAGTTAGAACTCCCACACCAAACACAGTTAGAACTCCCACACCAAAGCTTCCAAGAAACATGAAGACTGGTTACAAGCCATAGAGCAGCTTAAGAAGGATTTTGAAAATCAAATAAGAGAATTGGAGGAAAAATTGGAAAGAGAAATGAGAATAATGCAAGAAAATCATGAAAAGAGAGTCAACAGCCTGACTGAAGAAATAATACCTTAAAAAATAGATTAACTCAAATGGAAAAAGAGGCCCAAAAAGCCAATGAGGAGAAGAATGCCTTAAAAAGCAGAATTTGCCAGACAGAGAAAGAATCTGAAAAGCTCACTGAAGAGAATAATTCCTTCAGAATTAGATTACAACAAATGGAAGCAAATGACTTTATGAGAAATCAGGATACTATTAAACAGATCCAAACAAATGAAAACATAGAAGGCAATGTGAAATATCTCCTTGAAAAAACCAATGACCTGGAAAATAGATCCAGGGGGAACAATTTAAAAATTATTCTACTACCTGATGATCAAAAAAAGAATCTAGAAAGCATCCTTCAAGAAATTCTCAAGGAAAATTGCCCTGATGTTTTAGAACCAAAGGGCAAAACAAAACTTTAAAGAATTCACCAATCACCTCTTGAAAAAGATTCCCCCAAAAAACTCTTAGCAATGTTATAGACAGGTTCCAGAGTTCCCAGATCAAGGAGAAAATATTACAAGCTTCCAAGAAGAAACAATTTAAATTCTGTGGAAATACAACTAGGATAACCCAGGATCTAGCAGCTTCTACATTAAGGTATCAAAGGGCCTGGAATATGATATTCCGGAGATCAAGTGAGTTAGGATTAAATCCAAGAATCACATACCCTGCAAAATTGAGTATAATGTTCCAAGGGAAAATATGGTCATTCAATGAGGTGGAGGACTTTCAAGTATTCTTGCTGAAATAAACAGAACTGAAAAGAAAATTTGACACTCAAATACAAGAAGCTTGAGAAGGTAAACATGGAAAAGAAATCATAAGGAACTTATCAAAGTTGAGCTATTTATATGCCTACATGGAAAAACAATAACTGTAACTTATGAAACTTGTCTCAGTATGAGAATAGGTGAAAGGAATACAATGTATATATACATATACATACACATAAGTCTATATAGGAGGGTGTATATATATGTGTATGAATACATATCTGAATATGTGTATATATGTGTATATCGAGGGCACAGGATCAATTGAATAGGAAAGGATGATACTTTAAAAGGTGAAATTTTGAGGTGGGAGAGGAACAGAATGAGAGGAGACAGGGAGAGACAGAATGAGGTTAATCATCTCATATAGAAGAGGTAAGGGATAACTGTTACAATGGAGGGGAAGAACAGGAAGGTAAAAGGGAAGGGTTGTAACCAATTACTCTCATTGAATTTGGCTTAGGGAAGGAATGACATAAGCTCTAAACTGGGTATCTTGCCATACAGGAGAGTAGGGAGGATGGGGATGAGAGTGGCGATGATGTAGGGGAGGGGAGTGTGGAGAGGGAAGGTTTCTGGAAGCACATACTTCTGTAAAGGGACAGGGATAGGGACATGGTAGAGAATAGAACAAGGAGAGGGCAGGATAGGAAGGAGGGACATATAATCAGTCTCTGACAATACATCCATTGTGGAGATGTTCTGCATAACTACACATGTACAGCCTGTATTGAAATGCTTGTCTTTCCAGTAGGGGTGGGTAATGAGGGAGAAAGGGAAAGAATCTAGAATTTAAAGTTCTATAATCAAGTGTTAAAAATATATATATATGTATGTATATATATTATTATTATTAATTATTAACTACATGCAACTGGGAATTAATATATATAGGCACGGGCATAGGGAGATCCATCTTGCCCTACTGGAAAGTCAGAGGCGCAATAAGGGAGGACATAGGAGACAGCAGATTGGGGGAGGGGACATACAATGGGATGGCTGCTTTGGGGTGGGGGGTGGGGGAAAGATGGGGAGAAAATTTGTAACTCAAAATCTCGCTTAAAAAAACTGCTTGGTACTGGTTAAGGAATAGAGTAGTGGATCAATGGAATACATTGGTTACAAAAGACTCAGTAGTCAACGATTACAGTAATATATCTGTTTGATGAGCCCAAAGACCTCAGTTTTGGGGATAAGAACTCACTATTTGACAAAAACTGCTGGGGAAAATTTGAATATACTATGACAGAAATTTGGCATAGACCATCATCTAAAGCCATACACCAATGTCAAGTCTAAATGCGTGCACGATCTAGGTATAAAGGCTGATACTGTAAGTAATCTGGGGAAGCAAGGAATAGTTTACCTGTCAGATCTATGGAGTAGGGAAGACTTTATGACCAAAGAAGAGTTAGAGAGCATTATAAAATGCAAAATGGATAATCTTGATTACATTAAATTGAAAATTGTCTGTACAAACAAAGCCAATGTAACCAAGATTAAGAGGGAAGTGGGAAATTGGGAAAAAATGTTTACAACCAGTGT
>CM053587.1:137260929-137282000 GCA_028646515.1 Pseudochirops corinnae | reverse complement strand
TAAGGCATTCTTCATGTTTATTGGAGGCCCCTGGTGGGGGTGCTCTGGCTGCGCTCTCCTCCTCCCTCTCTCATTGCGTGATCTTTCTTTTCCCCAAAGAAGGAATCTAGCGTTTGGGAGCTGTTCTTACTTTGCTTCTTATGCTTATTCTTACTCATGGTTGTTCAGTCTGTGAATTTTTTTAAAATCTCTGTGGGGTTCTACTTCCAGAAGGGAAAGCTCTGTCCCAAATCTCTGGGGTCCTCCCAGCTGCCATAGCTCTCGGGAAGATGCTGGGACTCTTCCTACTTACTTCTGGATGACTGGATTTTGAAGACTCCAAGACCGAGGCCCAAGACGGCGATCCGGATCCAGACTGCTCAACGTGAGAGCACTGGCCTGAGAACAATCGCTAAGTCCCCCTGCTGTCTGCAGGCCGCAGGCGGGAAGCTACAACGCGGAGGTGGGTGCAAAACCTCTGCCTTTCTCTTTTCCGCTCTGGAGGCCTTTCGGCCGGACTGCTTATCTCCCCCTTTCGTAATCCCCACTCGCAGCTGCTGCTAATCCACTCACCAGAGAGGCTCCTCTGCTCCTCCCGTCCAGCCGCCCCCAGGGCACAGCCGCGGCTTCAGGCCAGGCTGGTTTCGGTTCGCAGTGCTGATATGGTTCCTCGTAGCCGAGCTGACTTTAGTGGGAAGTATCTTTGTGTGCATTTTGGAGTTCTAGGATTGGTTTAGAGTCCTATTTTATGGGTATTTTGGGGTGGCTATGTGACAGCTGCGATATGTTGCTGCTGCTACGCTGCCATCTTGGCTCCGCCCCTCTTGATGTTTCTTTTTTAATAGACAAGAATTTCACAGGAATCTGCATTGTTAAAGATAGTACCATATCAATGACATCATAGATCCTTTGAGCTAGGCAATAATGTTCCTCTAAAACAGTGGTTCTCAACCTGTGGGTTGTGACCCCTTTGGGGGTCGAACAACACAGGGGTCACAGGGGTGCCTAAGACCATCGGAAAACATATTTCCGGGCTGGACATCACACTCCTCTATAGGTCTCCAGACAGGTCCTCCCACATGCAGATACGCCCGCATACGAATATTAAAGGATTGTGGCATTAGGAAGGTTGAGAACCACTGCTCTAAAACACTGAATTAAGTTTTTTCCTGTTTTTAATCTTGTCCCATAAACCATTTTTGCAGATAGACCAACTTATTTAAAAACCGACCAGGTTTTATGTTTGGACAGATAGGTTGACTTTGATACTGACTTTTATGGGTGCTTTCTCTCAGAATGCTGCCTATGCATTAACATAAGGTCCTGAGAAATGGTTGTGGCCGTGAAAATTGGTTACTTGGTAATGACCTGCTGGTGAAGAATCTCTCTGATCTGGGCTTAAGCTGCTTATGATATGACTAATGCCAATGGACCCACACTCAAAAACAGCTTTTTAGCTATATGGGACAAGAGTTTGTGCTCTGTTGACATAGCCTTCAAAAGCCCAAGGTAACCTCCATACTATGATTAAGCATGACAATGTGAAGTAAGGAAAGAAGCATTAATTAAGTGCCTACTATGTTCCGAGCACTGTGTTGTATTGACAAATATTATCTAACTCACAACAACCCTGGCAGGTTGGTTTTTAAAAAATTCTCATTTTACATTTGAATGCCAAACAAAGCATTTTGTATTTGCTCTTGGAGGTAACAGAAAGCCCTGGAGTTTTTAGAATATGGGAGTGACACTATCAGACTAGTGTTTTAGGAAAATTACTTTAGAGTCTGAATGGAAAATGGATTGGAGTGGGGAGAGGCTTGAGGCAGGCAGACCCACCAGCAGGCTAGTATGATAATTAAGGCATGGTGTGATGAGGGCTTGCACTGGAGTTGTGGTAGTGTCAGAGGAGAGAAGGAGGTATATTCAAGAGATATTACAAAAGTATATATAGAATAAATATGGGGTAGTTAAATGCCAGGTAGTTAGTTAAAGGAAGTGTTAGCTGTTGGGGGAGAGCGGAAATGGAAAGGCTTTAAAGTGAGGGATTGTATAAAGTGAAAGTAATTTGAGAGTATATTCCTATGAGTGGGGAAGAGCTAGTGCAGTTACTATGATATAAAATTAAATATTGGGTATGAGGAGTGAGGTCAGTTTGGTTGAACTGCAGAGTGAGGAAAGAGGAATAATGAACAGTTAGATTTAGGACCAGTTTGTGAAGGGCTTTAAAAGTCAAACAGAGGAATCTGTATTTTATCCTAGAGACACTGGGAAACCCCTGAAGTTTGTTAAGTAGGATAGTGAAAAGGTCAGGCCTGCATTTTAGGAAAATCACTTAGGCAGTTGTGTAGGTGTTACATTGGAGTGGGGAGACAATTGAGGCAGGGAGACCATTTAGGTCATTGCTGTAGTTGAGGTGAGGATTGACCAGGGCCTGAACTAAGATGTCAGTTATGTGAGCAATGAGAAGAGGAATGATTCAAGCAACATTATAGAGGTAAAAATGGCAAGATTTGGCAACTGATTAGGTATTTAGAGTGAAGGAGATGAATGAATCAAATAAAATTCTGAAGCTATGAAACTGGGAGATTAGTAGAAGAGTAGTCCTGTCAACAGAAGTAGGAAAGTTCAGTAGTGGAGTGGGTTTTGAAATAAAAAGGAGTCCTATTTTAATATATTGAATTTGGGATGTCTGTGGGACATCCATTTTTAAATGTCCTATAGGCAATGGATGATATGGACCCAGAGCTCAGCAAGTAATATAGGTTCAACTTTTTTTTGAAAACTAGGAAACCAGTTATTTACTGACACAGATGCTTGGACAGAAATTCCTGTCACCACTATCTGTTGCCTGTACTCCTAGATTCCCTGTATTTACAGTAACTAGTCAGGTAAACTGATATAACGGCCACCTAGACTCTAAACTCAGTCATTATAGGTCTTCAGAAGGCATAGATCAATGTGTTCTTGCCGATGGCATGGTGGGCAGATGTCCTTATACTGACAATTCTGGGTGAATATCTGCTGAGGGTACAATCCTTTCCTCTGTTTTCTTGTACTTTTCCCTTTATCTTCCTCAGATATCACCCTTGCACAGTCTATTTCCTCCTCTGCCCTGATTCCACTGAATGTACTACCCATTGAACCCCTTTCTGGAAACCTCTTTGTACTCTTTCCATCTTCCCACAATTCGGATCTCTCTGAAAGACATTGCATCACTCATTCCAGGACTCTCATTCTCGCTGATATATAAGGCCTGAAGAAGGAAGAGGCATACTCCTTGTTCCTCCTTTCCTTCCACACTGACTGCTTATATGTCCAACTCTTTCTATTCTTAAAAACCAAAACCCAAACCAAATCCTATCACTAGATGCTACCAGTCCCTCAAACTACTATCTACTCTCTAGATCTTTTTCCTTTCACATCTAGACTCCTAGGAACTGTTATCTGCTCTTATAGCTTCCATTTCCTCACCTACTACTCAGTCTTCAACTCTTTGCTGTCTGGTTTCCAATCTTACCACTCAATCAGTCATTCAACAAGGATTTATTAATGCTTACCTACTAAGTCACAGTCATTATGCTAGGTGCTGGGGATACAAACAAAAACTTAAATAGTCTCTGCCCTCAGGGAATTTGCTCTTACTCTGTCACTGAAAATTGGGGAAACAAAAATCTATCTCCTTGAAATTTCCACCTGTTCATAGACCAACATTTCATATCATATATCAAGATAAGATTAATATAAGTACATGATTTAGACATAAAGGGAGACTTTGTAAGTAAATTAGGGGTGCGAGGAAAAATTTATTTGTCAGAGCCATGAATATGAGAAGGGGTTATGACCAAGTAAGAGACAGAGATGACAATGGGAAGTAAAATGGATAATTTTGATTACATGGAATTAAAAAAGTTTTGCGCAAAATCCTCCAAAACAAATGCAGTCAAAATTAGAAGGGAAAGCAGGAACCTGGAAAGAATTATTACAGCAAATTTCTCTGATAAAGGCCTCATTTCTCAAATGTAGAAGGAACTGAGCCCAATTTAGAAAACTGAGAGACATTACTCAATTGATAAATGATCAAAGCACGTGAACAGGCAGTTTGTGGAAGAAATGAGAACTATCAATAGTCACATGAAAAAAAAGTATTCTCAATGACCAATGATTAGAGAAATGCACATTAAAACAACTATGAGGTACCATTTCACACTTATCAGATTGGCTAACATGACAGAAAAGAAAAAGGACAAATGCTGGGGGGTTATGTGGAAAAATAGATATATTACCACACTCTTGGTGGAGTTGTGAACATCAGACATTCTGGAGAACAATATGGAGCTATGCCCAAAGGGCTAGAAAACTGTGCATGCCCTTTGACCTAGTGATACCACTACCAGGTCTCTGTCCCAAAGAGATCAAAGAAAAAGGAAAAGCACCTATTTATACAAAATATTTGTTGCAATTCTTTTTATGGTGGCAAAGAATTGGAAATTGAGATGCTCATCAATTGGGAAATGGCTGAACAAGTTGTGGTATATGATTATGAAGGAATACTATTGTGTTGTAAGAAATGATAAGCAGGATGCTTTTGGAAAAACCTGGGGGGACTAACATGAACTGATGCAAAATGAAATGAACAGAATAAGGAGAACATTGTTCACAGTAATGGGAATATTTTAATGATGATTGGCTGTGAAAGACTTGACTACTCTGATCAATATAATGATCCAAGACTATTTTAAAGGACTCATAATGGAAAAGTGCTATCTACCTCTAGAATGACAACTGATACATAGATTGAAGCATACTCTTTTTTCACTTTTTCTTGCTTTTTTTTTTTCTTTTTGAGGGCAATTGGGGTTGTGACTTGCCCAAGGTCACACAGCTAGTGTGTGTGTGTGTGTGTGTGTGTGTGTGTGTGTATGTGTGTGTGTGAAGTGTCTGAGGTCATATTTGAACTCAGGTCCTACTGACTCCAGGGCTGGTGCTCTATTCACTATGCCACCTAGTTGCCCCATAATAATTAAAAAAAAATTTTTTTTTTTGCTTTTTAAAAATACGGTTAATATGGAAATATGTTTCACATGATCTCAGGTGTATAATTGAGGTATTGTTTGTCTTCTCAATGGGCAGAGGAGGGTTGGATGGAGGTAGAGAATTTGAATTAAAAATGTTAAAAAAAAAACCCACAAAAATAGATTTCCACCTGCTCCTTTGTCAGTGAATGAAAGTATTGTTGATTTTTTTTTTGTCTTGCATTTCCTAGCAGGGTCCAGGCATAGACTATATTTTAATGTAATGACATTTTCTATCAAGTCACCAAGCCTTAATGTGAAAAGTTATTATCCTTTCAAACAAAAGTACGACTAGGTCTCTTATTCACAACTATATTGATTGTTTTTCTTGGTGAAGATGTTAGTCTTTGTTCTCTTTATTTATATACATAGTCATAGAATTACAGGATTTAAGAGCTAGAGGGGAAATTAGAAACCATTTAGTTCAACTTTTTACCCTCCCTCATTTGCAAATGAGGAAACTAGGGCCCTGAGAAGTTGTCACACGAGTAATTAGTAGCAGAACTAGGAGAAAGAGCATTGTTTTTCTTGGAAAAGTCCAGGGATATTTCCACTACTCCACAGCAGATTCAAGTGAGTCTTGGTTCTGTCTTTTGTCAGCTATGTGACCTCAGTGGAACCACTTAACCTCTCCGTTTTTAGTTTTCTCATTTGTAGAATGGGGACAATCATACCTGCTCCATAAGGTACTTATGATTATTATATAAGATAAAGTATTTTTGTAGTCACAAAGCCTACTATCAATGTAAACAAACTCATCAAAGATTCATATTATATATGAATGTTTGTATAAATGTGATCAAAGAAGAAGAAACAGAGACAGAGAGAACCTCCATCAAAGTTCTCCTCCTGGAATGGAAGTAATCCTGGAATGTCATAGAAGCTATGCCAATGGGTACAAGGTCTTGAACATTCTACACAGCCAGAAAGACTCCAACAAGGGCAAGCCTGTTAGAGAATGCATAGCTGTTGTGTGAAGGCCTTCCCAGCTAAATCTAGAGATTGAGGCTGTAATTTGTATGAGTAAAGGGAGTACCTATCTAGATGAAAAGACATAAATTTGTATCCTTATAATATTGAAGTGGGCTGACAGGAAGTGTGTGTGTGTGTGTGTGTGTGTGTGTGTGTGTGTGTGGTAAAGAGAGACAGAAATAGAGAGACAAAGAAAAGACAAAGAGAGGCAGAGGGAGAAGGAACAGAAACAGAAAGAATAATAGAGACCATTGTTCATATTTAAACATAGTCGTACTTATGTTGATCTCTACATGTAACTGAAAATATTGATAGGATTATATATTGTGAGGTGGAAGGGACATATAGTACAACTTCTCTCCCTGTTCTGGAAAATGATGACATTTGAGATCTGGAGAGGTAAAGTGATTTATGTCAAATCAGATGGAGAATAAATAGCAGAACTGGATTTCAAAGACATGATTCACTCTCCCTAATCCAGATTTTTCCCAATATATCATATTAACATGAAATCTGTTTCCCTCTGTAGGAAATACACATTCCTTTTGTTTTTAAATGGTCTTCACTGTTGCAGAGCCTGTGACCATTTGGAATTTTGTGAGTTAGACTCCCTCAGACTAAAGCTGCAATCTGGCTGCTGTTGCTTTTTGCCAGCAGTCTACAACTGTCTTGCCTGCTCTGGAGAAGCCTTAAAGCTTTTCTTCTATCCTCTTTGCTCCCTGCTGCTCTGCTTCTGCTGGGTTAGTATCCTGCTTCCATCTTTTCTCCAAAAATGTCCAGCCCAGGGGTGGGGAACCTGTGACCTCGAGGCCACATGTGGCCTTCTAGGCCCTCAGGTGCAGCCTTTTGACTGAGTCCAAGTTTTATAGAACAAAACCTTTTATTAAGGGGCTTTGTTCTGTGAAGTTTGGATACAGTCAGAAGACCACACCTAGAGGGCCACATGTGGCCTTGAGGCTGCAGGTTCCCTACCCCTGGTCCAGCCTAACAAATTGATGCTGGCATTCTGGCTGGGCATCCCTCCTACTTTACTGTTAGCTATCCTGCCTTGTAATTTAATGTTCAATTTGAGCAAGTCTGATAAAGGGGTTGGGGTAGCATCAAGCTGTCTGTTGCTGCCTGCCACAGATTAACTTGCAGACAGGGACAGAGCCAAATGTCAAAGAAAACAGCCTCCACATCTTCAACCATTTAGCCCTGAAAGGTATTAAAAGTGAAAGCAAACCAATGAACAAGAACCACAAAAATCCCTCAGAGGTGATGGAATAGGGTAAACATTCCTTAGATTGAGGAAGTAATAATAATAAAAAAGCTCCTCTCACATTAAATAAAAAGCACATTCTTCTGGTCCTTTATTGTCTTCTCTTATACTCAGTATGTACATTTCTCTTTCGTGCTCTGCGAGTCAGGTGATGCTGATTCACCCTGGGTCAGCATCTCACTCAGAGGGTGGTGACTAACTGGGTGGATTTTGTTCTTGGCATTGCAGAGAGCTTTCACAGAGGGACAAAAGCACACATTCAGTTCTCTGTTACAGCCACCACTACCCAGTATAAATTAATGGTTGACTGATAATATGCCATGGACATAGTCAGCTTCCTAGAGGCCATAGAGAGACCAGGTTAAGCTGGCTTCTTCTCAGATCTGCATAAATAATAAGTATTTATTTGTTAAAAAATTTATTTGTGAAAAATTTGTTAAAAATGATGTTTACATCATATAGTATTTCACAGTCTATGAAGCATTTTCCTGTGGAAGTACTAGTATTAGTATTCCTATTTTGCAAATGAGGACACGGAGATTCAGAAAAGTTAAGTGACTTGCTCAGGGTCACACAGCTAAGATGTGATATAGTCAAGCTCAGAGGTGAATCCAGGTCTTTGGCTCCCTATCCAGTGATCTTTTGTCATTTCTGTAGAATGTGGAGAAAAGAATAGGAGGACATAGTTGGAGTGGTTTATATATTCAATGGTCTATTGATACATAGGACAGTCAGGAACAGCAGAAACTTCTATCATTAGGTGAGAACACTGATGGCCCTGGGCAGTCCTGAAGATAGAACATTCTGGTTTTGTTGGATCTCATTTAATCCTTCACTCTAGGAACCATGTAATATAGACACTTGACCTTCTCTTCTGTTTCATTTTGTTGTTATTGTTTAGTAGTTTCAGTTATATCTGACTCTTCATGACCCCATTTGGTTTTTTTTTTGACAAAAATACTGGAGTGGTTTGGTATTTCCTTCCCTAGCTCATTTTACAGAGGGGGAAACTGAGGCTAACAGGGTTAAGTGACTTGTCCAGAGTCACACAGCTAGTAAGTGTCTGAGGACAGATTTGAACTCAGAAAGATGAGTCTTCCTAACTCTAGGCCCAGCACTCTATCCACTGTGCCACACGACTGCCCCATCTAATGCATTAAAGCCTCTGCTTTGGTTGTCCAAAGTTATAAGGCAACAAAAACTATTTTTGTTTGTATTTTCCAGACTGCTTTAAATTTTTTTTTCTCTCCATTTCAGGTTTTCTTGGTAAGATACTTTTATGAGGATCATCATAAGAACAACTAGAATAGGCCACCCATTGACTGCCATTTCATTCTGCTCTGTCTGGCTTAGCTTTGGATGACTCATTTGGTCTCTAGCTGGGTACTACATCTGTTAAATAGTAGTTGCCCTGTGTTTTTTCACGACAAAAATCTTTTGATTCCTCTAATTTCTGACCCCAGAAAGAGAAAAATAAAACTAAAAGCACTTTGGGTTTCAAACTTGATATGTTTTTGAGTTGATCAGGAACTGCTAATCAACAGCCCCAAAGCTTTCTGTTACTGATCTCCATTGGGTGTCTACAAGTAGTCATTTGAAAGGTCATTAGTTGGAGCTATGTTTTACCTGAATGTAGGGGAACTGAATGCAGTCTTCACAGTTACTCTCTACTCCATTTTGAGTAGTTGGCAAGATAACAGAAGGATTCTCTGAAGATTGTGTAGAGATTGGCAATCAATAATGATTCCTGTTACCTATCAGCACTGAAATAAGCTAGTAGGGAGACCATATAGGAGGTTGTTGCAGTAACATAGGTCTGAGAATGTAAAGGCCTGCACTTGGATTGTAACCATGAGAACGGAGACAAATGCTCAGATGTGAAAGATTGGGAAGGAGGGATCAAGAGGACTTGTTAAGCCACTGGATACAGAGATAAGAGAGAAGAGGCCAAAATGGACCCACCTTTCAGACATTGGAATTCTGGGAGTATTGGAAAGTTGGGAGCTAACCTAGAGCCCCTTGGTAGCTTTAGCAATTTCAACTCTATACTAGTAGAAATGATTTAGTCCCATCAGAAATGTTCTCTATTGTGACAAGTACTCTGTCACTGAGTCAATGGAAGAAACAACATGATGTAGTGGATAGAGAGCTAGCCTTGGAGCCAGGGAGATGTAGGTTCAAATCTTGCTTCTGATTCCCTCATTTTTTGAATGAGGAAAGTGAAGTCTAAGGAGGTTAAATAACTTACCCAGTGTCACATAGGGGGTATCAAAGGTGAGATAGGAATTAAACTTCTTTAACTCTTCCCACTACACCACAATACCTTCATGCATGTATCTCCCAGAATATACAGAAATATACCAAAGGTGGTATCTCAAACCATATAGGGGAACTCCTTCCATCAAGAAGCCTATGATTTAGCAGAAAAATCCTAGAGTTATTTGACACAGAGAAGTGAAAGGATTTGATGGGGTCATACAGATAATAAGTTTCAGAGGAAGGAGTTGAACTAAGGCTAGTACTTGATCTATTATAGCTATAATACATATGTGCACACACACACAAACACACACAAACATACACACACAGATACACATTGAGAATTTTACATATTCTATAGCAAGTGACAGTTGACTTAACACTATGTGTCTGGTAACAACAGTTTTTTAACCCCAGGTGAATAATCTGAGTTCCATGTGCAAATACTCTTATAGGTAACCATGTAGAAGCATGGGGCCTCTCAGTGGAAATTTAGGGCTTCTCTGGAGATGAATATTATTATTTAATCTAGCGATATCAAATAATCTCTCTATGGTCTGATTTATATACAATTACATCTGAAAATTAATTTAGGCAATTATGATTATTTTTGTTATATTGGTGTAGTCCGACCATAAACAATGAATATCTCTCCAATAATTTCCTTTTCTTTTATTTCTACAAAAATGTTTTGTAGTTTTAGTGACATAAGTTTTGAACGTCTTAGAAATTTATATGGATGTGTGATTTTGATGGTATAGGAAACTACTGTTGAAGGAGTTTCTTCTTCCAGGTCACATTGGTACTTGCTCTATAATTTAAAGTCTAAGAGAGTTGTGGGGGTCACCAAATAGCTAAGTGACTTGCCTAGGGTCACATAACTAATATGTCTTAGAATCTTTACTTGAACCCAGACTCTGAGACTGACTATTAACTGGGCTACATTATTTCTTCTCAGTAGGTTATTGTTCATTATGTTTTATGAATTTTGTGGTTATTTTAATTGGAATTTATTTTTGTCTTTTGCTTTTTTGTTTGTGACATATACCTACACACAAATACATACATACATAGAAAGGCTGGTGATTTATGTAAACTTATTTTAAAATTTGCTTCTTCACTGAATTTATTGAATATATCAATAATTTTTCCAGTGAATCTGCAGAATCCTTTAAGTAAATCATCATATTCTCTGCAAATAGAGTTTTGTTTCCTCTTTTTCTATGCTTATTCTCTCAATTCTTTTCCTTGTCACTGCCATAGGCAAAGGTTTTTAGAATTCTATCAAATAATAATGGTTATAGAAGGAATATATGTTTTATGTATTATCTTTATGGAAAGATTTTTAGTGTTTTTGTCCCAGTGCTCCTGTTTAAAGATGGCATTGTATTGGTGGTATGGAGCTCTGAACATGTTGGACGAGACCTATAACCACTCAAAAGAGTTTGACCTGACCATCCACACAAGAGAGACTAAGGTGATGAAGAATGTTTATTGCTTAGATCAGAGTTGTCATATCCTAGGCCTAGAGGTGGCTTGCAATATTCTTGTTGTTCAAATCATTTTTAGTCCTGTCTAACTCTTTGTGACCCCTTTTCAGAGTTTTCTTGGCAAAGATACTGATGTGGTTTGCCATTTCCCTCATCAACTCATTTTATAGATGAGGAAACTGAGGCAGACAAGGTTAAGTGACTTGCCTAGAGTCAAACATATAGTAAGTGAGGCTGTATTTGAACTCATGTCCTCCTGACTCTAGGCCTAGTACTCTATTCATTCTATCCACTGGGCTAGCTAGCTCCCTCCCTTCCAAGGGAGGCCCAAACCAGATTAAAATGCAATTAGGAAATATTTAACAAAATTAAAAAATTCAATAAAACACAGAAAATATTACATTTTAGAATAAAGTCGATATTCATCTTACAGGGATCCTTATGTATGGATTAGTAGTCCTTTTCTCTATTTGAATTTGCTACTAGTCATGGAGAGTGTCTAGATAGTTGTTATGGGTTGGTGATCCAAACCAGATCTCACAGAGTACTTTGTTTCATAATGCTCTAATACATTTATTATGTCATATTTTATACTACAGCTATTTCTATTGATGTCTTTTCCTCCTTGTAGTTTGTAAGTTCCTTGAGGAACATAACATGTAGCTATTTGGACCATGTATGATATTTGTCTATCACTGTGAATAGCTGGGGCAGTTAGTACAAATGGATGTGGTGGGCCCATACTTAAACAAAGGCAGAGCAGGCTGGGTTGTCCAGAAAACTCCCAAACTCCCTTAATTACACCAAACTTCTCTTAGAAATAAAGGCTCATATTTTTAATACCAACATTGTATCAGTGTTGTATGACTGTGAGATAGAATATATAACAGATTCTGAAGAACTGAAAATGCATATTGTACAAAGAACAATGGGAATTGCATGGTGGATGCAAGCAGGTTATAGAAAAAAATTGATGAGAATCTTTAAAGAGGAACAGGAGTAAAAGATATCAAGGAAGATCATGATAGAATGATAGGAAAGTGGATGAAATGATCATTTAGCAAGTGCAAGGGATGGATGCCAGGTGGTCAGTTCATGCTCCACTGGCACCCTCACCATGTCAAAGGAATCTGAGGAAGGCCCACAGCGTTCTAGTCAGACTGCCTGTGGTAGATATGGGGGAAAACATGGTGTAATAGTAATGAAATTTGTATTGCTCTGTATTGCTAAGCTGACAGGTACTTAGCACATAGTTTCAAATTAAGCCTCTGTTAAAAAAACAGAAGGTATGAACCACTGTTGCTGATGTAACAGAAAGGGGCTGAACAGGGAGGAGCAATACTGTATATAAGGAAAAACACTAGCTGGGAAAGTCAGAACTTCTTAGGATGAGCATCTGAAGGCTGGGCTGCTGCTGCTGGACTGGAACTTCTATGGAGAAAATGATTTTGATTTTGAGAATGGGAGAAAGTGATTTTGATTTTGAGAACACAGCTGCTTAAGACTACTGAGGGCCAGCTAGAGATGTTGAGGACTTGAGGAAACATGAGTTGTGGTGCCGGTATTTTGTACAAATGTTGTTGTGGCTTTGTTAATGAGTATGAATGTTCTTGTGGCTTCATTAAGACTTGTCTTCCCAGGAACAGAGACTGTGAAGGATTTGAGATGGACTAGACCCTGTGAGCTTCAATGTGGAGCAGGAACTGCATGGAGAGCTGGACGAGGAACTGGGAACTGTCTGCCTTTGAACTCAGGTGGCAGTTGGTTAGATTTGGGTGGGAATTGGGACCATGGAAGCTGAGAGCCTGCCCTGAGTCAAGATGCAAAAACTTCTCTGTGGGTACTGAGTAGTGATGAAATTGTAATTTACTAGTAATCTAGGGGTGGATTACTTGTGTATTTCCCATTATTCCTTAAGAGGATACTGAGTAGTGACTGATGACTGAATAGTGACTGATGATTGAATAGTGACTGATTTGTAACTTAGTGTGCCCCATGGGCAGAGGACTTTGAACTTTTGTACTTTATGATTGAATGATTGAGTTACTAAATGACTGCTTGACTAAATGATTGTACTTTGTTCAAAACTATGCAACTACTTTGGTGAAAACTATGTGGCCATTTTAGTGATAAGTTGTTGAGTTGTGACATGGTGAATGCTGTATTTTGATTTTCTGTGATAAGCTGTGACATTGTGAATGCTGTACCTTGATTTTCTGTGAATGTTTTCCTCTAATTTGTTATTGAATAAATAGAGAGCTCACTATACTGTGTAATCAGAACCTTAAAAAGCTGTTCACAGCAGCATTCTTCTGGAAAGTTGTTTGTGCATGGCTTTACACATGGGCAGGAGCTGCGTAGAATGGGAGAAAGCCCAGATAGGTTGCAATCTGAATCACTTCTTCATTGATGAGAACAAAAATCTATTTGATTTATTCATTCCATGCAAGGCAAAAAAATTGTGAACTAGATCCCGCTCTCTCAGGGCTTACTTTTAATTGAAGCAACATAGTATGGCTAATTGTACATAAATGATCTTTTTTCTAGCCTTGAATAACAATTTATTTGTTTTTTTTCACTTACTAGTCTATTTTCTCATTGGAGCAGGGAGAAAGTACTAGCAACTGGGGTGTTGGTGGTGGTGTTGATCAGATGAAAGCTCCTGGAGGATATGACATCTGAACTAAGCCTTGAAGAAAGAACAGGATCCTGAGAAGCCAAGAGGTTAGAACATGTCCCAATGCATCATGGAAGGTTGCCTGTGCAAATTCTTGAAGGCAGGAAATATACACTGATGAAATTATGAAAGTTATATAAATATATATATTATATATATAATGTGTGTGTAGTGTGTGTGCATATACACAGAGACACATATACCCATGCAATCTGTATTTATTTCTGTTCTTTCTTACAACACATGAAGGATGTTCATGGGTTACCAAAGTATTTCTAACACATTACTTGTTAAACAGTGAACTGAATGAAAATCAAAGAGTCAACTGCCTCTTAAATAAAATCCAAACTCTTTCACCTAATATTACCATAGTTTTATGCTACGCCACCTCTCCAAACTCATCTTTAATTTTCCCTGTGCCATCAAGAATCCAAATTAAAATCCCAGCTCTGTTATTCTTAGTGTTACCTTGGGCAGACCTCTTTACCTAAGTATCAGGTTCTGCAACTGTAAAATTAACGAATTGCAGTATATAACCACTAAGGTTTCCTCTAGCTTCGAATATATGATTCTAGTAAATTTTTGTTTTTGTTCAGTTGTTTCAGTTGTGTCTGACTTTTTGTGACTCTATTTGGGATTTTCTTGGCAAAGATACTAGAGTAGTTTGCCATTTTCTTCTCTAGTTTATTTTACAGATGAGGAAATGGAGGCAAACAGAGTTAACTGACTTGCCCAGGGTCACAGAGCTAGTAAGTGTCTGAAGTCAGATTAGAACTCAGGAAGATGAGTCTTCTTGACTCCAAGCCTGGCACTCTATCCTAACTGCCAATTCTACTCAACATTACTGCCCTATGAGAAAATTTAATGGCTTCCATTCATATCCTAAACTTTCCCACATCCGTGCCTTTACCCAGACTATACCTCAAGTCACCTTCTCTTGTGCCTTCATGTACTGAAATCCTATCCATCTTTCAAGATACATATCAGAAGCCACTTCTTCCATGAAGCATTCTTTGATTCCCCAGTGTATAAGTGATCTTTTCTTCTTCAACCTTGAATAACAATTTTTGTTCTTTTTGCACTTATCAGTCTATTTTCTATTTTTGTTATTAGTATATATCACCTCCGTGATGCCATGGCCCTTTCCAAGAAAGGACAAACAACATATGTCATTATTCATCTACTATATTGTGAGTTCCACAAAGCCCCAAAAAGTTCCACAAAAGAAATTCATTGCATTTGAATTTAAGCTTGAATGGATTCTGAAAATTGGGGCATTCTGAATAGTCACAAAAAAGAAAGCAAAAACATCCATCAAATGGATGAAATTAGCTATTAACATATGCTACTGAGAGAGTGATGAGGGTGGCAATCCTGGCAACATATTTGGAATGTTTCATTAAAAAAATCAAACAACCCAGCTTTGGATTTATTTTGGATTATTTTGGATAACTAGTTATTTTGGATAACTAATTAGCAATGAGATCCCTCTGAATCCATAAACTGACACGGACATTTTGACACAGATCTTGGTTATGTGTATCATGAAGGAAGAACGTGGAATTTTGACTGATACACTCACACTGGCTTTCAGAATATTTTATAACTTTACTAATTACAGACATCTGTACAATCCTCAGCCTCTGGCAATTAAACTCAAATTGCAGCAATCTGACAAAACCTTGATGCTAAGAATTAGTTTACCTCTCCATTTCCCCCTTGAGTAGAATATATAATATGCTTCATTGATGTGGTAGAAAGACAAAGAAACACAGAGGGTTTCTGTGTGGATATCATTTCCTTAATAATTTTCCTTCTTTGCCATTCCCAGTTTGTTTTAAACCCAAACACCATCCCTTCACATTCACATTATAATCCTTCTCTCTGTTTCTCTATCACTGTCTCTATTTTTCTCTTTTTCTGTCTCTTTCTCTCCCTTGATGGGCAAAAGGAGTGGAAAAGGAATAGCTTTCTGAAGATTCTTTTTGCACCTTCCTCAGTCCTGACTTCTTTCTCTGATTGCATTGGGCCTATATTCAGCAACACTTTAATGATACAACAAGGCAGGGGGAGATGCTCTGCATAATGGAATATTCAAGAAAGTGGAAAGTTCCAAAGCTTTAAAAAAATTCAAGTTGTTTCCAATGGAGATGCTTATAAAATAATCACACATTTCTCTCCCATACTAAAGAAACTGTGCTGGACCTAATTTAATCTTTCCATGATATAGTGTCCTTTTGGGCACTAATTACTGGACTGGACTATTGTTGTGGATGCTTGTGCAGGCTGAGTAGATGCTGACTTCAGGAGATACTCAGGACCTGAATTTCTTCAAAAAAGGATTGCATGTTAACTTGATCTTTGGTCATCTGTCTCTTTCTCATAAAACCAAGAGGAAAGACACATGCCTGGATGACCTCTAAGGCAGTGTAACATGTCAGCTTTTCATATAAAATTAATTTTTGAATCTAAGGATGAAGCAACCTTATCCCAAATGGCTTTTCTCACCTTCCGGAAGATCATTTTCACTTGGTATTAGGTGTGTCCTTTGCCTCGTGAGCATCTTGCTAAATATTATTTATTATTTCTGCATCATGACCAGAATAGGTTCTATAAATCTCCTTGTCAACTTCAACCCACTCTTTGATCTCTTGGGCAGAATGTTTTTTTTTTATTATAAGTTATGGAAGAAGAGTATCCTTCACCATTTCAAGAATTTATGCCATCATATTTACTAGGCTTCCTCACAAGTCTATAAATTTTTCATCGTTATCAGAAGAGACCTTCAGTAAGCAAAATATCAGGGCATCATTTCTTATACATTTTCTTTAAAGTTTAACTTGCAGTAGAATTCCAGGCACAAACAACACTAAAAATTCCATCTTCAATAATATGATGAGATTGGAAGCCTTGCCTAACACTAGCCTGGTGGATCGACTTTCTAATGAAGCAATTCACATTTTATATCTGGTCCACTGAATCAATGAAGTTAGCAGTTGAAGAGAGGAAGTGGTAAAATATTAACATAAACTGACCTTTCCTTAGGGAAGCTAGTCCCTCAGGGAGAGTAGAGTAGCTGTTGTAGGGTGGCAGCAGGGTGGTCAGTAGTTAGGCTCTCTCAATGACAGACTGCCTACAGCCAGCACATACAATTAGAGAGAAGCAATCAGCCAACTAACAGGCACTAATTAGGTACCTTCAATATGCCAGGCTGGGTCCTAAGCCCTGGTTTTAGGAAAAAAAAATTCTGTCCTCAGGAGCTTGTATTTTATTAAGAGAAAAAATTTACATATGTAACTAGATATATTTATATGCAAAGCAGATACAAGGTAATTTCAGAGGATACTCAGTGGTAGCTGGTTGGACCAGGAAAGACCTTGTAAGAAATAGTGTTTAATTGATTTTTTAAGAAAGCACAGAATTTCAAGAGGTAGAAATGAAAGAGTAAGTACTAGGCATGAAAGAATGCTGTACAAAATTACTCCACTCATGCAAAGGTATTGAGATAGGGGAGATAAAATCTTGTGCATGAGGAACAGTTTTTCAGTTCGGTTATATGGCAGAGTACATGAAGGGGAATATTATGTAAGTCTAGAAAGCTAGGTGGAGCCATGTTGTGAATGACTTTAAATGCCAAACAGAGGAGTTTTTATTTGAGCATATTGAAAATAGAGAGTCACAGAAGCTTTTAGAACAGGGAAATGGCATAGTCAGACCTATGCTCCAGGATAATCATTTTCACAACCTGTTGAGGGATAGATTAGAGAGTAGAGAGATAAAATACAAGATTTAACACAATGGTTGTATTGCAATAGTCCTGGCAAGAGATGATAAGGACCTTACTTAAGGTTTTGGTAATAGGATTAGAGAGAAAAGTATATTTGTGAGAGATATTGGGGAGCTAAAATCAATAAGATTTGGATATGTAAAGGAAAGTGAGGGAAAATGAAAAGCAGAGGATTACTCGAGGGTTTCAGATATGGGTAATTGAAAGGATGGTGCCCTTAACAAGCATTTGGAAAATTTTTAAAAAGGTAGGAATTTTGTGAAAGTATTTTAAACATGCTTAGAAATCTGTGGTACATTGAGTTGGAAATGTCCAATAGGTAATTGGTAACATGGAAATGCAGCTCAGGAGAGAGACTAGAGCTGGATATATAGTTCTGGTTCTTAGTTGTATAGAGATGACAGTTGGACTATAAGAGATGATGACATCACTGAGAAGCACAGAGTGTTGGGAGAAATGGATAAGGATTCAGCAAAAGAGGCTGAAAAGAGTGATCAGACAGGTAAGGTAACAAAGAGAGAGAACAATGTCACAAAAACCCAGAAAAGTGAATCAATAGGAGATGGAATAAAAAAGAAGTAAAGCTTTTAATATGGCTTCTGATCTTAAACAACTTTGGCCACTATCTTCAGACAGCAAACTAGTACAACAAGCAAGCATTTATTGACAGAGGCAGAAGGAGTAAGGTAGGGCTGTCAACGCAATAATGCAACATGAGCTCTAGGTGTTTAAGAAGCTCTGTGTGTGTGTGTGTGTGTGTGTGTGTGTGTGTGTAAAGAGAGACAGAGAGACAGAGATACAGAGAGACAGAGAGAGAGTATGCAGCAGTGTCACTCCTGTGTTCTTTGGGGTTATGCCTTTAATAATAACAATTTGTTACACAAAAAGAACTGCTCTAAATATTTTTGTACAAAGAGATCCTTTCCTATTTTCTTTGCTCTTTTTGGAATACAGGCCTAGTAGTGATATTCTAGGTCAGAGAGCATGCACAGTTTTATAGCCCTTTGAGCACAGTTCCAAATTTTTTTTCCACAATGGTTAGACTGCTTCACAACTTCACTAACAGTGAATGTGTCCCAATTTTTTCAAAATCTTCCCACCCTCAGCATTCATCCTTTTCTTTTTTTCTTCCTGTTAGTCAATCTCATAGCTGTGAAATGGTATCTCAGAGTTGTTTTCATTTTCATTTCTCTAATCAATAGTGATTTAGAGCATTTTTTCATGTGGCTATTGATAGCTTTGATTTCTTCTTTTGCAAAGTACTCTTCATATCCTTTGACCATTTATCAGTTAAGGAATGGTGCTTAGTTTGCTGAATTTTGGTTCAGTTCCCTATTTATTCTTAGAAAAGACAGAGAAAACTTCAAATGCCCTAGAAGAGTGACTTTGCATTCTCTGCATTCAAATCCATAATGGCTCTTACTTATGTAATGGAAGACTGGCCAATGAGGACCAGTCTTCAGAGCTTGCACAGTAGACTCAGCCTGCTACCAAGCATTGTGAGGAGTTTGATGGACCTACTTTTGGAAGTGCTTGATGACATATAATGGAAGATCACTGACCCCGTCAGAATCGAAGCATGTGCAGCTATTCTGTGACTGTTTCCTGCTCATTTATTATATTATAATGAGCAACATTGTTTTAATTGGCTGATGAGCCAGGATAGAGTGTGCATACAACCTCACCCTGCTACCGCACACAAATAGACCAAATCACTTTTTCTTTCCTAGTGACAATTGAGGTAATAAATGCTTTTAGTCTTTGGGTAAAGAGAGAAATCTATCTCTTCACTCATGTTGCCATGTGGTCCTTCAAATGTACAGTCCTGCTGTTTCTTCTCTCTGTTGTGTTCATTCTTTCTGATTCTTAGGTGAAGCAATATTGGAGATGGAATGATGTAAGTTTTTCAATGTCATAACTGAGCTTGGTGAGAAATAAGCATCGCCCTGAGGACCTAACATAGTACATCAACTTATGCATGGAAATGCTTCCACTGATAACGATCCTTCCATTGGCTATGCCATATCTGTAAGTTAACTTAATGGGGGGAGGAATGTTGTAGGGGTCAATTTCTGTCTGAACTGACTTTCCCCAGTCTGAAGTGAAAAAGGAGAGAATGTGCTCCTGCTTCAAGGTGGGAGGAACGGTAACACTAATCTGGCATGTTCTACTCTTAAGGAAGTCAGATTGGCTTTTTGTGATCACTGCTCCCTCCCTATTTATTGAGCCATAAGAAATGGTGAATATGAAGAATTCAGGGAAAAATGTAAATATCTACATAGCATCCTCTTTAGTCTCCCAACTTAGTATTATATTTGAAGATTGGGTTCCTACAACTACAGTTTTCTTACTATCTTACTATCAGGGTTCTATGATTAACTCATACAAGCTAGGTCTTCTAGAATTGTTTTTTTACCATTTCCCACCAATATGCTTCCCATTGGTTATTAAATGTTAGCCCTTAATTAGGTCTTCAAAGGTGTTTATTAAGTAGGAAGAACATTAAAGCAAGAACCATAGGTACAAAATATCACCTCCCCAAACTCTTCTCTCCTTGTCTGTTCCCCCTTCTTCTTCCTCTCCTATCCCTCTCCCTTGCCCCTCCTTCTCTTTCTTCCTTCTTTTTCTCCTTTCTCTTTTCCTTTCTTTAGTATCTCTAGTTTTGTTTATTTCAATCTCTTTTCATCCATGTCAATTTACCAGGTGATTGAAAGGTGAAACCTCAGAGATATTTTTGTTTGCAATTCTCTTAATGATTTAGGATAATAGTTTTTAAAATATGGTTATTAATAGTTCTCATGATTGACATTAGTTTGTAATTCTTTTGAGAACTATTTATTCAGATCTTCTGATCACTATCTACTGCAGACTGGTTTTTGTTTATGTATTTTGGTTAATTCCCTATAAGTCTTGGATAACATATTATTATAAGAGATACTTGGTGCAAAGATTTTTTTTAATCCAATCAACAGATTCCTAGCTACATTGGTCTTATTCATGCAAAAAAAAAATTCCCCGATACAATGTACTTGCAATTAATTATATTTTATAGTCTTCTCTATCCTTTGTTTGGTTAATACTTCTTTCCCTCTCATAGCTATAAAAACACCTCTATCCATTTTCTTCTCATTTTTTATGAAGTGACTTTTTATATTTAAATCAAGCATCCATTTGGAAATTATTATAGTGCTTTAATTAAAATTCCTTCTTTCAAGAGGTGGATAAAACAATGAGGAGAAATTCTTGTCTGGATCTATATTTCATCATAAAGGAAAAGAAGGAACCTTTGGGAGAAAGTGACAGCTTCATTTGAGAAGTTGTGATAGGGGAGAAGAAAGCTAGAAAGGTCTCAATTAAATCCTTTATTTCAAATGGTCAAAGCCTAGAGAGGCTCCTAAATACAAAAATACAAAAAATTTCAAAGCCTAGAGAGGCTCCTAAATACAAAAACTCTAGAGGGAAAGTCAGCCCAGGGGGGAAATGTAATCTCTTTAGAAGAAAAATTTAATGCTATCAAGAGAGACAATTCTAATGAAGAAAATAAAGGGGTACTGTCTAAAAACAAATTGATAAA
>CM053587.1:137222700-137260429 GCA_028646515.1 Pseudochirops corinnae | reverse complement strand
CTGAACTAGGTAAATGATATGTTTGATTAAAGTAAGATTGTTAACCCATTTTGAGTTGCTTTCCTTTAGAAAAGCAGATCTAAGAACCTGTGCTAGTAGCCGCCCTAGGTATGCTAGGGTGCTTGCTGTTACAACATCACAGTTCCCCTACAAAAAAAGGAGCTATCCTCATGGACAGTGTATACCTCGGCCACTTTTGTATGACCCACAGTGCCTTACATAGAGTACAGATTCAGAAGTACTCGGACTTTAGAAAGCACCTCAGTGTTCTAGTCCAACACACACTGCAGCAAGAATCCTCTCTATGATGTCGCTGACTTGACATGACAACATCCTTCATTTAAAGACTACCAATAACAGAAAACTCACTGCCTTATAGAGCAGCCCATTTGACTCTTAGGAAGCTCTCTTTGTCTTCCATCCACTGCTCCTAGTTCTGCCTTATGGGACCAAATGAAACAATCCTAAACCCTTTTCATGTGACAAGCCTCAAAATATTTGATAGTTATCATTTCCCCACTAAGTGTTCTCTTGTCTGGGCCAAATATTCCCAGTTCTTTCAACTGATTCTCATGTCAGGTTTTTAGTCCCTTCAAAATCCTAGCTACCTTGGAATAGTTTGTTGATATTTTATTTGCCACTTAACAAACTGTTTGTTTTTATTGTTTGTCCCTCATTCTCAAAGAGGACCAATGACATCAGGATGGTGAGTGATGCCTTCACTTCAGCTGAATTGGATTTAAGTGAGGCAGGGCCGTGCAAAGTCACCAGCCTCACTCTCTCCTCCAGAACCCTCTAGGTCCAGTGGCAAGATATAGAACCAAAAAATAAAGAACAGAAGTACTCAGACTTCAGGACACGGTGGGAGACCTCAGCTTTTTTAAGCTAATGTCTTTCCCAGGTCTCAGTTTGTCTTAGGCAACGCCTATTAGGTGATTAAGGTTAGGTAGGAAATAAGACAAAAAAAAAAATGAGACAAAAAATAAATCAATGTGGGAGAAGACCCTCAGGGTTTTTGGGCAAAACAGAAACATTTGCTATTTACACTCACTCTGCTATCAAAACCATCAATGAACAAGTGAGACTTGGGCAGGGACCAATCAGTGAGAACCAGAGTGATTTGGGTTTAAGGAATGATCAAGTAGCTCCGTTTGAATCACAATGAGTTTCATCAAAGCCTGATTTTCCAGTCCTGTAATTCAAGAAGTCATAAATGAAGCTACCTGGGGCAAAAGAGTTAATTGTCCCAGTATTTTTTAATGATAGAATAAATAAGTGGGGAAGAGAAAAATGAAATCTAGTCCATAAGTCCCAAGATAGCTTGCAAGGTTTCAACAAGCTAAATTTATATTCCTTTGGGCAGAGCACCCACAGAGAAGGATATATTCCCTATGTGAACAGAGAGAGAAGGAGGGAAAGGAAAGAAGGAAGGAAGGAAGGAAGGAAAGAAAGAAGGAAGGGAGGCATGGAGCGAGGGAAGGAAGGAAGTAGGAGGGAGGCAGGAAGGGAGAAAGGAAGGAAGGCAGGAAAGAAGGAAGGAAGGAAAGGAAGGAAGGAAGGAAAAAGGATTAATAAATATTTAAAGTTTTAGTAAATACTTGTTATGTAAATAAGTGAATGAATGAATGAGGTAACAAGAGCATGTTGTTAGTCTTATTAAAGTTATTACTTGATCAACAATACACATGCATTAGAGATGAGTATGAAATTTTCATTTGTATGCAGGAAACACATATTCTCCAATTGCAGGATAAGCCCTCCACACACCCTCTGTTCTATCTTCCTAGTTCCATCTTGCCCCTCAGTAAAGATAATGGTCAGCTTGTACCCAGCATCCTATCCTAACAAGCCATGACTTTTCCTGGATACCCTTTTTAAATACAGTATACTGTAAATAGCTTGAATACTGAGCTTAGAATCACAAGGTTTAGGTTTAAAGGCTAGCTTAGCTGTTTACTGGGTGAATTTAGAAATTCACTCAACCTCTCAGAGACAGTTTTCTGAGCTATAAAATAGGGGTTATAATACTTCACTTTAAACTTCACAGTGAAGAAGGTACTTTACAATTGGTTAAAACACATACACACCACTATATAAACATGAGCCGTTATTATTGCTATTATATACAAGATATTAGGAACCAAAAATATCCCTTGCAGAGAGTTGGGTATAGTGAAGTACACTGGCACCCCATCTTTACAACCCTTTGGGATCCACACTTTTTGCTCTTGATACCTCAGCAAAGGAAGTCTCCTTTGGGGGCCCAGTAAATATAATAAAGTTAAGGGGTTCCTCACCATTTGTCAAAACATTTTCACACCAAACCAGTCACCAGCATAGTGAGAAAAGAGTTTAATGATTTGCTTCCCATTTTGACAGTTCTGTACATTTTTCTTTGAACTTTGTTTATTCCTAATGTGATTCCAGTACTTTTGGTTATTCAAAAGCAAGGTCCAAGATTCCCCAAATAGATTTTCATTTGAATTGTTACTGTGAATGTATATTGCTACACAGTTCATCTCTTTTGTCAAAAAAAAAAAGAGAGAGAGAGAAAGGAAAGCATTTGTAAGTATCACTCAGTTTCGGTAAATGTGACCACATCCTCTTGGGGATCATCTCCAAAATGCTTCTGAGGATTGTTTTACAAAGAAATCCTGAAACAATTCAATTACAAAATATAGGTCCATCAATTTTTTTAAAAGGGAGAGGAGAAACAAATAGATGGAGAAAGAGACACAGAGAGAGATGAGAGACAGGGATAGGCAGACAAAGATGGGGAGGGTGATATGGAGAGAGGGGAAAGAAAGATGAATGGGAGAGACAAAAGAGGAGGAGAAGGAAAAGGAGATTTGAATGAGAGAGACATAAGAGAAGAAGGAAAAGGAGAGGAAAAAGGCAAGAGAGGGGTAGAGGAGAGAGAGCACCAAATATATCAGAAGAATAATGAGAAGGCATTTATTTGGAAAATGCAGCTATAGTAAAAGCCCATCATAATGTATCTAACAATCTAATTTATATCTTTCATACACATCCATCTACATAGTCCTTCAACAGGCCTTGATTGAGTACCAACTGTATACAAGATGCTGTGCTCACCAGAACTCACTGACATCTCCCCTGAGATCTGAATAAACCCAGTTAAGGCCCAAGGGCTCTGTAAGCTAGGGCAAAAGGAAAGGAAAGGGATGGAAAGCTTTCTCTCTCTTAACTGTCTTCTGGCAGGGAGTGCTGTTGAATGTCAACAAGAAAAATTAAAATCAAATTCCATTTTTTTTCATTCAGGTAGAGTCTTCCTCCAAGCTATTTTAAAGCCTGTCTTGCAGTTGCTATGAAGGTCCTTGGAACTGTCAAGAAAACATTTCTCTGAATATTATAGGGGAAAAAAAATGCAGAGGTGGAAGGAAATGAGGAAAACTCACAGTGAGAACCGAAAGCTAAAGAAAGGTCTTCAAGTACTGATCCACAAGGAGAAATGTACCTGGGGCAAAATTTAGTGATAACTCACTGAGCAACACAATTCAAGTAACATCTAAGCTTTAACCACTGAAAACCACGAAAGAACTTTTAAATACCTTTTTCTAAAAGGGACCGTTGGAGTCTACTGATTACTATGGGTTTTGCTTAAAAACTGAAGGCTTAAATCCTTTCCTCCATCCATTCTATTGCTCCCCATTTATTAGCCAATAGTTCCTGCTCCAGACATTGGTGGACCACTGGAGTTTCAGAGTTCTGAGTGGCAATAAAGCTAAAGCTGATCTGATGATCAAGTATCCACAGGAAGTCTGGCTCACAAGGGCTCACCATAGCAGAAGCCAGCAGATCACCTGAGGAAGAGTGACCTTGCCAAGGTCAGAAAAACAGCCAGTTAAAGCTTTTGTGCCAATCAGTATCGAATGAGACACTGAGATCTAGTCTCAAAAAAAAAAAGGAAAGGAAAGAAATTAAAAAAAAAAAAAGAAAATGGATGACTGAAAGAAAGCATTAATTAAGTTTTACTATGTGTTGGGTTTGTCATCAAGAAGATTCATCTTCCTGAGTTCAAATTTGACCTCAGACACTTACTAGCTGTGTGACCCTGGGCAAGTCACTTAACCCTGTTAGCCTATGACAAACCAATCCAGTAACTTTGCCAAGAAAACCCCAAATGGAGTCACGAATGGTCAGACATGACTTAAAATGACTGAATGACAACAAAATCATCACAGAAAAGTCAGTCTTCCAAAGACATGATTTAATAGACTAGAGCACAACCAAATTAAGGCAACCAAAATGTTTAACAGCTTTGTCATATGCGGATTGATTGAAAGAACTGTGCATGTAGAGCATGGAAAAGAGAAGACCCAAGGGAGACATGTTTTCTGTCTTCAGTCATTTGAAATGCTGTCATTTGGAGGAGAAATTGACTCATTCTGTTTGGCCTCAGAGGGTAGAACCAGAAGCAATGAGTAGAAGTTGCAAAGAAGTTGCCAAGCTTCCTAAAATATACAGCAAAACTTACAAAACTATAATGGAATGCATCATTCAAGGGGGAGAATTCCCTTTCCTTGAAGATCTTCATGCATTTGTTAGACAATCACTTGTCAGATATAGTGGATATCCTTTCATATATTGATTCACATCATGCTCTGATTCCCCACCTTACTCCTTGAGGAAATGATACTAAACCTTATCTTTCTTCCTTATCCCCCATGCCTCTTCTCTCTCCAACATCTGCATGAAGACCTGACCTCTTACTTTACTGAAAAAAAAACAGGCCATTTGATGTGAGATCTATCTGTCTTCTACAATTCTCTTAATCTCAAAACTCAAAATTTTCGACCCTCTCCTCCTTTCCTCGAGCCTCTGACAAAGAGGTGGCCCTTCTCCTCATCAAGGCCAATCCTTCTACATGTATATTTGATCCTATCCCTTCCCGTTTTTTCCAGAAGATTATGTCCTTAATTATCCCCTACATTTCAAATCTTCAACCTTTCCCTATCAATTGGTCCTTTTCCCTACTGTCTTCAAACATGCCCCAATCTCTTCTACCCTTAAAAGTCTTTCTCTAGATCCTGTCATCCTCTTAAGTTACAGTCTTATACCTCTCCTCTCTTTCACAGCCAAACTGCTTCAAAGAGTTGTCTATACTTGCCACCTCCACTTCCTGTCCTCTCATTCCCGAACTCTTTATAATATGGTTTTTTACTTCCTTCAACTGAAAGTGCTCCCTACAATATTACCTATGATCTCATAATTATAAAATCTGATAATCTTTTCTCAATCTTGCTCTTTCTTAACCTGTATTTGACAATGTTGGCCACACTCACCTGATGGATATTCTCTCTTCTATGAATTTTTGTGACAGTACTCTCTCTTGGTTATTCCCTTACCTGTCCAACCTCTTTCTTAATCTCCTTTGCTCATCCCTGGCCTATGACTATTTACCAAGATTCTGCCCTGCACCCTCTTCTCTCCTCTTCCTCTCTTCCTTTCCTTCCCCTTTCTTTCTCTCTCTCCCTCTTCTTCTCTCTCTCTCTCCATCCCTTCCCCTCATTAGCTCTCTTGGGTTTAGTTATAGTCTCTATGCAGAATACTACCAGATCTTTATATCCAGCCTCAATCTCTCCATGGAGCATCAGTCCACATCGCCAAATGTCTTTTGCATACTGCAAACAGAATGTCTCATCCCAGAGATTTTTTAAACTCAACATATCTATAACTAAACTCACTATCTTTTCCCACAAAGCTTCCCTTTTTGCAAACTTCCCTACTTCTGTTAAAAGTACCATCATTCTTCCAGCATCATAGGTTGATAATCCTAGAATTACTTTGGACTCCTCACTCTTCTTTGCCCCACATATCCAATCAGTTGCTAAATCTTTCTGTTTCTACCTTCTTATCTCTTGAATCTGACACCTCTTTCCATACATATAGTTACCACTTTAACTCAGGCTCTCATTATCTCTCACTCAGATTATTGCAACAGCCTCTTCATTGGTCTCCATGCCTCAACTGTCTCATCATTCCAGACCACCCAACACACTGCAGCCAAAGTAGTTTTCCTTAGATTCTTACCTGACCTTGTGATCCCCCAACTCAACAAATTCCAGTGGCTTCCTATCGCTACTAGAATAAAATGTAAACTCCTCCACTGAGTTTTTAAAATCTTACATTTTTTCATTTTACCTTGTCCTATCTTTTCATTCTCATTGAACATCACTCCCCTTCCAACACTCTGTGATCCAACCAAACTGGCTCTCTCTGTTTCTTGCACACAGTACCTCCCTTTCTGTCTCTCTTTGCCTTTGCACTCACCCTTCCCTCCACCTCAAAAAGTCTCATTCTTCCATTACAACCCTACTCAAACACCCTTTGCATGAATCATTTCCTCATCTTCCTAATTGTTGATGCTCTCCTTCCCAAACTCCCTTCTATGTAACTACATTATATATATTTTTATCTATCCACTTTACATTGGTGCTGTTTGTATTTATATATGCCCTTGGTGTCTTCACTTTAGAGTGTAAGTTCCTTGCATGAGTAGGAATTGTTTCATTCTTGGTACTTGTATTCCCAATGCCTAATACAGTACCTGACACAAAGTAGATACTTAATAAATCCTTGTGGATTGAGGCATGCTTTGGACTAGATGGTCTGTAGAAGTGCCTTCCAATTCCTAAATCCCATAATTCTATAATTTGATGTAAATAAGCAAAATGAAAAGAATGCAAGTTGGTGGAGGGAGGAAAATGTTAGACAGTATGCAAATAAGCTGGTGCTATTTTTGTAGCTTATGAACATATATCATTACAAGCTGCTGAATATTAATGTAGCATATTCATCATCTATTTATAATGCATATGACATATGAAGTTCAATATCATAAATTTGTAGGTTTGAAAGGGACCTCAGAAACCATCTAGTTCAACCCCTTCTCAAAGCATAAATTCCAGCATATTCACCATCCCTGACAACTGGATCAAAAGATTTAGGGTTGGAAGGGACAATTAAGATCACCTACTCATCAATTGCCAAATTGTCAAGTTGAAAGAGACCTCTGAGGCTGTCTAATCCAAACTATAATCCACAAAGAGTGTCCATTGTACACACAACCTCAATTGTGCAGTGACATACAGCTGCTATACAGCTAGGTGGCATAGTGATTAAGGCATTGGGCCTCAAGTCAAGAAGACCTGAGTTCAAATCTGACCTCGGATACTTATTGTTTGTGTGACCATGGACAAATCACTTAACTTCTTTCTGCCTCAGTTTCTTGAAATATAAAATGGGAATAATAACAGCACCTACCATCTAGGGTTGTTGGGAGGATTAAATGAGATAATGTTTGTAAAGTTTTGCACAGTGCCCTTAATAAGCATCTGTCCTCTTCCCTTCCCCTTTGAAGACCCCCCCCAATGGAAAAGAACTCTTGACCTCCCAAAGCAGTCCATTCCACTTCAGAGTACCTCTAATTGTTTAGAAATTTTTCCTGACATCAAATCTAGATTTACCTCTTTGTACTCTTTCCCCCCAACGAAGTTGCTTCTGGTTTTGCTCTCTGGTGCCACACAGCACAAACCTAATCCCTCTTCCCCATGGTAGCCTTTCAAATACTTTAACTACTTTCACATACTTGAATACTATCACGTCCTCCTTCCTGCCCCTAATACTCCCAACAGTCTTCTCTTCTCCAGTTTAAATATACTTAGTTATCTTCAACCACTCTTTATATTACATATCACTCATCATCCATTATTTTTCTCCCAATATCATGATGTCATTGTTCCACTTCAAAAATTAAGGATGAATAACAACACTATGACATATACACATGGCCTATCACCATCATGATTGCCCTTCTATAAATGCTCTCCATGGTCCTTAAACTGTGAAGCCTAGGACTGCAGACAAAGCTCTAGAACAAAAAGACTATCACTTCCTTATTCTTAACAGCTATGCCTTAGGGTGACCTAGTCTTAGCCTAATCCTTTCCTTTAATACATAGAAATAAAAATAACAAAAACTGAGAGCTAGCAAGGATAAGTCATTGGTTCAAGGTCACACAGTGTTGTGAAAACCTGTCAAGTCTTTGCCTTACCTTTGGTCCCTGTTGACTTTCCATTGAAAAAAAGAAAGTGGATATTTTTATCGGTGATTGTTGTCATTAAAATGAATTTTTTTCATCAACATACAAAGAGAATTTAAAATGAGGTTTTCTGATTTCAGATCCAACACTGTTTTCACCATGAAGTCATCTGCTTAGAAACTTCAAGCAAGAGGGAATTCAGAAGCTCCTGAGACCACTGATTCCATTTTTAGCAGCTCTAATTATCAGAAAGTGTTTCCTTATATTGAGCTGAAATCTGCTTCTCTGTCACTTCTTTCCACATAGTACTGCTTGAGTGTGTAAGTGTGTGCATCCACCCACCTATGTGGGATGGTGTAAAATAGGAAGATGTACATATGCTTACAATTTGCTCATTCTATTCCTGACCCATTATCTGTGTGACAAGGGGACAAGTCCCTTAACCCCCCTGAAACTCAGTCTCAAGATGCAAGAAAAAAGAGCTTTCTTCCCTTAGCTGCTTTCTGGCAAAGTGTTCTTAACATGTATCTATTAAGTTATAGATAAGATTGTAACCTGCTTTAGTGCAGGGAGCTGCTGCATCCACTTGAATCATTAATTTTCAACCTATTGGTTTTGCTCACCTGCTCACAATATCTAGATGTCCCACACAAAAAAGGAAGGATGAACTGTTGGTGGCAAATTCCTCAAACATTATTTGTGAAATATATTACACTATTTATTGCTGTTGATATTGTTGCTGCAATTGTTGGTGATCTTTTGTTTTCAAAGAGGACCAACTATATGATGGTCATGTCTGGACTTACATATGAGTTGGATTTAAGTGAGGCAGAGTTGCACAAAGTTGCCAGCCTCACTTTACAAAGAGACCCAGAATATTCAAAAACCACCATAATGAAAGCCATAGTGATGTGAAAAATCTCTGCATATATGGTATATGTGAATAGAGAATGGGAGTGGGAGAGAGTGATTGAAGGAGAGGAGGAGGAGGGGAAGGTAGGGCAGAGACAGAGGAAAAGTGGGGAAGGAAAAGAAAAAAAGAGGAATTGCTCAAGACCTAATCTCAGAGTCAGGAAAACCTGAATTCAAGTCCCATCTATCCCTAACACATTTCTTCTTGACTTTAAAGTACAGAATAGTAAAAGATGATTTCATGGATGACTATGACAGTTTTTATTTAAATTGTAAGCTCAGCAGCAAGAGAAAGGACAAGGTGGTTTTTTTTTTCATTTAAATCAATTTTCCATTTCTTAGAGAAAATATTAAGCAATGGCTTTGGGACCCCAGACAAAATCACTTAACCTCTCAGCTCCCCAACCATGAATTGCAGAACAGTTGCTGATCTTCATTGATAGAAATAGTTTAGTGACTAAAAAGTCTCTGTACTGAAGAAATTCCTAGATTAGGACCAAAGGGAAAATAAAGCAGGTACTTAATGAAGGAAAAAGTTATACTTTTTTAATAGCAAGTTTTAAAAAAATTTATCTAAGTATCAGAGTATTCATGCAAATGATCAGAGTGTGGCCTCAGCTATATTCCTTTGCCCCCACGTATGTAGTGAACATAATTCTATATTGTTTGGATGCTGGGTCAGTGGAGAGCCCCAGAAGCTTAATAATGATTGTTATTGATGAGAATTTATTCCATACTAACTACCTACTGAATTAAAATAACAATGTGGTTATGCTTTCTTGTAAATCATGAGTCAAGAAGTCAGTTTCTTTCACCTAAAACAATACCCACTGAACTGTCAATTTCTCTCCTACTTATTTACTTATAAGAAAACCTTTTTGGCACATTCTTTCCTTATTCTACATATGAATATCTCAAAATACTGGGAAAATTCCAGGGGGATTTCTGCACTGCTACTACTGTGTCCATCATTTTTATGGCTGTTAACAAAAGAGTTATAAATAGTGCCTGTGCCCTAGATGGAGTAAGAAACTAAACTGATGAGGCTGTAGGGTCTGGTTCGTGTGAATGGCCTAAGAATTAAGACTTCAACCAAAATGACAAAAGAGAATTGCTATATGATTTTCACTGAGAAATGGAAATTTGACAAGTTAAAATAAAGCCTTTACCCTTCTGCTTTCTACTCACCGTGTGAGTGTGTGTGTGTGTGTGTGTGTGTGTGTGTGTGTGTGTTTAGCTTAGGCAATTATAGACCTTGAACCAGAAGGGATAATTGAGGCCATCCAGTTCAACATCCTCATTTTCTAGTTAAAGAAAATGAGGCCAAAGAAAACTAAGTGACCTTTTTCAAAGTAACTCAGACAATAAGTATCACAGGCAACATTTGAACTCTGACTCCAGAATCAGTCTTACAGAATGCCACATGGTCTGTAATACATTTCAACTCCAATAAAATATAAGCTACTTGAAGTCAGGCATCACTCTTTTTGTCTGGTGCCTAGCACTGTGCCGGGCACACAGCAGACACTCGTGTTATGTTAACATAGCAGATGTGTGTTAACTGATGGATTGTACACAGCTTTTTGCAATAGCTCTGTAATGAGACTTTGTGCATGTTCAGAGTACCTGAGATGGAGGCACCAAGGCAGGAGATTGTAGGGACCTGCTATCAGGAAAAGATATTCTGTGTTTCTCAATCACATGGGTAGGGAGAACTTCTTTTCACTAGTTGTACAACCAAAATAGGCTGCATCTTCAAAACTACTAGATTGGGAAACTTACTCTCTTTCGCCAATTGCATCTCAAGGCAAAGGTCATGTTCATCAGCATGGCAACCACTCACTTCCCAATGGGTAGCACCTTCCCTCACCCCACTTTGGACCCATGGCACTGATAATTGGTCTATTTCATTCATCATTTTAATTCTAGAACACAGATAATGGAGTCCCTGAACTGGGAACTCAAACCATGGTGACCTGACCATGAGTCAGGTTTCCAGGTCAGATGTTGCTTTAACTAGTCATGGGTATCCTATGAAGCCAAGGTACCAGGATTGAAGCCTAGGGTGGGGCTTTGCACTTGGAGTTTGGTGGAACTGTGCTAAATGGAAACTGAGTTAAGTTATGAATCTAATCCTCTTACCTCTGCAGAGTCTAAGATAGGGTAAAGGATGAATAATCATGCTTCCCCAGGTGTTGGGGGTGCTGTTTGTGTTTTGCTATACTCTTGAAATAAATATTCCTTTGTAAAAGTTACTCTGGCAGTTATGTGATTAAATGGAAGTGAAGTGCAGGGGACTAAAATTGAAGGAACACAATCAATGGAGACTTTAGTCAAAGGCAAATAAGCACCTCCATTCCCGTTAAAGGTATTGGAGAACCCTGAGGGAAGAAAAAAGTGTAAAATGCCTGGCCATCAGGTAATGGGGGTCAAAATAATCACTGTTAAATCTCTATACATTATTATGAGTGTTAGTATCCTAAATATGAGACCCTTGTCCAATAACTAGTGAGTCAATATGCTTCTGGCAAAAAGTAAACTATGGTAATAATAATCTACTTATTAGATTTGAAAAAGAAAATATAAGAAGGTTGGAATTAGAGGAAAGAATAGGTCATTTGCTCTCCTTCAAAAGTAAATGGAGGGCTTGGTAGAGTAGGTTTCATTGTGTGTCCAAAGGAAACAAGGAATATCATTTCATGGGACAATTGGTTATCACATCTTACAATCTTCATGAAAATAATACACATACACTCCAAAAAACTGACATGAATATAATTGCAGGTTTATGTCAACAGGAAGATTAGGAGATAGACAAATTCTTCTAGATACTTGATAAAACCCGAAAAATTAAGACACCATATACTATAACACTCAGTAACTTTGATGGAAATGGATGCATAAAAGTGAAAGAATCTAAAGAATATATGTATTTTTATTACAATATAAAACTTTCACAAATATTGGTTATGTATTAAGGCACAGAGATTTTGCAAACAAATGTAAAAAAAGACAAAAATAGTAACTACATCTTTTACAGACCATAACACAATAAAAATAATACTCAGTTCAGGGAAAACCAACAAAAGACACAGATCTAAATGGAGATTTAACAATGAATACTAAATAATGAATGGTTCAAAAAAACAAACTACATAAAAAATCAGTTTGTGTAAAAGAAAATAATGATGAAACAGCATAGCAAAATTTCTGGGATGGATGCAGCTTGAGCTGTCCTCATGGGAAAAATCATTTCCCTACAAAATAGAAAAGGAGAAGATTAATGAAATGAATGTGTATTTTTTAAATTAGAAAGTCAACAAATAAACTACTTTTAAAGAGCACAAGAGAATGGCTATTAAAAACTAGAGGGAAAGTGGATGAACTGGAAACCCAAAGAAATGAAATGATAAATAAAATTAAAAATTGTTTCTTGGAAAAGATTAATAAAATTCATAAGCCTTTAGCCAATCTAATTAAGAAAAGATGAGAAAAAGCAAGCTAATAATATATCAAATAAGGTGAAGTCACAACAAAACTAGAAGGAAGAAAAATAATAGTCAAAGTCTATTATGCATTTATATGCTAACAAAACTGAAAACACAAAAGAAATGTCAATCAATCAATAGACAAGAACAATGCCTACTATATGTCAGGCACTATTATAAGAAGAATACATTCAAAAAACTTTGAAATGCCCAGATGAACTGAAAACCAAATAGAGATCTTAAAAAATTCAATCTCAAAAAAAAGAAGAAATTAAATTAGCTATAAAGGAAGTACCAAATTATTCAAAATATTGCTAGAAATGCTTGCAGTAGCAAGACAAGAGAAAGAAAATAAAGAAGTAAATGTATCTAAAGAAGAGATTAAAAATCTCTATTTGCTGATGATATGATGGTTTACTTGGAAAATCTCAGAAAATCAGAAAAAAGATAATTGAAACATTTAATAGCCTCAGCAAAGTTGCAGGCTACCAAATAAACCCTCAAAACCCAACAGCATTTCTATATAATAATTTTAAAATCTAAGAGGCAATAATAGAAAAAGAAACCCCACTGCAAATAACTACAAAATGCAGAAGGTATGAAGGGATCAATTTATCAAAGTATACAGAAATTTATTCAGATTTAATTGCAAAGTGAGCCTTAAAAACTGAAGAACACTTTAAGTAGCTGGAAATATTATTCAGTACTCATGGCTGGGCTATACCAACCTAGTAAAATTTACTTTGGTAGGAATGCTACCAAACTTAATTTGTTCATTTAATGCTATTAACAATCAAATTATCCCAGAGATACTCTACACAACTAAATAAAATAGCAAAATTCATTGGGAAAACTAAAAAAATCTAAAATATCAAGAGAAATTTTGAAAAAAGAAGTAGAAACAAAGGGTGAGTAGTGCTTCCAGACTTCATGTCATATTATAAAATAACAGTCATCAAAATCATCTGGTGCTGACCAAAAAATAAGAGATAGGTCAATGAGACAGACTAGACAAGGGAGAATCAGAAACATTGGAATTCAATAATTCAGTATTCAATAATTCAGAAAACAAATTCCTTGGGAAAGAATTCTCTATTCAATAAAAACTGCAAAAAAAAAAAAACAACTGGAAAGTAGGTGGCAGAAATTAGTATTACACAAACACCTTAGACCATATTTCACAATACATCTAAATGGATTTTTGTTGTTCAATCATGTTCAACTCTTTGTGATCCCATTTGGTGTTCTGGCAAAGATCCTGGAATGGTTTGCCATTCCCTTCTCCAACTCATTTTACAGATGAGGAAAGGGAGTCAAACAGGGTTTAAGGGACTTGCCCAGGGTCACACAGCTAGCAAGTGTCTGAGGCTGAATGTGAATTCTATTCTTCTTGACTCCAGACCCAACACCCTATCCACTTAGCCACCTAGTTGCCCTCTAAATAGCTACAGGACGTTAATATCAAAGATCATAGAATGCAATATAATTCAAAACAAATTTATTAAATGACTGCCATTGTGCGAAGCACTGTGCTGAGCACTGGGAATATAAATAAGAAAGAGATAGCCCCTGCTCTCAAAGAGCACACAACCTAATGATGGAAGACAACACAAAAAAAGGCAACTGAAAAGAGGAGGAAGAGAGAGGGTACCTTGCACAGGGGCATAAAGATGATGAAATTAAGTACAAGGAATGCAGCTGGTGGGAAATAAAGAGCTGCCTGGGCTTCCAAGAGGTCTTTACATAGAAACTTTGGAAAGAGTTTTTTGCTCCACCCTCCAGGCCTCTTGTCAGAGGGGCAGAGGCTACTGAAAGTACTGAAGAAGTGTGAGTACCAAAGCTGATGCAATTTCCATGATGATGAGTGGTGAGTTTTCCAGAGAGAGGGGAGAGTTGAGGAGGAAAAATGATTTTGGAGTCAAATCCAAAGAGTGTAGTTGGTGGTAAATGGAGAGGATAAAAATTAGAAAAGAAGCAGATTGCACATCTTTCATAGCTGTGGGTAGAAGATGTGTTCTTAACCAATCAAGGGATATAAGCAATTACAAAAGATGAAATTGATAACTTTGATTACATTGAATTGACACCCTTCTATACAAAAAAAAAAATTTAATGCACTGAGGATAAGAAAGAAGACAAATGGGGGGAAAACCTTGATTCTCTGATAGATAAGTCATCAAAAGTTATGAACAAATAATACTTAAAAGAATTGCAAGGTACTAACAACTATAGGAAAGGATGGTTTAAACACTAATTATAGGAGAAATTAAGTCAAAACAACCCTGAAGTTTTCCGTCACAAGCCCTAATATCCCTTCCAGCTCTGAATTTATGATATTTTTTTAAAAGTGAATGGTAAAAATACATTGTAAAATATGACTGAAAATCAAGAAACAAGTGGCCAAATGTAGACCACACAAAACACTCATACCTATATCATTAATCTTTTCTTTGAGAGTCAAAAGTCACTAGCTATGTCAAGCACCAAATAACACAAGAGAAAACGAAATTTCTTACATTATAGCCTAACAAACAGGAAATAATTGGTTACTGAAAATATTCTCAAACAAAAGTACATACACTACTCAGAAGTCTCATGAATACTTTCTTTAAGAAAAGGGTTTTAGCAACATCATAAAAAGACGAAATTAATTCTCCATTAACAGATTAATTCTATGTTAGACTGAAAACAACTGGTTACAATGCAGGAGGCATTGACTAATAAGACAAGATGTTAAAAAGAAATTTTTTTGGAGAGGAGGGAGGCAAGGCAATTGGGGTTAAGTGAGTTGCCCAAGGTCACACAAATAGAAAGTTGTCAAGTGTCAGATTTGAACTCAGGTCCTCCTGATTCCAGGCCAGTACTCTATTTATTATGCCACCTAGTTAACCCAACATGTTAAAAATTAACACTAAACTAGAAGAAATTTAAAAACTGAGAAATCTTGTGTGCAATTATAAAGACCCCAACTTTATCTATTTAAATGTTATTAATATCAAAAATAGAAAATGGATAAAAAAAAAACATTTAAACTATTGTAATGGTAATAGGATTTGAAGATCTTCTATGTCCTTTGTATTATCAAGCAAACAGGTACTTAGCACCTTGTTTCAAGTTCATGACTATATCAAGAATTAAGACCCAGAACTTGTGAATCCCACAGTAGGAGGAAGTTGCTGATGTAACAGGAATGGGCAGAACAGGGAGGAATATATATAAGGAAAAGCCCAAGCTAGAGAGCCAGAATTGCTGAGAGAGAGAGGACTGCTAGGATCCTGAGAACTTCTGAGGACTGCTAGGAGCTGGAGAACTTCTTCTGAGAGCCAGCCAGAGCTGCTGAGAACTTCTGAGAGCCAACCAGAACTGCTGGGAATGAGAACTGCTGGGAGCAAGCAGCATGGAGTCTGAGGAGCCACTGGGAGTGAGGAGAGGAGGATCCTTGCTTGAGGGAGCCTGTTTTGTTTTGAAGCCTTGAGAATGTGGGTGTTTGCTGCATTGACTATGTGTACCAAATTTGTGGTTACTGTCATGACTTTGACTTTCTGGTTTTGGGACTCAGTTTTCTGATGTTTGAATAAATGCTTTGGTTCTGTTCTCCATGTGGAGAGCCTGTTACATTTTGTGATTAACGACTACACCAGCATATTCATAGCTGCTGTGGGGACTGTGAATATCACATTGCTGGTACAACTATTAATATTTCTTTCAGAAGTTTAATTCAAACAAAAAAATGCTTCATTGAGGTCAAAAGACTCCCACACCCTCAATTGAAAAACATCTAATCTCCTTTCAAAGCACAACTCCTTGACACGCATATAACATGGGCATGACATACAACAGGAACTTAACAAATCTTTGTTGATTGATTTAGAATATATATTCAGTTGCAAAGATCCTATGGAGAGTTGAGGAAGACTTCCACAGAATCACTTTATTAAAGAATGGAATACATTAGAGAAAATCAAGTTGGCAAAAATCATGGCATTAGGTCCAATTAAGCCAGAACATCCCAAGAACACTGAAAAAGGAAAGTTATATATAAAAGCTAATTTTAAAAATTAAATAAATGTGTCAGCATTTCCATAATAAACTATTATCCTTAATTGGTGACAATGAAAATACCACATCTCAACCTCCAATGTGCTCCATGGGGAAGTGAGACATGAACTAAAAATGACAAAGAACAAGTAGAGGAAATTTCCATTGGAGACAACATAATTTAAGGGCATCAAAGGCCCAATTTTCATTTTATGTTAAAAATATGAAGGCAACATATTATTTGAAAAAAAATGGGGAGGGGGGTGGCTAGGTGGCACAGTGAATAGAGCACCAGCCCTGGAGTCAGGAGGACCTGAGTTCAAATCCAGCCTCAGACACTTAACACTTACTAGCCATGTGACCTTGGACAAGTCACTTAACCCCAATTGCCCCCTCCAAAAAACAAAAAAAATTTGGGAGGTAGTGTCCAGATTTTTATTTTATTGGCATAGAAAACTCCAAGTGAGAAGATTCTTTCTATTAATGCAGATCTGCAACCATTCTCCAATTCATAGACATCAAGTGGGCTAGAACCACAGAAAAGCTAAAACTTGCCAGGTGACACAGCCTGTTTTTGTCAGTGGCAGAATTTTAACCCAGAAATTTCTAACTCTGAGGCCCACTTTCTATACACTATATGATACTACCTCTTCAAAGATATCACTATCCCAAAAAAAGATGATCAACCATATGCCAGTTCTCTTATAAGTGTACAATCTTCCTAAGAATTAACATATAACGATCAGAAGAATCTTTGTAAAAAGTACAGGATGATAATGGCCAAGTTTTCATGAATTAAATTCTACATCAGATAATATTCTCAGTCACACAACTGATTGAAATTCCTATAATATTAAAAATAATCCTATTGAGCTTGTTGATTGTTGATTTTTTTTAAGACAAAAATAAGATGCAAACTTGATGGCTCTCCATCAAGATCTCCAATGTACACATGCTTAGATCAAATAAAGTCTTTGAAATATGGAAGAACATACATAAATTTAATGATAATTTATTTATCAAGATCAAATGAGGCATAGAACAAAACTATATGTTCTTTTTTTTTTTTATCTTGGGTTTCCCTCTCTCATCTAGGCTGGAAGTGTAAGTAGGAGCTACTCATAGACTTGATCTCATTACTGATCAGTAAAGGAGCTTTAAGATCTTCTATTTCTGACCAGGCCCAATTTGCCTCCTTAGGCAAACCTGGTAAGCCCCCAGCTCTTACTGAGACCAGACTTAGAGTAGATCTCTGATTGTTTCATCCCACTACAACTCATCACTTCTGAGTTCAAGAGATCCACCAACCTCTCAGCATTCCTCTCTGGTAGCAAGCATTCATTACTATGGCATTCAGCAAAGGTATTTGCTACTATCAGAGAGGATGTTCTACGGAGAAAATAATTAGAACAATTGGTAAGGTTGCTAGATTATCCTTTTTGCAGGTCACTTTGTGTTGATTATGTCAAGTCCCAAAATACCATAATGTCTCCTAAACGAGTGCCATAATTTCTCAAAAGATTTCAAGTCTAAAAATCCATACATGACTAAGTAGATGAAAAAGGTCTATCATTCAGACTATGATATACAGAGAGACAATCCATTAAAGGTGTTCATCAGTATAAACATCTTAAACAGACACTACACATAGTGAGCTGATCCCAAAATTGTATGAAAAAAGAGCACAGGACAGCACAATTTGCTTTTGGCGTACTGCTTAGGACTTTCAACAATCCCAAAATGATCCTTGAAACAAAAACCCATAATTTTAACATAAATAATCTTCTGGTGATAGTAAATGCTTTTGAATCATTCAACAGCATAATTCCTAAAGAATCAAAATTATGGGTCCCAAAAATTAGTGAAGACAAGTACGGCGGGTGTAAAGTGGATATAATGACTTGTGTACACAAAATGGTAGAAAAGATAACAGGAAAATAACCAAAAAAGAGGTAGGATCGGCTTGCCATGTATTGAAAATGAGAGACAACTAATAGATAGCCCTGGTGCTGTACTGGCACCCAAGTCTAGAACATAGATGAAGGCCTTCAGGGCCCCATATAAGGACAAATAGAAAGATATAGAGAACAACTGAATAGAATGAAAAGACATTATTGACCTATAATCCACTCTTCTGGGGGGAGTAACCATATGGATGAAATCATGGATTCATTAGGTTAATGACATATTGAAGCACAAGGAAGATTTTATTCTGTCATGGTTAACTCTTCCAATCAAATAGAGAACTTGACCAATCAGTGATCTATAAACATAGATAACATTTATACACCTAAGTGCACTACAAAACACTACTTTAAAGATAAAATAACCAACCAAAATCTAAACCACTGAGTAGCTTATTGTACATACTAAATCAATACTGAAGTTAAAATGACCTTCTAACGTCACTTCTGGGCTCTACTTTACACCTCCCTGATGATTTAACAACAGCAGTGAATCAAGAAGCAAAAAGATATAGTCCCTACCTTGAGGGGCTATTAATCTATGAGAGGATATTGAACAGCAGTTAGTGTCCATGTACTTAATATTAATCTTATTACAATTCTCCTTATCCAACCATAGTCTCACCATAAAAAATTCATTTTAGTAAGTTGTGTCTTGAGCTTTCCTGATTTACGAAGTTAGTTTTATGACGGCTTCTTTATAAAGCCTTAATTTATAAAATCCCTGGATTATGATACAACATAATAAAACTTTTGACTTGAGGTATTAAGTAGGTGATAAAAGTGGTGCCCATGATTCATTTGCAATTTGTAAATTGCTATTTTAATCTTAATGCTTTATAATTAGAGCAAAGTATTAAAGTAACAATTCACCTATGTACTGCATAATGTTGGGAATGTCTAGAGCCATCAATAGGACCTGCCACAAGATGAACGTTCTCAGGACTCTTCACAGAACACATTGACTAACAATTCAGGGAAAACAAGCCCTGCCGGAAAAATGCCACCCAAAACAAAAACAAAATTTACTCTTGGACTAAATTAACTTTAATGGACCTCTTTGAACCTAACTGTGACACTCTAAGCTCCCCAACCAAAAAGAAACCTGCACATCCAGAAAACCAGACTTCCAATGTGGAACAACATAGCCCCATTAATGGGAAAGGAGGCAGGGGTACGGGGAAAATGACCACCCTAGCCACACTTGCTCAAAAAAGGAGAAGAGAAGTAAGGAATACCACTAGTCAAAATTCAAACTGTCAGTTCCATGGTTCTCCCTGTATTCTGCCTCTTACTCTAGGAAATAACTCCTCCTGCCTCCCTCCCCCAAGCCTGAATCACTGTTTTGGCAAATTATTTTCCTATTTAGTAGCCCCTTGGATTTCAATAGTTTGCACAATTTCTGTTTCTAGCCTTTCCTGGGTATTTGGTTTACACTTGCTCTCCTCCTAATTGGGATCAGTCCCTTATACTCTTAAGCAAGGATTCCTCTGACGTACTCTATTTTCTTACCCAAGGAATTATTTAAAATATTTAAAGTGATGGTTTGGAAAAGATTTAAGCAGAAATAAATTACAGAGTTCATTGGAAAGGAAAAAGAAAGAATAATTTGGAACTTACTCCAATAATCCAGATTAGATATCTGACAAGGATTTGAACTAGGTTTATGATCATCTAAATAAGAGGTATCAGAACCACTGGTTGCATATGACCTGCAAAACTCCCAAGTACCGCCTGAGTCTGACGTAATTGGGAAATGTAATTAGGAAAATGTTTAACAAAGTAAATAAAAATTCAATAAAACACAAATAATGCTAATCTGTAATTTTCTAAATCAGAAAGCAGCTAGTAGGGATCCATTTCTATTTACTTAAAACCATTGGTATAAATAGTAACCATAAGAATCATGGTTTACATTTTTGCAGACATAACCCATATAAGGTTTCCCTCACCAACATCATTTTATGGTAAAATCATTCATACATTTTAACTACATCCCACTTAAATCATGAGATGATGGTATAGTAGGAAGAGGTCAGGTTCTGGAATAAGAAGATCTGGATTCAAATCCTACCTCTGATACTTACTGCATGAACTGGGGAAATTCACTTTCTCTCCAAGCCTCAGTTTCAACTATAAAATGAGGAGGTTGGACTAAATGATCTCTGAAGTCCCTTCCAGCTCTAGATCTATGATCCTAGGATAGAACTATAAATGTCATTATTAGAATAGTAAATTATTCACGTAAATTATTTACAATAGAGGAAATCATAAAAGACAAAATAGAAAATTTTGAGGTTAAATGAGGTAATTTACCCACGGTTACATACCTAGTAAGTATAAGTACCTGACCTCAATTCTTCAATCAGCACTCCTTCTACTATATTAGATTAATTCCTATGTAGCAAGCTCTAGCTATGGTTATGGGTATGAGGAAAGCTGAAGGATGGTAGACAGTTTCACAAATGTTAGTGGTAGAAGAAACTAAAGTACTAAGTACCTCATTACTAAAAGAAATTAGAAAGGAAGGAAGAATAGAGTTAGGCAGGAAGAGAGCCTCTAATTTCTTGTGGGTAAATTACTTCATTTAACCGTATATATAAATCATATATTTTTGTCCTTTAAAATATTATACCTGGATGATTTTTAACATGTCTGTTTGTTCTCATGTATGTAGACTTTAAATCAGAAGCAAGATAGAAGTCTCTCTACCCAACCAACAATTTCCCAATTTGCCTTCATAATAATTTCACCTTTCAAAAGTTAGAGGGATCAACAGGGAGATCACCTATTCTAGATACAATTGTCAACAACAAGGAGCAACAAGTTTGAGTGGAAAGGATGAAAACCCTCTGGGGAAGGTGACCATTTGCATCTTAGAATTTGTGGTAGGAAAAAAGGAAAGTTGGACATAGTGTGTGATGTGGGCATTAGATCTAAAAAGAGTAGATTTCAAAGGGTAAAAAGTATCAGTAGGAACCAATAAGTTATATATGTACAATCATGCTAAACATATTTCCACGTTAGTCATATTGTGAAAGAAGAATCAGAACAAAAGGAGAAAACCATGAGAAAGAAAAAAAAAGTGAAAACAATATGTTTCAATCTGCATTCAAACTCCACAGTTCTTTCTCTGGGTACAGATAACATTTTCTATCATGAGTCTTTTGGAATTTTCCTAGATCTTTTCAATTCTGAGAAGGTCCAAGTCTATCATAGTTGATCATCACACAATGTTCCTGTTACTATGTACAATGTTCTCCTGATTCTGCTCATTTTGCTGATCAGTTCATGTAAATCTTTTTAGGTTTTTCTGAAATCTGCCTGCTCATCATTTCTTATAACACAATAGTATTCCATTACATTAATATACCACAATTTGTTCAGCCCTTCCCCAACTGATTAGCAATCCCTCAATTTCCAATTCTTGGCCATCAGAAAAAGAGCCACTATAAATATTTTGGTGGATCACTTTTTTACAATCTCTTTGGGATAAAGATCTAGAAATGGCATTGCTGGATTAAAGGGTATGCACAGTTTTCTATCTTTTTTATTATAGTTCCAAATTGCTTTCTAGAATTGTTGGATCATTTCACAACTCCACCAACAATGCATTAGTGTTCCAGTTTTCCCACATCTTCTCCAATATTTATCATTTTCACATTAGCCAATCTGATAGGTGTGAGGTGGTACCTCAGAATTGTTTTAATTTGCATTTCTCTAATCAATAGTGATTTAGAGTATTTTTTCATATGACTATAGATAGTTTTAATTTCTTCATCTGAAAACTGCCTGTTCATATCCTTTGACCATTTATCAACTGGGGAATGGCTTCTATTCTTATAAATTTGACCAGTTCTCTATGTATTTTAGAAATGAGTCCATTATCAGAAACACTGGCTACAAAAATTGTTTCCTAGTTTTCTGCTTTTCTTCATATCTTGGTTGCATTGGCTTTGTGCAAAAACTTTTTAATTTAATGCAATCACAATCATCTATTTTGCATTTCATTATGATGTTTATCTTTTGTTTGATCATAAATTCCACCCTTCTACATAGATCTGATAGGTAAACTATTCCTTGCTCTCCTAATTTGCTTGTGGTCTTTATGTCTAAAGTATATACCCACTTTGGCCTTATCTTGGTAGAGGGTGTGAAATGTTGGTCTGTGCCTAGTTTCTGCCATACTATTTTCCAGTTTTCACAACAATTTTTTTTTCAAATAGTAAGTTCTTATCCCAGAAGCTGCAGTCTTTGGGTTTATCAAACAGTAGATTACTTCATTCATTGACTACTGTATCTTGTGTACCTAACCAATTCCACTGATCCACCACTCCATTTCTTAGGCAGTACCAAAAAATTTGATGATTGCCACTTTGTAATATAGTTTTAAAACTGGTACAGGTAGGCCACCATCCTTAAAATTTTTTTCATTATTCCCCTGATATTCTTGACCTTTTGTTCTTCCAGATGAACTTTGTTATTATTTTTTCTAGCTTAATAAAATGATTTTGGTAGTTTAATTGGTATGGCACTGAATAAGTAAATTCATTTAGGCACAATTGTCATTTTTAATATATTAGCTCAGTCTACCTATAAGCAATGGATATTTTTCCAATTATTTATATCTGACTTTATTTGTGTGAAAAGTGTTTTGTAATTTTGTTCATGTAGTTCCTGGGTTTGACTTGGCAGGTGTAGACACCCAAATATTTTACACAGTGTACAGTTATTTTAAATGACATTTGTCTTTCTATCTCTTACTGCTGGGCATTGGTGGTAATATATAGAAATACTGGTAATTTATGTGGGTTTATTTTATATCCTGCAAACTTTACTAAAGTTGTTAATTATTTCAAGTAGGTATCTTACATAATTTTTTTAGTATTGTACTTTACTTTTCTAGTAGGTAATTATTTCAGGTAGATTTTTAGTTGATTCTTTAGGACTCTTCAAGTATACCATCATATCATGTGCAAAGAGTGATAGTTTTGTTTCCTTATTATCTATTCTAATTCTTTCTATTTATTTTTCTTCTCTTGTCACTAAAGCTAACATTTATAGTACAATATTGAATAATAATGATGATAGTGGGCACTGTTGTTTTACCCCTGACCTTATTAAGAAAACTTCAAGCTTTTCCCCATTTTATATATATATATAATGCTTGTTGATGGTTTTAGACAGATGCTACTTATCATCTTAAGAAAAACTCCCTTTATTCTTATGCTCTATAGTGTTTTCAATAGAAATAGATGCTGTATTGTGTCAAAAAGCTTTTTCTGACTATACTGAGATAATCATATGATTTCTGTTAGTTTTGTTATTGATATGGTCAATTATGCTTAGAGTTCTCCTCCTAATATTAAACCAGCCCTGCATCCCTGGTATGAATCCCACCTGGTAATAGTGTATTATCCTATGATAAATTGTTCTAATCTCTTTCCTAATATTTTATTTAAAATTCTTGCATGAATATTCATTAGGGAAATAGGTCTATAATTTTCTTTCTTTGTTTTAGCTCTTCCTGGTTTAGGTATCAACACCACATTGAAGTCATAAAAGAAATTTGGTAGGACTCCTTCACCTGTTTTTCCAAATACTTTATATAATTCTTTAAATTAATTAATAGTTCTTTAAATATTTGGTAGAATCCACTTGTAAATCCATCTGGGCCTGGAGATTTTTTTCATTAGTAAGTTCATTGATGGTTTGTTCAATTTCTTTTTCTAAAATGGGATTATATAAATATTTTATTTCTTCCTCTGTTAATCTAGGCAATTTATATTTTTGCAAATATTCATTCATTTCACTTAGATTGTCAGATTAATTAGTATACAGTTTAGTTGAAATAACTCCTAATTATTGCTTTAACTTTCTCTTCATTGGTGGTGAATTTACCCTTTTCCTTTTTGGTACTGGTAATTTGGTTCTCTTCTTTCTTTTTTTCTTCTTTATTTTTTAATCAAATTAATCAAAGGCTTATCTACTTTATTGTTGTTTTTTCATAAAATCAGTTTTATTTATCAGTTCAATAGTTTTCATAATTTCAATTTTATTAACTCTGCTTTGATTTTCAAAATTTCTAATTTGGCATTTAATTGGGGATTTTTAATTTGTTCTCTTTCTAGCTTTTTTAGTTGCATGCCTAATTCATTGATCTCCTTTTCTCTATTTTGTTCATGTAAGCATTTAGAGATATAAAATTTCCTTGAAGAATTGCTTTGGCTACATCCCATAAATTTTGGTATGCTGTCTCATTATTATCCTTCTCTTTGATTAAATTATGGATTGTTTCCATGATTTGTTTGAACCACTCATTCATTAGGATTAGATTGTTTAGATTCCAACTAATTTTTAATCTGTCTTTCCATGGCCTTTCATTACACATAATTTTTATTGCATCATGATCTGAAAAGGACGCATTTAATATTTCTACCTTTCTGCATTTGATTGTGAGGTTTTCATGCCCTAACCATGGTCAATTTTTGTGTAGGTGCTAAATATCACTGAAAAAAAAAGTATATTCCTTTCTATCATCACTTAAGTTTTCTCCAGAGGCCTATCATATCTAACTTTTATAAAATTCTATTCACCTCCTTAACTTTTTTATTGTGTATTTTGTGGTTAGATTTATTTAGTTCTGAGAGGGGGAGGTATAATGCCATGCACTAGCAGATTCCCAAAAGAATGCTACTGTCAACAGCTTTTAAGGTTCTGATTACACAGTATAGTGAACACTCCATTTATTCTGTTACAAACCAAGACAAACATTCACAACAAATTACAGTATAATATTCACAACATCACACCTTATCACAGAAAATCACAATATAGTGTTCACAACAGCTTAACATTAGGAAGGCCACACAGTTTCCACTACAGTGGGCACAGTATTTGGAACAAAGAACAAAAGAATAATCATCTGGTTTCCCTAAGGGGGAAACCTTTCTTACTTAATCATTCAGTTGTTTCACAATAAATCACAATAATCAATCTTCCACTCATGGGGCAATCATAAGCTAACTTAATTGGTCACTTATCCAGATTCACAATGACTAAATATCATTAATTACTAAATACAATCATTAGGAAATTACACAAATCCTCCACCCCTCAGTGTCCAGTAAATTTCAATTTCATTATGCATCCAAGGGGAGGCCTTTTCTTCATCTTGACTCAAGGTGGTCTCTCTGATTCCCTGGATCCCCTTTCATGGCCCCAGCTCCTACTTGAATGTACCAAATGGTCACGTCACCTGGATGCAGAGGCAGACAGCTCCCAGGTTCTCATCCAGTCCTCCAGGTAGTTCTTGGTACACAGTGAAGTTCACAGAATGCAACACATCTCAAACGCTTCACCACTTCTGTTGCCGGGAACTCAAGGATCCACCAAACCACAGACAAAGCCTTATCCTGGTCATGCTTCTTCAGTTCTCCAGCAGTTCAGCTGGCCTAGGTCCCAGTAGAAATCTCAGCCTTCCAGGTAGCAGCCACTTTGGCCTTCACCAGATTCTGGTCTCAAGAAAACTCCAACTCAGTTCTCAGTCAGCTTCTAGATGCTGGGAGAGAAACTTTCTCTCTCTCTCTCTTTCACTCTTTCTCTCTCTCTCTCTTTCACTCTTTCTCTCTCTCTCTCTCTCTCTCTCTCTCTCTCTCTCTCTCTCTCTCTCTCTCTCTCTCTCTCTCTCAAGAAAACTCCAACTCAGTTCTCAGCAGTCCAGCAGCCCAGCTCCCAAATGCTGGGACAATTCTGCTCCCTCCACCAGGAGCCACCAGGAACATTCTTGACTCTGTCTGTCCTCTGGAGCTCTCCTTAAATACACACACTGACCTCCTGTCTCAGCCAACCCCCTCCTGCCACATCAGCAACAGGAGACAGAGTTCATGCCCTCTGTTCACACAGGAGACTGAGTTCATACCTTCTGCCTCTTTCACGCAAGAGACAGAGCTCACACCTTCTGTACACCTTAGTAACTAAGAGCAAAGTACTTGCTAAATTAATTACTGTTACAGGAGGTTGGGGTCCCCTACTAGTATAGTTTTGCTGTCTGTTTCTTCCAATAACTCATTTAACTTCTCTGAGAATTTGGAGCATATATGTTTAGTATTTATATTACTTCATTGTCTATGGTACCTTTTAGCAAGATGCAGTTTCCTTATCTCTTTTAAGTAGATCTCTTTTTGCTTTTGCTTTGTCTGAGATCAGGATTGCTACAGTTCCTTTTTTTTTTTTCACTTCAGCTGAAGTATAATATATCCTTCTCTAGCCTTTTACCTTTACTCTGTGTGCATCTCTCTGCTTCAAGTATGTTTCTTGTAAACAACATATTGTAGGATTCTAGTTTTTAATCCATTCTGATAGTCATTTCCATTTTATGAAAAAGTTCTTCCCATTCACATTTACAGTTATGATTACTAACTTTGCATTTCCCTCTATCCTGTTTTTGCCCCTGTCTATACTTTTCTCTCTCCTTTCATCCTGTACCTCCTCACCAGTGTTTTGCTTCTGACTACTTACTACCTTCCTCCAATTGCCCTCCCTTCTATCAGCCCCCCTTTTTTCTTTCCCCTCTCCCCTCCTACTTCTATGCCCAACTGAGTGCATATGTCATTCCTTCTTTGAACCAAGTTTTATGAGAGTAAGGTTCAAACTACCTTCACCCCTTTCCCTCCTTTCCCTCTACTGCAATAGGTGTCTTGCACCTCTTTGTGTGATGTGATTTTCCTTATTCTGCCTCCCCCTTGCCTCTTCTCCCAAAACAATGCTTCATTTCACCCCTTAATTTTTTATATTATCACATTACAGTCAACTTATACCCACACCCTTTATGTATGTATACTCCTTCTAACTGCCCTAATAGAGATACAGTTGTCAAGGGTATCATCTTCCCATATAGGGATATAGCCATATAGCCTCACTTAACAACATTTTTTCTTTTCTGATTACCTTTATATGTTTCTCTTGAATCTAGTATTTGTGGACCAAATTTTCTATTCAGCTCTGATCTTCTCATCAGGAAAGTTTGAAAGTCCCTTATTTAATTGAATGTTAATCTTTTCCCCCGAAAGACTATGCTCAAGTTTGTTGGGTAGTTGATTCCTGGTTGTAATACAAGTTCCATTACCTTCAAGAATATCAAATAGCAAGCCTACTGATCCTCTAGTGTAGAAGCTGCTAAGTCTTGTGTTTGACTTTGATATTTGATATTGAATATTTGAATATTATATTGAAATAAAATTTTAAAATATTGAATACTTGATATTTGAATTGTTTCTTTCAGCTGCTTTCAGTATTTGCTCCTTGATTAATTAAGGAATTTGGCTACCATATTCCTCAGTGTTTTCATTTTGGGATCTCTTTCAGAAGGTGATTGGTGGATTCATTCAATTACTATTTTACCCTCTGGTTCTTGTATACCAGTGTCATTTTCCTTGATAATTTCTTGAAAGATGCTGTTCAGGGTTTGGTTTTTTTTTATTATGTCTTTCAAGTAGTTCAATTATTCTTAAATTATCTCTCCTGGATCTATTTTCCAGCTCAATTGTTTTTTTCCAATGAGGTATTTTACATTTTCTTCTGTTTTTTTTTTCATTCTTTTGATTTTGTTTGATTCTTCATGTCTCACAGTCATTTGCTTCAACTTAACCAATTCTAATTTTTTGCTTTTTGCTTTTTTTTTTGGAGGGCAATTGGGGTTAAGTGACTTGCCCAAGGTCACATGGCTAGTAAGTGTGTCAAGTGTCTGAGGCCGGATTTGAACTCAGATCCTCCTGACTCCAGGGCCTGTGCTCTATTATTCCCTGTGCCACCTAGCCGCCTCCCAATTCTAATTTTTAAGGAATTATTTTTTTCAGTTAGCTTTTGTACCTCCTTTTCCATTTGACCAAGTCTACTTTTTAAGCAAGTATTTTCTTAACTGGACTTTTTTCCCTATTTGGCCTATTGTATATTTTAAGGAATTGTTTGCTTCAGTCAATTTTTGTCCTTTTTCCAAGTCTGCATAACTCTCATTTTTTTTCCCATTTTTCTTCTACCTCTCTTATTTGATTTTTAAAATCATTTTTGATCTCTTCTAAGAAGGCTTTTTGGGTTTGAGACCAATTCATCTTCACTTTTGTGGCTTTGCATGTAGGCATTTTGACATTGTTGCTTTCTTCTGAGTTTGTGTTTTGATCTTCCCTGTTCCCATAGTAGCTTTCTATGGTCATGGCTCTTTTCTCTTTTTTTTTTTAATCATTTTTAGCTTATTTTGTGACTTTTAAAGTTGAGCTCTGCTTCTGGGGCACATATGGCACTGTCCCAAGCTTCTTGTGTAGGGGCTAGGGGCCTGGTTACTGACTTTCTGCACCAGGGTCATGCATGCTGGTGGCTTGCCCACTGTGCTGGGGTGTCCTGGCCTAGTTATTCCTGTTGTAACAGGGGTTCCCAAGCTCACAGTTTGCCTTCTGCACTGGATCTGGAGGCTTCACAGCTGGCCTGCTGTGCCACTATCTTGCTGAGCCAGGACCAATGGGCCTCAGTTTCTGATCTGTGCTGTGGCTAAGAACTTCCCACTAGCTTGTTCAGCATCTGAACTAGGCTGTGCTCCCCTTTTGCTCAAGTGAGAAAGACCTTTCCTCAAGACCTTCCAAGGTGTCTTAAGCTGGAAAATTGTTTCACTCCTACTTTTTGTAGGGTCTGTTGATGGTATTTCCCTGGGGAAACTGGGAAGAGCTCAGGCAAATTCCTGGCTTTTCTCTGCCATTTTGACTCCTCCCCTTCAACAATTGAATTCTAAAGAAAAAAATAACAATACCCCCTGAAGAGGAAATCTGTTTCTAAATGAGGATTCATAGGAAATTCACCCAAAAAAATTTAAATTTTATAAGAATGTATGCAGAGGGTGAAAATAAAGTCAAGTAACACAGAACGAACACAAGAACATGGTATAGTTCTCTAAGAATACTGTCATGAATGCTAGAGTATAATTTGATAAAGCTGGTGAGAAAAGCTAACAATAAGGATGAAAAGGATGTTTTACTTCTAATGGAGACCAAGGAGCACCTAAGAAAGGATAGGACTGCTCCCTGGATGAGATGAAGATTATTGATGAGGGAGAGAAAGTGGGGCAACTGAACTCTCATTTTACTTCTGTTTTCTCTTCCAAGGAGAATCTTCGAACTGGATCTTTGAACTAGAACAAAGATAACAATAGTAACTAAAAAGGAGTAGATATTCCACATGAGTATGGTCATAGTAAAGCTCCTAATTACCTTTAATGAATTCAAGTCACCAAGAGGATATTAACTATATTCTTAAATAATGAAAGAACTGTCAGATATTACTGCTGAACCACTGTCGGTGATCTTTAAAAAATCATTGAGGAAGGGAGAGATACTATAAAAAAAGAGCAAATGTCCCACTTTTTTAAAAAAGAGGATAGAACCTAAAAACTATAGGCAAGTGAATTTTATTCTTACTTCTGGCTAAAAATAACCTGGAATAAATAATTAAAATTGTTCATGGACTTCAAGAAAAGGAAACATTGATCATTAGATAACATTATGACTTTTTCCAAGAACAGATTGTACCTGATTAACATCATTTCCTTTTTTAAGCAGTTTACTAGCCTAGTGAGTAGACAGAGGAATAAGATCACTATAACGTACATCGATTTTAACAACACATCTAACAAAAATCTCTCATGCTATCCTTTTGGAAAATGCAAAGACATATGGACTAAATGATAGTACAACAAAATTACTTCAAAATTAATTGGATGACGAGACTCAGTGAGTAGTTGTCCATTGGTTGTTGAATAGTGAGTGTGAGAAGATTGCCACACATTGAAAATAAGGAACTGCATAAAAGAAGTAGTGTTATCAGGGGCAAAAAGTATAACTAGAAGAAAAAAAAATTGGGTTGTTCATGTAGCAAGAGTGAGAAACAACCAACTACTGAATAGCTTACACCGTCCTTTGGTATTTTCTTACATATGGTCAAGAGAGCAAGGAAAAACCCAAGTATATTTGGTAGACCCCCTGTGCTGAGTATGAGAGGATATGGATGAGGGTAAAATGGGTAGATAGAATGGATGGGTCATCATATATATATCATTAAAAGGAATGTCCACATGAAAGAGATTGCATCCATTAGCATTTTGAAGTATTAAAATTACTCTGACAGATGGTCTCTAATAGAGTACCCCAGGTATCTTCTATTGCCTCTGTCTTGTTTTACAATGACTTAGATAGAGGCATAGATGATATGCTTATCAAATTTGCAGGTTAAAAAAATCCCAGAGAGAGATAGCACACTGAATGACAGAGCAAAGAAAAAAATTGATCTAAAAAAAATCTTGAAAGGCTGAGACATTGATCCTAACATAAAATTTGATACATGGTGGCCATGGGCTATTAGAGGAAGCTGAGGCTTGTGGGTCAGTTGAGTTCAGATGCCCTGAGCTACAGCAGGGTTAAATCCTATGGGGTAGTCACAATGAGTCTGACACCAATGAGTGGGAGAGGCAAAAACTTCTCATACTATATCCTAAAATCTAGTAAGGTTTCTTGTGAGAACAGGCCTGAGTTTTGGTTTCACCCTTCCCCCTCCTTCACTGCTATTTCAGCATTAAGATTACCAAATAAGGATATGCACTGGATTGGCTATACCCTGTTTCCTTGCTCTTTGTCTTTTTTGCACCCAGGTTGTAAGCCCACCTCCCAGCCAATGGAAATGAGAGATAGGGATGGGCTGTTTCTCTGTTCCTTGTCTTTGGAGAAGATTTTCACACCTAGATTGTAAGCCCACCTCCCAGCCAATGGGGGTGAGGGATAGTGGTGGGAAGGGGCTTGGTTGCACTAGGATATATAACCTTGCTTTATCTTCTGTAATGCACCTCATTCCACTAGTCCATTCTGATGGAACTGACACCCTCTTCTGGGGAGAATTGAATAAAAGCTTCCTGTTCTTACCTTGAGACACCTCTAAGTTTTTATAAAATTCAGGTAGGGGATTTTTGGGGTCCCCATACCCCACACACCAATATTGTAAGCCCTTGGGAGTGGAGGACCATCAAACTGCATAAGGAGGATCAAACCAGCCCAGGTCAGAAAAAAAAATGAAGCAAATTAAAGTTTCTGTTAATCAATATTAGAATCAGGATTGAAAATGACTAATGTACTTCTAGCCTAGATGATATAGGGAGGGGAGGAAAATGAATGTGAATAAATGTAAAGTCTTACATTTTCACTTAAAATAAAAGTTTCACAAGTACATTATGGGGGAAGCATGACTAGACTTCTCTTTGTCTAAAAATATACAACCTTTACTGGACTACAAGCTCAATATGAGTCAACACATTACATCACAACCAATAAAACTATTGCGATCTTAGACTGCCTTGACGGGAATGTCATCCAGTAACAAGAAGGAGATAGTCCTACTGAACACTGTCCCAGTGAGAGTGCAACAATAAGGCATATCAGAGAAAGCCAGCCAGGAAGGTTTTGTGGAATTAGCACAGGAATATGTGGGTTCTAATGCCACCATAAACACTTACAAACTATATAACCCCGGGCAAATCATTTGATTTGTCTAGGCTTCAATTTCTCATCTATAGAATGAGGAAGTTGGACTCAGTGACCTCTGCAGTTCTGCACCTATAACCTCATGATCCTATCACGTTGAGCTCAGAATTCCATATTCGATTTATTCTACTTGAACTAGGAGTAAGAGGAGGAAATTATGGGAAGCAAACATACTCTTCACAGAAAATAAAACTTCCTGCATGAGAGAAATTATTATTTCTCTCCTATATTAATAATCAATGGTTGAATTAGTTAGAAGTCTGAATGCTGTTCAGTGTCTGAAGGACATTGTTGATGGATGAGATTGCCCCAATCCCCAGGGTACGTGCCTTTCAATCCTGGGTGGCAAATTCCATCCAACTAGAGAATCTTACAAAGATTCTTACAAAGAATCATCTAATCTGGGTGAAATCAAGCCCTTTATGACAGGTCTGAGTAATCAAAGTCATATCCCCCAGTGCCTCATTAGAATAAGTCTGCCCCTCATTATAATATTCATTCCCTCATTACTTGTTAACCAATCAGAGTCAATTGCCACCCTTAAGAATACCCACTCTTCAAAAGACATATAAGCATTGAATGGGTTCCATGAAGGGTCTTTGGCATTCAAGAGTGGAACTGACTCCTTTTATTAATTATCTGCCCCCATGATTAATAAAATTATTAATTATCCAGAGACTATGTCCCTTGAACTTTTTATACATCATATATTAAAAGGAGCTAAGCACATGGTGGCCTTCCTTAGAAGGTACAAGAGGTCTTCAAGAGAAAATTGGATGATGACTTCTCAGGACTGTGTTAGACAGGATTCTTCTCTGGTGCTAGTTGAACTGGATGGCTTTTGCGCTCCCTGCCAATCCCAAGAATCTCTGTGATTTTTTATTTGCTGCTATCAAAAACATGAAGATACAGCAAAGCCTATGTCATGAATATTTATAAGGAGAAGAAAAGTAAAAGATCAGATTAAATTCAGGAGTAGAACTGAATTCATGTTCAGCATTAATATGCCTCATTACTTAAAAGTGAAGTTTTTGAAAGTAAATACTGCACATTTCATAGTTGAGACACTGAACCTGTGACATGGTTCCAATTCACTTAAGCAATCTACTTAGATATTTTAATATCATGCTTTATAATTTCATAAAATATTCCAGAACAAGAATTATGCTTTGCCCATTTATGCATAGTTTCATTTGTGTGAATTAATACAATTCATGGCCTGGTGTGCCTCAGAGCTTAAATATTTAATTCGTGTTTAATATAGTCTTTTCCAATGAATAAAACTATTTTGGGAATGAAAGATTTGGCTTTTGCCATATAATAGAATTACAGAGAGATTAAAGTGTTAACTGATAGTGATTCAATGCCTGAAATAAATCTAGCCTTTTAAAATTTCTGCTGTATATTCTACCAGTCCTCTTTTTTTCCTAGTTTTTTCTTTCATTTGAAATTCTCTAAGATTAAACTTACTGGACTCCTAAGTTCATTAATTTTAACAGATGGGCATTATGAGGTTAAATAGTTTATTGAGTGCCACATGGTAAACCTAATTAAGGAAAAAATACTAGGACCTTCAAATTCCAGTTTTCAGGTAAATGTCTTACCAAGGGTAGGGCAATGGGGGGGGGGGGGGCGGGTTTGGGTCCATTCATGTACCAAAAGTGAGTGATGATCAATATCAGTCAAGGTATTCAACTAGTGGCAATGTCAAGAGAAGGCAAGGACAGTGAAAGGAGTACTAACTTGAATTAGAGGCCTTGAGTTCAAACCTTGTCTCTGATACTATGTGTGACTTTGGACAAATTACTTAGTTTTCCTGGGCCTTGGGTTCCTCACTTGTAAAATGAAGTGGTGGAACTAGATGGACCTTGAGGTCCCTTCCAGCTCAAGACCTATGATCCTTTATTAGGTGGAAGACCCTGGGGTAGATTAACTGGAAGACATGGAGAAGAGTCACATGAAATGGTATAATGTTAGTGGGATAAGATCTTCTCTGCCCATTAATAGGCCTCAGCCCATTGAAGGAGGGACTTGTCTAAGAAGGAGCTTGCTTGGGGAAGGCTTGCTTGTAGGAAGGCTTGCACATCTTTTGGTACTATTCATTAGGCACTGAGTCAGGAAGGTCATGATGCCTTCTGGCTCTGAGAAGCGTATATATACTCTGAGTTGGTATTTTGCTTTGGGAGTTTGCTTATGAGAAGGACCTTGAGATTCCTTGGATGAGACTCTGAATAGTCATATGTTCAGGACTCCCCAACTATTCAAATGAATCCAGTGGTGTATGTAAAGTGCATAGCAATATTCCTTTGATTCAGGCAGTCAGAGCCCTGTCTGTTGGTCTTTCTTTCTCTGCTTGTGTTTTCTCTGACATTCAGGGGGCTGACTTTTCCCCTGAACTAGTGAATGTAATTAATGTAGATTATTGTCCCCTTAAAAGTTGCTTTTCTTTTAGAAAAGCAGGTCCAAGAACTTGCTCTAGCAGGCCATCCTGGGTGTGCCAGGGTGCTTGCTGTTACAGATGGTCAGACAGGGATGGGTTACAATCTGCTTTATTGGAGAGAGTGACCAGATTGATAAAATCACTGAACTATTGGGATCCTTGAAGAAAATCCTAGTTACGATAAACACCATCTCCCCAATAGATTGACTCTGCTTAACAAAATCCATTCCCTAAAATTGTAAAGACTTGTCTGGAAGGTTTTCTGTTTGCTTGTTTGCTTCAAACAGCCTTTCCTTATTTTGCCCTCCCTATAAATACAGTAGCACAGTCCCATTGTCAATTATCACAAAAGTTTTGACCTTCTTCATTTTTGGTGAACTGGTAAGCCAGTAAGCTCCCTTCTCAGGCAGCCTAGTGGCCCCCTGCTTTCAATTGACTCATAATATTGGGGCCACACTTAGTGCAGATGTCTGATTGACCAAGCACACTGCAGCTCAAAAGTCCTAACCTCAAGGGATCTACAAACTTCATCCTCCTCAGAAGCAGAGATTTATAGGCCTACATCACTCTTGCAGTTAGTTTAGGAGCATTCTTAAGGTATTCTGTATCTAAGTAGTACATATTTTAACACATTCCATTCCCCCAAAAGAATATTTAATTAACAAAATACTTGAAAGTCTTCTATTGAAGGAATTGGCATAGCCTTATCATTGTTTGTCCTGTTTTTGAAGAGGATCAATGCTATCACAAGTGATGGCTTGATTTGCACATGAATTAGATTTAAGTGAAGCAGAATTATGCAAAATCATCCATGACAACCCTAGGTGGTATAGTGAATAGAGAGATGGATCTGGAGTCAGGAAGGTCTGAGTTCAAATCCAGCCTTAGACACACTAGCTTTGTGACTCCAGGCAAATTATTTAATTTCTGCTTGTCTCTTCCCTCTATCCTAAAATGAGGGTACTAATCACACCTACCTCCCTGGATCGTGAGGATAAAATAAGACTTGTAAAGTGATTTGCAAATCTTAAAGCACCATATAAATGCTAGTGATTAAAAGAGTTAGCTTTCCTTTCCCTGTTTCATCATGATAATTACAGGATTGTATAACTTTGTATTTGAAACTGCTGAAGACCTCTGGCCTAGGCTAAGAGCCAGAATTGGACATCACCAAGAGAAAAAAAGAATGATGAAGAATCAGAAGCAAACGAGGAAATAAACTAAGTACAGCTCCAAGTAATAATAATAATTAATAGTCATATAGCACCTACTATGTGCCAGACATTGTACTAAACTCTTTACAAATATTAGGTCATTTGAGCCTTACAACAACGCTGGGAGGCAGGGCCTGTTATAATTCCACCACACCACCTAGCTAGACATATAAAGGACTAGACGTCTAAATTCTGTGATTTGAATTTTGCCAAAAGACTTTCTTTGCCCCTCCCCCCCAAAAAATAAAAACAAAAGATAACCTGCCACCGGCTTGCTATCATTTATTCATTTAGAAAACATTTATTGAGAGCCTAGCCTTTATAAGCTATGGTTCACAAAATCCGTTTAGTCAAGGAAAGTACTTTGAGAATCTTACTGTACCACATAAACATATCTTATTAATATTAGGGGTTAAAGCACTAAAGGCCCCCACTTAAAAAAAAACTAGTCCAACCACTCACATGACTTTGACCACCAGTCACCTTGGCAGTTTGAGCAAGTCCCCAACTGGGCAGAAGTTCTGAAGAAATGCCAACGTCTCCACTGTTGTCAGGGTAGAACAACCATTTATTTCTCGGCTATGGCTCTCTCTTCAGAGCAGTGCAGATCAGTTAATTGGGTTCTGTGAGTCTGTGGATTTCCCTAATGAGAAATCATCCCCCAAGCCCTCACCTTGAATAATTCTGCCTCCTTCCTGATTTCCTATTTTGTCATGTGACTTTGGCATAATGAAATTGATACTGTAGAACATATAGGTTTGTTAGGACATTTTTTGCCATGTTTACTCAGTATGAAGATAATAAATGTGGGAAAGTCTACCTAAAATTAAAACACCAAAAAATCTTCTACCAACTTTATTTCATTTCCCACTGCTCTTCCCTGCAACTAGGCAAAAAAATGCTCCATCAGTCAAAAAGTAACACTGTCTATAGGGTTAGTCCTTTGAAAATGGCACAGAAACTCTAAAATCTGGATCTTTACTCTATGGTTTAGAACTTGGGATCCAGTGGGAATTGAAACTCACATGAGTCTGTGCTTTTCCCTGGGTCACCTGAGTCAGTTACTGTTTCTGGCCTTGGCTAAGCCAATTCAAACTGGGGTGAGTAGAGTCAGAAGCAAGCCATGGCAAGGTGCAGGACTGTGTGCTGACCTGTACAGCATACTCCCTTCCAATGGTACAATGATGACTCTTGTGCAATTTGTCACAACATGTCTCTGTAACATCTCTAGGTCCTACACTGGGCTTAAAACAATAGGAAGAGAGGCAAGGAATATGAAAGGGGTACCACACAAAAAATTATCAGGCTGAGATAACCCATTTAACCATGAACTCCTCAGGACAAGTTAATTTAACCAGGCAGTAGGTGGTAGAGTAGAAAGTGTGAAGTTGAATTCAGGAAGATCTTAGTTTAAATTCTATTTCAGATTCATACTAGCTGTGTGAGCCCTAAGGAAGTCACTTCACCTCTCCTAGCCACAGTTTTCCTATCCCTAAAATAGCCCTTATTTCACAAGGTTGTTGTGAGGATTTTTTTTTTAATCTATCTTATACATTTTATAAGTTTGAGGATGGTTATAATGATAGTGATGATGACATAGTGACATGGTGAAAGTCTTATTTTAAGAGAAAGTAGAACCTGGAATTTTGCTGGAAAATACAAGGTGTTTGAAATTCAAACACATTTAAATTTATTCATGATCATTATTATCTTTAATAAGGGCAGAATATCTTCTCTAAAATTAAGGAATTATTAGGCATAATGATAAAATAGTGGACAGGATTCTAAGCCATTAATTTGCTAATTATTCTTCCCTGCTATGGTCATTAGGTTATCTGGGATATTTGGTCAAGATGTATTCCCAGATATATTAAAATTACAATTGAAGTTTTATTTGCTTACATATGAGAATTTCAATAACTTCAGGCTCCAAGTATTAATTTTTCATTTGGAATGCTTTTTTTTTTTATTTATTTACTCATTTACTTTTAATTTACAAGATTCAGTTCCACAATCACTTGAGTTTCAGATTTTCTC
>CM053587.1:137193340-137222200 GCA_028646515.1 Pseudochirops corinnae | reverse complement strand
TCTAAAAGCTGTTCACAGTAGCATTCCTTTGGGAATCTGCTGGTGCATGGCATTACAGGTAGCAAACATGATCTCAGACAAAGTAAATCCAAAACTGGACTCAATTTTATCTAATTAAAAGAGATAAGCAGGGAAACTACATTTTGCTAAAAGGCACCAGAGACAATGAAGAAATATCAATGCTAAACATATTCATCAAGTGGCATAATATCAAATTCTTAAAAGAAAAAGTTAAATATATTACAGGAGGAAATAGTAAAACTATACTAGTAGGGGACTTCAATTTACCCCTCTCAAAACAAGATAAATCTAACTATAAAATAAACAAGAAAGAAGTTAGTAGACTAATAGAATTTTAGAAAGGTTAAATATAATAGACTTCAAGAGGAAATTGAGTTGGAATAGATAGGAGTGTACCCTTTTCTCAGCTGTATATAACACTTTCACAAATATTGACTATGTATTAGGGCAGCTAGATGGTGTAGTAGATAGCAGTCTGGACCTGGAGTCAGGAAAACTCATCTTCCTGAGCTCAAATCTGGCCTTAAGTACTCACTGTGTAATCTGGAACAAGTCATTTAATCCTGTTTGCTTCAGTTTCTTCCTCTGTAAAATGATCTGGAGAAGGAAATGGCAAACCACTCCAGTATCATTGCCAAGATAACCCCAAATGAGTTATGAAGAGTTGGACATGACTGAAAATGACTGAACAAAAACAATAACATTAGGGCATTTAAAAACTTCCAAATGGATGCAGAAAAGCAGAAATATCAATTGTTATACCTTTTCACACCAAAATGCAATAATGATTGTATTCTGTAAAAGGCCTTGGAAGCATAGATTTCAAATTAATTAGAAACTAAACAATCTAATCCTAAAGAATGAATGAATGAATGGGTCAAATCATAAAAATAATCAATAATTTCATTAAACATACTGATAACAATAAGAAACCATACCAAAATTTTCCCAAAGCATACTTATAGGACAAAAATGTTTATCTCTAAATGTTTACATCAGTAAAATAGAGAAATAGCAAATAAGTGGATTGTTCATACAACAACAACAAAAAGTAGAAAAAGAAAAAAAATCAAAAATCCTCAATTAAATATCAAATTAGTAATACTGAAAATCAAAGGAGAGATTAATAAAATTGAAAGGAAAAAATTCATTGAACTAATAAATATAACTAAGAAGGTTATAGTTTAAAAAAACAATAAAATAAATAAACCATTGATTGATTTGATTTGAAAAAAGGAAAGAAGAAAACCAAACTGTAAGTATCAAAAATTAAAAGGAGGATGTACCACCAATAAGGACGAAATTAAGGCAGTTACTGGGAACTATTTTGCCCAATTATATGCCAATAAAATTGACAATCTAAGTGAAATGGATGAATATTTCCAAAAATATGAATTGCTCAGATAAGCAGAAGAATTAATAGAATACTTAAATAAACCTATCTTAGGAAAAGAAATTGAAGAAACCATAAATGAGTTCTCTAAGAAATAATCCCCAAGACTTGATAGATTTACAACTGAATTCTATCAAACATTTAAAGAATAATTAATTATGGTAATATATAAACTAGTTGAAAACATAGATCAAGAAGGAGTTCAACAAATTCTTTTTATTACACAAATATTTTTTGATACCTAAACCAGGGAGAGCAAAAACAGAGAAAGAAAACTATAGACTGATTTTCCTAATGAATATTAATGCAAAAAATTTCATCTTTAAAAAATTTAAAATTAATTTTAAAAAAAAAACTAACAAAGAGATTAAGGAATATATCACAAGAATCATACACTGTGACCAGGTGGGATTTATACCAGAAATGCAAGACTGGTTCAGTATTGGGAAAACCATCACATAATTGACTATATAAATAACAAAAATGACAACAATCATGCAATTACATCAATGGATTCAGAAAAGGCTTTTGACAAAAACACAACAATGCTTACTATTAAAAACACTAGAAAGCATAGGAATCAATGGAGTTTTCCTTGTAATGATAAGTAGTGTCTATCTAAAACTTAGAGCAAACATTAACTGCAATGACAATAAGCTACAGGCCTTCCCAATAAAATCAGGAATGAAGGAAGTATATCTGTTATCAACATTATTATTCACTATTATATTAGAAATGCTAACTATAGCAATAAGACAAGAAAAATAATTTGAAGGAATAAAAATAGGCAATGAGGAAACAAAACTATCAGTCCTTGCAGACAATATGATGGTATAGTTAGAAGAACCTAGAGAATCAACTGAAAAATTAGTTGAAACAATTAACAACTTAAGCGAAGTTTCAGGAAATAAGATAAACCCATAAATCATCAGCATTTCTGTATATTGCCAATAAAACCCAACAGGAAGAGGTAAAAAAGATAAATTCCTTTTTTTTTTGGAGGGTAGAAGGCTGGACAGTTGGTTTTAAGTGACTTGCCCAAGGTCACACTGCTAGTAAAGTGTTAAGGGTCTAAGGCTGGTTTTGAACTCAGGTCCTCCTGACTCCAGGGCCAGTGCTCTATTCACTGCGCCACCTAGCGGCCTCTGATAAATTCCATTTTAAATGACAGCAAGCAGTATAAAACATTTGTAGTCTACCCAACGAGACAAACCCAGAGACTATATGAACACAATTACAAAACACTTTTCACACAAATAAAGTCAAAACTAAACAATTGGAGAAATATTAACTGCTCGTGTGTAGGTCAAGCCTATTTAATAAAATTGTCTATGTTACCTAAATTAATTTGCTTATTCAGTGCCATACCAATAAAACTACCTATGAATTATGTTATAGAACTAGAAAATAAAATAGCATAATTCACTGAAATAAAAGACGCACTTAGATGACACAACCAATCAGCAGTATTCTTTAGCAACTTAGGATAGAAAAGTATAGATTTCACATGAGAAGGAGAAATAGAGAAAGAGACAGATCAGTCAAAGGAGAAAGGGGGAGTTATCCAGATTCCAAGTGGCAGGATTTATGATCAGAATAAGAAAATATTCCTTGTTCAAAGGCAAGAGACAAGGGGAAAGACCAAATACTTCTACAATTGTAAAAGCAGCCCTTTTAGGCAAAATTTCAAGGTCGTTTTATCCAAGGATAACAAGTCGTTATTACAACTATGGATAAGAATATCTACTTTCCCATACCTTTCCATATAGCTAGAGATTTTCTAATATTAACCACTAGGCTTTTAGGGGATTTCTACACTGTTAGTGCATCAAGATGTCTTGAAATGATCGTTATTCCTATGTTTCCAAAAGAAATCATCATTTCTGATTTCATAATTTTGAGATAGAACCTCAGAACTATTTTATTCTTATTTCTCTTATAATAAGATTTGGGAAAAGTTTTATATTGTCTTGTAATAAGACTTGGAATGTTTTCAAGTGGTAATAATTTACAATTTTTCAAACCTATTCCTATTGTTTGACTACTCACATTCTTATTGATGAATTTTTTTAAATCTATGAAATCCAGGGGTCCCTTAGCAGTGTGGGGGAATTTAAGAAGAGATAAATATTCTATGTCTTAAGAAAAGCCCAAAAGCTGAGTCTGCTTAATGAAGTGCCAATGAAATGTCATAGTTTAACCAATGCACTGGTCAAACTTTACTCCCCTTTCTCCAAGTTCTGTATTCCTGGGGGCCAAGATTGTTTGAGGAAAACAGAAACCTCAATTAGGATTCCTTCTTCTTTTGTGTTTTATCTGTTCTACCTCTTATAACTTACCACATGTTGTTAGATATCTCTTCTAGTGAATGTATGTGGCCCAAAATTGAGGTAGTCCATGAATTAATATCAAAACTAAAGTTACTTGTATCCCAATCTTGTTTGTTTTATATAATTAAAGCTCTGATCCCTTTTGTTGATTAATTCTTGAGATTAAATGTGACTGTTTGAGTGAGAAGAGGTTATATAACCATAAAGTCAGAATTTCCATAAACATTTTAATGAAATGTCCCATTATATAATACTTAAAGTATATGCTTATATGCATGTATGTTGCTTGTGTTTAAAGTGAACAGAAGATCAGCCTTAGAGAGTGGAAGACCTAGGTTTAAATCATGCTTCTGCTATGTACTAAGTGACTGCAGGCAAATATAACACCTACATGTAGGCTATATTCATATGTGAATATGTAGCTCTCAGTCATTTAAAAAGAACTGATTTCATTATCTAGGAAAGGATGCTCCTGCTTCCAAACCTAATACCTTTCTCAATTTTATCCACGAACTGGACCTAAATAGACTTCACATAGATTAAGCCATCTCATTCCAAACACTCTAGTCTGAGTATATTTTAGGAAGTAGAGTGCAAAACCTTTAGACTTCCTGGGTGTAGAGTCCTAATTTTAAAATTCCAGACCCTGCAAAAAAATTCTGACAAGCTCACTTCATGTAAACTAAAGATATTATTTAAATCATTTTTCAATTTCCCTTAGGAAACAGCCTTTTCAAATAGACTAATACATGATAAAAGTTGGAAATGTATATTTTTCCCACTATTTGAAGTATGTAAATCAAAGCACAGCCTATGCAGTAAGAGCAATAACAATAGTGAAAAAAAAAATCCCTCAAGAAGGAAGATAACTTTGGTGGGAAGACACAAAATTGGTACAGATGTTGCAAATTGTGATTTATTCCTCAAAGCTATTTAAACAGTCTTAAAATGCTCCATTGATGCTATTGGTGGAATTAGCTTTGTGTGTCAAGATGATTCCAACTCCTGGTCTGGAATTGGGTTATTTTAATAGGGTGTAGAATAGTTATTGGTTAAGGAAAGTAGAATAGAATGTAAGAGAAAGAGAGATAGGGAGGAATATCAGTCAACTGTGTGTGTGCTAAGTGAGAGTAGCATACTAGAAAATGAATTGATGAAGGAAGGGCATGTAAATGCAGACCCTCATAACTGATTCCTTGTGGGGTGTGAGAAGAGTAGTTCTATGACCAAGCAGAAGAGATTGGCCAAAGAGATTGTGGGCATGGAATCTTCTATCCATCCACACAGTGATACTAGCTTTAGGGCAACTGTAATGACTCAAAATGGTAGCTGAAGGAGATAACTGATGAGCATAGCTCTAAACTCCCAAGTGATCTCTTTATGGAAATAAGAGACTGCTTAGGGAGAAGACAATGGATCCAGAGTTTGGATGTGAATGTACTTAGTAAACTGAGAAATACTTAAGAATAAATGTTTAGCCAGGTCCCACAAATAACAAATCCAGATCCTCTGACTCTAACCCCAGTCTCTGACCACTAGAGCATGCTGTGTATTCCCAAAGGTATGTATGACAGAAAAGATGAGCCAGTCTCATAAGAGAGAATAGATGGACGGTTTGAGTGCTTCACTGATTCCACCAAATTATTAAAATGACCTAGAGGAAATGGCTTGATTGGCTACTCTGTGGAGAATTTAAGTAAAAGGATGAGCATGAATCACACAGGATAAGAATTCTTGGAAGGATTGTGATCTATACTGGTAGAAAGTAATAATTGTACCAGTAAGCTTACAGATCCATCTAGGTCTCAAAGTAGTAATAGCTCTCATTTACATATCACATTACAGTTTAGAAAATGCTTCCTTGAAGCAACCTGGTGTGGTAGGTGATCATATCTAAATTCTCAGGGAGAAAGTTATCCCATTAAACCCTGCCCTCATTCAACTATATCTTTACTATTATACTTGGTTCTGAATACGAGAATCTGGAAATGCATCAGTGAGCGAGAGGGTGTACACAGGAGACTAATCTGCATCACAAGAAGACTCAAAACCATGCAATACAAGGATGTGTATTGTCTAGAGAAAACTTAAAGGGGAAAATATGTCTGTTACCACCATTGATCTTAATATCTACTCTTGACAAAATTCCAGGACATATTTTTGAAGAGACTCTTTGTAAGTATTGTTTAAAGGAAATGATGATCAGTAAAAACCAGGATGACTATCAACAACAAGCTAACATCATTCCCTTTCATGACAGACAAACTATACTGGCAGGAGCAATTAGGTGGTGCAGTGGATAGAGTGCCAGGCCTGGAGTCAGGAAAACTCATCATCCTGAATTCAAATCTGGCCTCAGAAACTTCCTAGCTGCATGACCCTGGGCAAGTCACTTTATCCTGTTTACTTTGGTTTCCTTATCTGTAAAATGAATTAGAGAAGGAAATGGCAAACCACTGTAACATCTTTGCCAAAAACAAAGGAGCTCACAAAGAATTGGACATGACTAAAATGACTGAACAACAACAAACTATACTGACAAAGCAAGGGAATGCTATAGATATAGCATACACATAGATCTCATCAAAGCATTTGACAAATTCTGTCCTGTTACCCTTGTAAACAAGACAGAGAGATGTAGGTTAGGTTAATTCAAAACTGGCTAAATGACCTATAAAATATGAGCTCCAAAGAGGGTAGAGACTATCTTCATTTTTTTCTTTGAATCCCCAGCCCCTAAAATAGTGGCTTACAAATAAACTCCTAATAAATTTATATTGAATTGCACTGAATTGAATAACATTCATTCATTAATTGGTGACATTAAGTTGGAGGAAGATATCTAATGGAGAGGTTTATAAGTTTGTCTTTGGCTATGTGCTGTTGAACATTAGTATTGTCAATTTAGTACTGCAGAAGACATACTTGCCAAATTTGCTTAAGAAATAAAGCTAGTCTCTTTGCTAAGAGAGTTAGTATCCATAAGATTTTAACAGACTAGAAAAAATAGCTAAATTGAATGAAATTTTAATATGGAAGAATGACAATGTCTATAGTTGAACTCAATTTCCTCAGTATAAGACGGGAACAGTATAGCTAAGCAATGGTCAAAAGAAGATCTATGAATTTTATGCAAAGGATTGTCAGCTCAATATTATACAAAAACATGATATAGGAGCGAAAAAAAATAAAATGTATCCCAGGTTGCTTTAGAGAGGCATCATATCCTGGGGAATCATAATCATGTTGAATTCTACCACAGTGAGAACAAATGTGACATACCATGGGGACCATATTTTTAAGAGGACATCAACAATCTGCAACATGGTGAGAAGTGACCTGCCAGGACAGTAAGAGAAAAGCAGAATATGCTAGGCAAGGACGGCTTGAGAGAATGAAGGATATTTAGCCTGGAAAAGAGAAGATTTAAGGAAGACTCAAGCTATCTTCAAGTAATGGAAAAGATAAGTCTTGCTCTACTTGTCCCCAAGAAGACATAATTAGGAGCAATAGATGAAAGGTTCAGAGAGACAGATCTGTGTCTGATACAAGGAGGGAAATATCATAACACTTAAAGCTAATAAAAAAAAAAAAACAAGGTAACACAATGAATAGAGCAACAGCCCTGGAGTCCAGAGGACCTGAGTTCAAATATCGCCTCAGACACTTGACACACTCACTAGCTGTGTGACCTTGGGCAAGTCACTTAACCCCAATTGCCTTGCCTTCCCCCCTCCAAAAAAAAATGAGTTATCTTAAGGGGTTCTTAATTTAGGACCCATGAACTTCAATCTTCTCCAGCCTGAATTCCTGTCTTTCCCCAGACTTTCTCTATAAATCTCTAGAAACCTTCTCACTATGAAAACTCAAATCACCTCTAGACTTCACAAACTGGAAGTACCCTGCACCCCTTTGACCTCTCCCTCTGATTGGTCAATTCCTCTCAGAACCTTCATTTTTAAGAAGAATGCCCAGACCAGCTATGTCTTCCTTCCTTTCCAGACTGCACTCCCAAATCTCCTAGACTTGCTCCACGATGCCCCTATGTCAGATACCTTCATATATTCCCTTCCCCAACCAGAATTTTTTGTTAATAATGTGACTGGCACATGGTAAGTGACTAATACATTTTGTTGCCTTGTTGAGTTAACTTTTTTTTCCTTTTGTAGGGGGAATGGGGATAATTGCATTAAAATATAATTGATTTCCTTTATAATATACGTGTTTTCTGTATTTAAAATCATTATTCCAAGAAGTGGTGCACAGGCTTCCAAAGGGATCAATGACACAAAAAAAGTTAAGAATCCATGCTTTATAGGGAATGGTGAGAACCCTTTCACTTGAAATCAAGTGAATATTTTTTTAAACTTAAATGCTAAAACTTAAATACAAAATAAGAAAAGAAAAAAAGCATTGCCATGTACACAGCAGAATGTAAGGGAGGATTCAAAATATATAACAATAAATTTCCATTTCAAGAAAGCCTATACAATAAATACCACAGAACTGTCCAGCTTTTCTTTGCTTCCTTGTAAGTTTCCTTTTGTTCTCTGCTGTACACTTTTTACGTCGCTCTTTTTTCCTCCTTCTTCCCCCCTTTCCCCCAAGAAGACTACAATTAAGTGTGGATACATACACATATGTGTATACACATAAACATATGTGTATACACATACACATATGTGTATACACATACACATATATATACACACATACATATATAAGTATATGTATGTGTGTGTATATACATGCAAATACAAAAAAATACATACACACATACATATACCTATATATACACATATACTAAGGATCAAGTAAATATTGAATAATTTTTTATTAAGAATATTGTTCAGGTACAAATTAGATTAAATGGTCTCTGAGCTACATTCCATGAGATTTTGTAATTGTGAAACAATGAAAGTCTAGTGTAACAATTTTGCTGGAAGACCACACAGTCAAGCACTTCAGTCTTGTCTTCAGTCTTGTCTTCCTCTGCCTCTTTTCTCATAGCCTCCTTTATTATTCACTGTTTCATAAAAGGTATAACAATAGATTCAAAGTCAGTTAGTCAATAAGTCTCACTGGTACATTTACTATGTACCAAAAACCGTGCTTCCTTATGGTACCTTTTTATTACTAACATTGAAGTAATTCCTAACCTGGAATTAAAATCATAAACAACTTACTTTATAATCACATAGCTCACAACATACTGGCATCCACTATGATCTTATACACAACAAATTTCTGCAAAAACTTATTAAACTGAACCAAATCATCCAGATTTACCATAGATATCTGTCCAAGGCACTTCATCACTGTGTCCAAACTTTCCTCCCTCAGATGACATAGAAATAATTAATGGTCTCCCATGAGAAATACATCCCCCAAGTCTGATTGCAGGGAAACAAATGTCCTTCTTTGACCCAGGATGGAAATCAACATGCCTAGTAACGAAAAAAAAAACTTACAGTAGTTGCTGCCAAGATACCAAAGGTACCAAAACTGATAAATTGACTTAAAGATTCAGCTTATTAAATTTACATCAAGCACTTCTTATGGGCAAAAGAAGTTAATTTCCTGAAAAACTCAATTATTAACTATCATCAATAGGATTTAGTAATTTAATTCAGTCATTTTGCTTCAGGGATCAGGCCTACTAATTACCAATATGTATAAGTGCCTGTTTGACATAAAAAGAAGCCTTGATTAAGAAAAAGAGATAATAATTAACTGAATTCATTCTTTATTCTCATATAATTGACTAAAAAGGCAAACAAATAATAAAGCATGTTACGTCCATTTACCACTTCAGAATCAACTCCCCAACATATTAGAGAATCTTGGAATAATATGGACTGAATTGCTTTTAAGGAGAACTATCTTTTTCTCCTTGGAGTGACTTTCCTTTCACGTACAGTTTATTGAATAGGTCCTTTAAAGAAATAATTTTTCTTCCTTTTAAGGCTGTTTATCAAAGTTAAAAGTGAAATCCATGTTTCCGTTAGGCAATTCAATGTTCAAACATGCAACTATTTTGAATTCAACTAGCAAACATTTATTAAATACTTATTATATGGAGAGAACTATTGGAAGCATAATTTTTGTTCAAGACATTGCCCCTGCCCTCAGGGAACTTCCAGTCAAAAAATGGAACACGATGTGTACACAGCTAACAATACTACAAAATAACACACGACGAAGTAATTAGTTGAAAAACAAATTGGCTATATGAAGTGGTCAGGGGGAAAGCAGTATGGGTGGAAGGGATTAAGGAGAGAGCCATGGAATAAGCAGCATCTGAAATGAAATTAAAATATGAACAGGAACACAATATATGAAGGAGATATTTTGAGCAAAGGCATATAGGCAGAAGAGCACAGGGAATGTTTGAAAAACAACAGTCCAATTTAGGTAGAGATCAAAATATATGGAGTGGGAATAGAATAAGATAAATCTGAAAAGGCAGCATGACATAAGGGAAGACAGGGCAAAAAGAATGTATTAAGTACTTAATATGCACCAAGCACTGTGCTAAAAATCTGGGTATACCAATACAAATAAAAATAAGACAATCTCCACCCTCAAGCTAAAGGGAAGGGAACACACAAAGGGGAGATGAAAAACTGGAGTGAATGTGAAAGGAATGTATTTGTAGGGAATACTTAAGCTTTTATAAGCAATTCAACAATGGACCACATATCTTTATCATCTCAAATTAGCTGAAAAATACAGAGAATAGAATATCTCATTCTAATTGCTATTTGTTCATTCTGAGAAGAAATTTGATTTGTAAGAACAAAATGCAGCCTTACAGGCTGTTTTGCAAAAAAAAAAAAAAAAAAAAGTGTGTACCATCCTTTTATCAAGATCATTCAGGATTCCTTGTATGAAATTATTACTATTACTATTAGCTTACAGTTTGGAAAACACTATTTTTTATTCATTTGTTTCTTACAACAACTCTATGAGGTAAACATTTCTCTCTGTCTTCCCAATGTTCCCTTTCTAACTTTCTCCAGTGCCTGGGAATGTTAAATCTCACTCTGCTGAGATTTTATATGTATGGTATACTGCCAAGACTTTTATGTAGGACACCTCTTTGGAAACAGGTTTGGAAAGAAATTGAGGTTTACTTCCAAACAATAAGTTCAATCCTAACAATATTCTTCATTTCTTACAGTTCCTTAGCAATTCACTTAGGATTTTGTCTTTTTTAATTGCTGGTTATTATGGCAGTAAGCCATGTGACTTTAGTTGGTGGTACTACCTGATCCACTTAAGCAGCTGCTCCTCAACAGCTGAGAAGAAAATCAACACCTTCTATTCTCTGAGACAATTTCTGAACCTTCCCAGCCCAAAGTAACTAAAACCTTTATTAAAATATCTTTGATTTCCAGGTTCCATAAATGCTGCCATAATTTATAGCAGTTATAGAAAAGATGAAAGTATAAGATAAAATGGGATTTTGCTCCCAATAGGGGAGGGAGAAAAATTATAAAAATATCTCTTTGATATCAGTAGATTGCCATCATCCTCACCTACTTTCTAATAACAAGAAATATTATTATATCATTTATTTGAGTAAAGTGGGCTTTTAAGGGGAGAAGATTAAAGAGCTATCACTGATTTCTTAAAACAAAACTAATGATTATGCTTATCTTTCTGTAAAATATCAAAATATATCCCTTTTTGTCTTTTCCCCTACCTCCAAGGTTCTAAAGGACAGTCATACTTTAAAAATATAAGCTTAAATAAATCATGATCAATGACAGCATTACAGGCAAAAAAAAGTTTCTACTGACCAATTGGTAGTTACCAGATTCATTGACATGATCTTGTTCATTGTTAACAACTTTCTTACTTGTAGAATTAGAAAATCTCATTTTTGGAAGGTACCTCAAAAGCCTTATAGTTCAGTACTACTTGAGAATACCCTCTTTAACATCCACTACAAATGGTCATATATCTTTCACTTGAAAACTTTAAGTGAAATGGAACATGCTGTCTCTTTGAGACATCCCATTCCATTTGAAGGGAGCATTTTTTTTAAATTTTCATTATATCAAATCTAAATCTGCATCTCTAATACATATGACACAGCCTAGAAGCCCTTCATCATCATGATCACTTCCCTACCTATAAATGTCCTTAAAATGTGGTCTCAGAACATGAGAAAGTGAACAAAGTATGGCCTTACAAGGGCAAAGAATATCATGTCCATCAGCATCCTTCTTATGAGTGATTTATGCACAATTCAACCTTAGTTTTGGGGCCATTCCATATTAGACTATTGAATTATTTTGATTTTGAAGTTCACTGACTCCCAGTTTGAAGTCCAATAAAACCTAAAAGTCACTCTGCTTATTTTTTTTCAAATATTAAATTCCAGGTTAAACACCTCCCCACCCCCATTTTCATCAACTATCTCTCATATGGCATTATCTCTTTACCATACTGATTGCCTTCCCTCCTTTGCCTGACATAGTTGAAAAACAGGACTTTCTCCCCATTAGTTCATTCCTACCTAAGAAGATAACTTCCAGCTAGCACAAGGTATGTAGCTATTCAAAATTTAAAACCAGTAGAAACTGGCCATCTACCCTGGTACGTTGTGATCATTACTTTTTCTATCTACTTCTATAGAAATGTTTCATTTGCATCCACTTACCTAGAAATGAAAATTTGGTGGTCATCCTATTGTTTTTCCCCAACGGAGAGGGAGATATTTCTTTAAAATATGCCTATAAAAGTCACTAGACTCTTTTCTGCAATGATTTGTAGAGTTTCATTTTTCACTGAGGCTACTGCTCATTGATGAGGTAAGCAGGTAAAGGCTAAAGTATTATGTATACAGTTACCCTTAAGATTTCTCATCGTAAGACCAATAACTATTCCTCTTAATGTGACTTAAACATAACATTTAAAGTGGGAAATGACAGGAGTCAGAAAAAAAGTAATTATTTTTATTTGTATTCTGAATACTTCTGTGCATGTTCTGTCTGCTGTGTCATATCCACATAACTATGATAGGAAAAATTATTTCTAATCTTCCCAATAGAGGGATAATTTCATTGATCTCTACTTTATTCAAGGTTTTCTTTGTGATTCAGCAGATCAGAAAATTCTACAATTCTGTCAGCTAACTAACATTTAGTGAAGGGTTTATGGAGTTAAAATGATGTATCATAGTTTATAAAAGTCATGGGATTTTATTTCAGCACCAAGGAGAGTGCCCTAATATTTTCTAAGCCTCTTCAAACCTAGATTGCAGCACTCAAAACAGCATGTAAACTAGGATATATGCATCCCAGTTGACATACATATTATATATTAACTTATATTAAAGAAGTATTTTAATAGGATACCAAGAAAAACACCTCATTCATATAAACATTTCTTTTCATTTTAGTAAAATGGTAGGGTGAATTTGTACAGTCCCAATTTATGCTTGTAAATATATTTTTACCTGCTTGTAAAAATAAGTTTCATATTATTTATTCTATTTTCTTTGGAACTGCCTTTCATTATTTATATATTTTGCTATACTTAAGACCATTTTTTCTACTTAGACCTCAGTAGCATGAAGGATTAAGGGAGTAACATTCAAAATTCCCATTTAATATGACCTGCCCTTAATAATAATAACTCAAATTCATATAGTTCTTTAATACTTACAAAGCATTTTCATTGCAACTGCTCTGAAGCAAATAGTGTATGTATTATTTACTTCTATTTTACAGATTAAGGAACAGGCTCAGAGAGGATAAGTGGCATAACAAAGATCAGAAAATTACTAAATGTTGTCAAATCTGGAGTTCAGAAATAGGTCTCTCCTAACACTAGATCCAATACTTTTCCTTGCTATGCCACACTACCACTAATGCAAAAGTATTTTGTATCTCTAACCCAATAAGTGCCCTTGGACCTTTCACTTTAACAAACCCTTCTCCAACTAAAGCAAAATTTCTAGAGCCAGTGAAAGTATGCCTTGGAGAAGGCTTTTGATCATTCTCACTTTAACTTTCCCTCTGTGTGGAAGTTAATCAGCCTACTTGATCCTTAGAAGTCTCTCTTGAAAATGATAGGATCATATCTTTGGAGCTGGAAGGAACTTTGGAGATCATCACTTCTAATTCCTTCATTTTACATATTAGGAAACTGATGCCCCAAAGGGACTAAGTGATTGTCTAAGCCAACTCAACAAATAATCTGTGCTAGAGTTTGAACCCATGTATCCAGAGCTCTAAATCCACCAAATCTTCTAAAATAATGTTTCTTGAATGCCACTTTTCCAGCAGCTCAGAAATCCTATTCCCTTACTCTACTGGAAAGGCAAACATCATACATAGAGTTAGTTATCCCATCACTGAGTGGACCTCTGAGGAAATGAATCCCCCTGTTAAGACTCCTGGTTCAGTCTAGTCTTACCAAAGAATAAAGAACTATAAAGTAGTGCCTGATCTTTTCCATGGAACCATGAACAATAGAGAGACTGTAAAATTACTAAAAGTGGCTCCTAGAGGACAAGACCCAACTACTAATAAGGTGATAGAGATATGTGTATGTATGTGTGGATATATATACATATACACATATATACATCTATGTGTTGCATAAATATATGTAATGTATACATGCATAAATACATACATACATATTATATATATATAGGTCAAAATCCACAGTTTAATAATAAAAGTTTCTCGACCTAAAAGTAGCAATCTGGACAATCAAGTATCCAATTGTCACTATCTTCATAAACCTCTAAATTATTCTGTCCCTTTGATCAAATCTCAAATCTGTGCAATAAAACATGTGTGAACAATGTCAAGTCTCCTTTTTCCCCTAGGTAGGCAAAGACCAGCTCTCAGTTCCAAGAGGCTTCTCATGTTAAGGCACCAAACGTTCTACATGGACTGTACTATTAAGCCCCCTAAAATGGGGGGAGCTGCCTGAGAAGTACTGATTTCCATTTCAAACTGCATTTTGGCACTTCGTACTCCAGTACCATTGGCAGATCAATATTTAATGCTTGGAGATTCTGGCTCTGCGGGAGTCATGTCAGGGGACCTCCAGAGCCAATCTGCTTGGACTGAGAAGTGATAATTATTCATGGGCTCCTGCCTCCTGCTCTTTCTCTTCCACAGCCCCACTCTGCAGACTCAGTGCCTTATTCAGTCTTCTCTCTCTCTCTCTCCGCTGCTGTAGCTGGACCCCTTTGCCTTCCCCACCTCTGAGCATCCATCCGCACATCTCTACAATGGCTAAAACAGCAATGGGTAAGAAATATGTTTTTACTCCTTTAGCTTTTTCCTGAAGACGATGGCACAGACTGTCCCTTGCGTTTTTTAAGAGTTTGGCGTGTTTTATAAAGAAAACTATACTGTTGGTAATATCAAGTACTAGAAGCTAGGAAAGAGAGGAGATGGAGAACTAACTGACAGCCCTGGGTGCGGTGAGGGAGGGTTGAGAGGGAAGTCTTTTGAAATCTCATCGAAGAATTACTCCAGTCATAGAAGCAGGTAAGTTGGTCTCCCACCCATAAAGGTTTTATTTAGTCTTGATAGCCCCTCCATGCTTCAGGGGGAGAAAAGTTATATCAACCATCTCTCTCTTAAAAGATAAAGCACGATATAGAAAAGCCAGAAACTGGAGTCATGAGAAAGCTTTATACTGCCAGTCTAACGTTCTTCTTTTTTTTCCAGTTTTCCCCCTAGTAAACCAGAAGAAATGAGAAGGGGGAGGAAGGGTGGCGAAAAGAAAGGAAGAGGGGGAAAATCCAAAGTCAAACTGATTCCAACTCTGCGGTTGGAGGTTGGGTGGAAAAAAGGAGAGAGAATAGGGTGAAATAATTCGTTTTGACTAGTTAGCTAACCCTCTAGTATTGGAGAAGGGAGCAGCCGCTCCTTTGTTATGGGGGAGGGGAGACTAGTAGAAAGGGGAAGAAGTAAAGAACAGTAGAAAGGGTGTGGGGAGGTGGGGGGGTGGGAGGGTGCCGGGTGGGGAGCTGCAGGGGTGGGGTTGGGGAGGAGAAGGATGGAGGGAGGGTGGTTCAGAAGAAGATTGCGTTGGGTTTCTTTGTGTGAGGCTGAGCGTTCCTGTGGGGAGGGCACCTGCAGAGCTCAGTGCCACACACTCCAGCAGCCCAGCACAATGCAGACAGACCCCACCCATCTGCTTGAGACTGCTGCTGCTGCTGCTTCCTCGTCCTCTTCCTCCCAGAAGCGCTAGGGAGCTCCCCCCCCCTTTCACTCTCACTCTCTCTCTCTCTCTTTCTCTCTGTCTCCCCAAATAATCCCTGCTCAGTATATCAGACATCTAGGGAAGGATAGGAGCAAGAGTGGGGAATGGAACGACGAGATAGAAGGAGGCTACCCTGCAGTTGGGTAAAGAGGGCACACACCAGAATATAAAGGTGTGCCTCTCAGTTTCTAAACCAAGAATCTAGAGATTATCCCTACTTCCATTCAATCTTTTTATGGTTTAGGAAGCGGATGTTTTCGGTCTTTAGATAAACAAATGTATAAGATCTGATACGTTTTAACAACTGGATAATTAGATATTGATACCAAATAAGTCTCAAGACCTTTTAGCCCAAGGCGGATTACTTGAGATTTTTTTTTTCTTTTTAACTATTCTGTATCATTAGAACCAAACTGGTCTTGGATACTATAGTTTTCATGAAACTGTGGCCGCCTCCCTTTTGGGGGACAGAAAGGAAAGGGTAAGATAGAAAGAAGAGAGGAGGCAAGGTGTGTCCAGTAGCTGTTGGATCTGGGCACGCCTCCAGGATAGTGAGGGCAGCGTGAGGGAAAGAAATGAAAGGAGCCGACTCGAAGTGGGGCGTTTACAGCCCTCCGGCCCCACCCGCCGTGCTAGGGTGTCTCCTGTTCTCCTAGTCAGAAAAGGCCTGAAATGCTGGAAGAGGGTGTGGCTGGGGGAGGGGGGGTCCTGCAAATATGGTCACTTTTTTTCAGGGATTCCCGGTGTGCCCACCCTCCCCTCCCCTAAACTCCCCCTGAGTTTACTGACCCAGCCCAAACCCCGCCCTACCCATTCTTTCGCGTAGCATCGATATCTATGCTAGCTAATTAAAGGGGAGCATTGGACCCTCAGAAAGTCTCACACTTTTGAGGCATAGTGGGAGTAACCTCAACCCATTGCCGCTACACAAAGCCACCCTACCCTGCCCTCTCTTCTCCTCCTCGCCCCAGCCCCAGCCCCAGCCTCAGCCCAACCCGCGCTGGCCAACATGCGGCGATGTGTTACTCGGAGCCCCTCCCCGACAACCTGCAGAAGCCATCTAGGGGCTTTCTCCCCTTTTCTCATCACCCGCACCCACCCATTTTCGTCAGTCAAGCTCTCAGGGGTCGGGACAATTGTATCTTCCTTCCAGCCCCACTGTCCAGTCTCCCTAGATTACTGCTTTTCCCTACGGACTGATAAGGAACCTGTGCTAGCGGAAACCTGTCCCACCCGCCACCACCCCACCCCACCCCACTCTATCCCACTCCATTCCATCGATTTCCCACAGGAAATCTGAAAGAATTGGGGGTGGGGAGAAGAGGGAGGGGTCAAATCGGAGAGGGGCTCAGCGGGACAGAAAACAGCTGGATATGCAAATCTACTGAGGCGGGAGTTGTGGGAGAATAGCCAGCCCTGCAGTGCTGGACGCGCCCTCCTCCCGCAACTCTCTCTCCCCATTGCAGCAGTCTGGTGGTAATACCAATCTGGTATTAGGTATTCGTAGTCTGAGAAATTAACCCCAGCAGGAGTGCCACTCCACCGCTAACTTCTCTCCCCCGCCCCTAAGGTTCCCTCGGGTTTGCCTAAGGTTCTCGCCCCACATCCGTAAAAAATAGCGAGAGATTCTGTGTCGGGAAAAAGGACCCCTCAAACCATCCAACGCTCCCCGAGATGATTAAATCTACCTCTCTATATTCAATTCCTCCCCCCATCCCCTTCTCAATTAATCAGGTCCTAATTACCCAGTCGCCTTATTGTTCTCACAAATAATTGGGGAAATTGTTTCCAATTTTTCAAGATCTCTGTTTTAAAAAAATTAAGAATGGGCGGGGGGGGAGGAGACAGGTTATTCTCAAATGAGATTATATAGCCGCTTTTCCTTCCCCACTGAGATGCAGAGGAGACATTTCGAAATCTCTCCGCCCTCTACAGATGTATAAAGTTATAAATGCCTTGTAAACGTCTAAATGTCGTAAAGATTATTTGTCACCGCATTTTGAGAGTGTGTATATGTGTCCATGATGGGTGTCCGTGCCTTTGAAATGAAAAGGGTTAGTTTGCCAAGGACTGGTTGAAAAATTGGCGTCAAGTTGGTCCGTGAAGTTGCAATGGGGGAAAAATGTTTCTAACGTTACATTTTCTTCAGTACAGACTCTGCAAGGTTGAAAATGTGTAAAGATAAAATCGTCATTTTAGGATTAGCTTTCCCCACTGCTGGTAGGTTGGTAGCGTGTGTGGTGAACTAAATTATCTAAATTCTGAATTAGAACCCTGGTGGTGAAACGGAAATCACCATCCCCCTGTAGAGATACCCAAGCTGCCAAAAAGAGGCAACACAAGCACCCTCCCTAGCGGCAGTTAACATGCATTTGCAAAGTTAGTGATCAAGTCAAATTCTGCGATGCTTAAATTATTTGCTAAAGTATTTAAAATTACTTTGATAATCATTACAATGTTGAATCTGTTGTTTGATGGTGGTTGTGGTTTTTCTCATTCATTACACGATTATTGCATGCAATGTGTTTGCTAGGTGAGATGTAGTCTCACCTAGCATTCAAAGTACCTTCTGGATGATTTTTATTCCGGATTTGAGAAGTAGAATTAAAAGAACTGGACACACAAAAATTAAAATATGCATGTAGATTATGATACATAATTAACAAAGTGAATATTCTAGAGGTTTGGGTATGGTTTCAGGATGATGATAAAAATGAAATAGCAAAGGAGCTGATAGTAGGACTATAAAAAATGAGGCTCTTGGGCTGTTGCTGAGTGAATAATCTAAAGCAATTTGGGTGATTGACTTTACCCATTGTAAATGAGTAGATTCAGTATTACAAGAGATCCTGCCCCAATGATGTTTGTCGGAACATCTTGGATGTTTTTGAATAGTATAGTGACTTGTGTTATTAGGTCCCAGAACCTTAATTGCAGAGCCACCTTCAGTTTCATTGTGATTCCTCATACCTGTTTAGATTTTATTTTCTCCTGGCAGACAGTGGTATTGTTTTTGCAGTCACACATTTTAACAAACAGATGTTCTCATTGTTTGAGGAATTACCTTTGTTCTAAGAGATTGACACTAATTCTTTCAAAATATTTTTTTCTCTTTCTTGCAAATATCATTTTAGTACATTTTAGTTCATTTTCACTTGAAGCATTTGTGGTCATGGATTGGACTGTGAGATAAATCTTTGCTTGATAGATCACCAATATCACATATCAAACAAGTTGTTTCCCACTAGTCAAAATAGCGCAACATTCCAAGTTTTATTCAGACTTTAAAAAATATATTTCATTGTCTCAGAATAGAACTACATCATATTCAGTGAAATGCAGAGTGACTACTTAAATAATTTAGAACAAAAACTTCTCTTGGTACTCCTTTGACATTACAATAGGTATGAAACAAAATGGGGGAAGGTGGAGAATTAAGATCTACACAACTATGCAAAATGGGAAAAGATGCTGATTTATTCATACAGAAAGGGCCCTCAGAGACTTTGTAGGACAAACTGTCTCCAAGATTAGGAATTTTTCAACAGTAGCTATACATATGGTCATCTATCCTCAATTTAAAGACTTCTGTTGACAGGAACCCCCTATCTTCTGAGTAGCTTTTTCTCCTTTGGGACAGTACAATTAAGAAGCTTTCTTAATTCAGAAATATAATCTGACTTCCTGTCATTTTCACCTCTTTTTCCTTTTTCTACAATTCTTATATCTCTTCAGCATGTCTTTCAAAAATATGAAGACAACTGTAATCCCTCCCCTCCAGCAGCCCCCCTCCAATCTTCTCTAAATTAAAAACCACTGGTTCCTCCAACCAATTCCTTATAAATAAGACAAAATGTCAAATCCGCTCATTGTTTTGGTTACCCTACTCTTAACCTGCTCTACTTTATTTGTCTCTCTTCAAAAATGTGATACCAGTAATCTGACTTGATCATCCAGATGTGGCCTAACCTAGTCACCTCAAGTTTTCTGGATATAGTGCTTCCATTAAGATCACAATCTATGGGGCAGCTAGGTGTCCCAGTGAATAGAGCACCAACCTTGAAGTCAGGAGGACCTGAGTTCAAATCCAGCTTCAGACACTTGATACACTTACTACCTGTGTGACCTTGGAAAAGTCACATGATCCCAATTGCCTTGCCTTCCCCCCTCCCAAAAAAATAAATAAAGCTCACAATCGAGTATTGATAATCTATACCATTTTTAAAATACCCCAAATTGTCACATAATACCAATAAACAAGATATGGGGATTTGGGGCAGGGGGCGAGGTGGGTTTTATTGTGCTCTAAATGGCAAATTGTTGATGCTCCTCAGATTCACAAGATGACTGCCCACATGAGGGCTGTATACACTTGGAGTTAGAGCAAGTACTGTTTCATGCTAAGGACACATGCCTGGGAGTCAAGTCGTCTTTCATGTCTGTATAGTGCTTCCCCATTAATAAGTGCTTTCTTTCCAAAGATGTTAAATTCAAACTTTAATTTACACTAACTTCTGATATGACCATAGGCCAACCATTCTAGTTTTTCCCAACAGCCATCTCCACAACTATAAAATAACATAACCTACAGTGATGAAAAAATCATTGGCCCCCAAAGTGAACCACAGATAGATCTATTAGTAAATTTTCCTTATATTGAGGGAAATCTGCCTTGTAATACTTGAATACTGTAAGAGTGATGAATGAGCTAATTACTCCCAGCGCCTCGACTATTCCCAGGCAGAGAGCAGACCAGATTTGTCAACTGCAGGAACTCATGTGATGGTAGGGTAAACTTTAGTATGCTGGACTTCAAATTCGTCTGGAAAAAAAAAAAAGAAAAAAGAAAGAAAAAGAAATATGCCTATTACTGGGCCCTGAAAAAGTTAAAGGGCATTCTCCCAAATACTCATCCTAGAATGAATAATCAAAGAATGATTTAGAAAGTTTCTGGGCAGTGAAAAGCAAATGGAACTAGGGCTCAGGAAACCAGACCCTGAGTGTCAGTAATGTCACTAACTCACATGGCTTGGTAAAGCCCATCCCCTCTATGAGCCTCAGTCTGAGCACTTTTAAGATGTTACCCAAAAAATTCAGATGAACATTTGTGATTCCTGGGATTCCTTTCAGCTCTAATGATGTATACTTTTCAAGTTCCATCATCTGGGTTACAATCTGTTCTAAATATCACCTTTGTGGGCCAAAAGAATTAATGTAACTTCTAAGGATATGATCAACAGAAGTAGCTTAGGCCCTGGCATAATCTGGTTTCATTGTATTATTTTTCAGTATGGTTTCATAGGGGTATTTATTTTTGTGCCATTTACATTGTTTTTGGAGATAACATAAATTTATATGCATCCAAGACAGTGACAAACTGAACATTAACAATTACACTATGATTTAGGAAGAGAACATTTTATTAATTTTGGTTTTTATTAATATTTGTATTATTTCTATTTAAAATATTTTCTTCTGCCTCATCCCCACAAACTCAATGTAATTTTATTTGGGAAATTTAAAACTAATTTTTATCCAATACTAAAATTTCACTTGGTTAGAGGAACTTCCAGTGAGGAAATTCCCTCTCTCAATGAATAATCACATAAAACATAGATATAGATATGGATATAAATTCATAGATATCAGTGATAATATTTGAACCCAGACTCTAAAGTCAGCTATGTATTTATTATAACATGCTGCTTCTCAATTTTTGATTGGTTAATACTTATTGGGTATCTACTGCATACAGCATATTACCTACTAGATTCTTAGTTAATTTATTATTCTTTTGTTTCAAAGAACAAAAAAAAAACATTTAATTCAATTAGGACTTTTTTCATGTTTGCTTAGAACACACTCATATTTCATATTACTAGAATATCTATCTGCAGAATAATTTTAGAGTTCCAGGTAATCTATGATGCTTACAATTAATTGCTAAATGACTTGAATCATAAATACTAGGGAAATATTAAATTCTTTCCTGTATCTGATCCTCATTGTCAAAGCAGTGCCTTGGCATTTTAAAAATCGTGGCTATTTCTATCATTATTTCGTGTGATTTCATTTTCAAATTCAAGAAATACTCAATCCAGTTAAGCAAGTATTTACTAAGCCCCTCCTATGTCTAACAACAACCACAACTGTGTCCAAAGCCTTGTCTTGAGTCTTGATGCATACAAAAGAAAACCAAAAAAAATCCCTGCCCCATGTATCTTATGTTATTCTGATATGCAAAAGTCACTAAATAATAATCTGTAAACAATCAGTAAAAAGAAAAATGATAATGATAATTTGAGTGAGAAGAGGGTGCTATAAATGGAGGTGAGAGAATCCAAACAGGAGGGGTCACCGGAGCTAAGCTCTTAAGTTAGTCAAGGATTCTAAGAGTTGTGTGAAATTAGCCATTGGAAAATTTATAAAAGAACTTAATCCTGCCCACATAACCTGGGTGTTCGTTTTGTTGCATTTTTTGATCTCCCTAATAAGTCTTAATAAATGCATTGCCCAATCAATTTTTAAAGACTTATCTGATAAATTGAAATACAGGGATCTCCTTTGTGGGAGAAAGGATTTTTGCATTGTCATACACTAGTAATTGGAGATTTTCTAAGAGACATATAGCAGAAGTCTCTCAGTAATGATACAGAAAATGAAAACGTGGCCCATCTTGTTTTTTATGTTTGTGCCTAAGAATCTGTATCCAAGAAGCAGTGAAGGGGCCTTTTTGTCAGTTGGCAACGTAAGTGCAAAGGATTGAGTTATCCCTTAATATTGATGACCATTCATTATGTAGACTCTGTTGATCAATGTACAAGAAGAGCTTAGCCCACAGAACTTTAGCACTAAAGAAATCATTCCAAAACCCTAAGGGTTTAAGACAAAGAATTAAGGATCACCAAGGCTGAACATAACGTAGCTTATTTTTCAGTATGCCCTGGATATTACATTTTATCTCTGGAAGAATTTTTTTAAAAAAGCCTACTCTCAAACTTGAATATATGTTTGTCTTTTGTTGTGTTGTGTTGTACTGTGGTGATGGTTGTTGCTATCTTTAAATTGGCCTTGCAATGGAAGAGCAGGCTTTCTAATTTCAAGTGAATTCAGCATTTGACTGCCCACTGAGCCAGTCATCCTGGAGATTGATTTTCCAGCAAGTTCTGCCCAGAAAAGTATTTTTTCTAGGAATAACAACAAGGATACCATATGTGCTGAAAAAAAATACCTGTTAAAGGCAGTGGATCATAAACACCCTACAGAATTTCAGGTTATATTTGCTTTTACAGCTCTGAGAAAATGAACATCATATATGAAAATATCTTTTTTACTGTAGACCTCCCCAAATGAGACTTTCTCATTCATTGTCAGTGATACTAATACATATATATATGTGTGTGTGTGTGTGTGTGTGTGTATATATATATATGTATATATATATATATATATATACACATATATATATGTATTGGTGCATTAAAATGTTGGACTAAGTCAGCAGAATTAACAGGATAATCTGCTGTATTTATTGAGGCAGGATTGAACCCCCCAAGGTATCCCTTTTCTTTGTTAGCTGCATGTGTTGTTCAAATTGCTGCTCTCATCTCTCTTCTGCTGAAAGGATCATTTTTATAGCCTTGATGCAAATGTCAGCCCATCCATGTGTGATGATAACCCTCTACCCTTACATGTATGTAGTGTCAGAGGAACTCTCCAACCTTGGAGGTGTTTCCTACAATAGTTCCATTTTATATTGCTTACATGAGTTTTCCTTGTCCTCTAAAATCCAGCTCCCTTGGGCCAAGAAGTATATTGAAAAAGCTATGTGTATAGTTTTAAGAGTTGGCCTTGGGCTTATTCAAATACTTGACATGTTCTTATGTTTTATGGGAAATGAAGCCGTGAAACATTGTTGGGCCAGCTGTGTTCTCTTCTGAGGTATGGAATGCATGATTATCTAATGCTTGATCCAAGGTCAGGACAACTATGGTTAAGATCCAGTGTTCTCCCTAATATTACTATATTTTACTCAGGATAACTTTCTTTTGGCTATTGAATCTCACTGAAAATAATTAATTCCAGAATGAATCCTTTGCCATTCTAATAAAATGGAATTTTTTATGGTATGTTGGTTTTAAGAAAATGTTTCTTAGATTTGGACTCAAGATATGTATATGATCAAAGGTTAACATCCTTCTCTACCATTAAATATAACTTCAACTCCCTCTTTATCTCTTTTATCTCATATAGATGCTCATAGAAAAGATCTGTGAGAAAGCTGTGAATCCCCCTGTGAAGCATTTTAATTATCTTTTAATAAATGAAGTGGGCCTCATCATTTGTCAAAGAGACATTTGCAGTAGTAAAACCCGTGTTTATATAGCCCATTTTATTAGTCATGATTAAAGATAACATTTAGCCATTTTGTATGTATTTGTTCTCACAAACCACTTTTATGTGAGCGTAAAGGTTAATTAATGCATTTGAACAGTGGTTTTCCTAGTCATAGAAAAATACAGCCTCTCTAGTTGTTGATGTTTAGTCACTATACAGATGCCTATCCCCAAATAAGCTCAGATTATGTTGTAAAGCTTAAGACTTTTTCTCTTTTATACGTTTGGTTGCTTTTAAGGTTATAGTCCTGGGTACTTTGAAGCATTATCATGACTGTATTTCTTTTTCTGTAAGCAAGAAGTAGATAATTACAGTCCTCACATGGAATTTTAATAAATAATCATTTCTCCATTTTCATAGGGGAAGTAGATATTTTATAACTGAATGATTTTTATGGGCACTGTAAAGTGATCCCATGTGAAAGTACTTATTTAACAGTTACAGGTCCAGAACAATTACACTGTAGCCAGAAGAATTGACTCATTTACTATTATCCTATACACTCACAGACCCACAGAATTTCAGATTTAGAAAAGAATGCAGCAACCTTTTAATCCAGCCTGTACACGAACAAGAATTCCTACTGCAACACATTCAAGTTACCCTCCAATCATTGCTTGAAGATCTCTGATGAGGGCAAATTCATTATAATAATAATTTTATCTATATCTATACATATGTACATGCATATAGGTATAGATATAATTATAATATACATCTAATTAACATACATGCAGCCTAGATATAATATACATATATGCATATATGTATAGATATATACATTTGCTCCTCACAACAACTCTGGGAAGTAGGTGTTATTATTATTCCCATTTTACATATAAGGAAACTGAGTCAATCAGTCTCAGTGACTTGTCCAAGGTCACCATGTTAGTGGTATAGTGTCTGTGGCTAAACTTAAACTCAGGTCTTCCTGACACCACCTGTGCTCTATCCACTGTGCCACCAGCTGCCTCCTGACCACACTTCCAAGGCAGCCCAACCTACTTTTGGTTAGCTCTGATAGAGGAAGATCTTTATTAGGTCAATCTTAAATTTTCCTCTTCAAGCTCATACTACCCTTTGGAGCTACCTAGTATGTCAGTACATTATCAATAATATGTAAATTTTATATTTCAATTCTATGTCTATATTAGGATTAAAATGCACTACTTTGCATTTTAAAAATAAATAATTAAGCAAACCCACAAATTATGTTGATGAGAAGATTAGCTAAGGCCTAAATTAAATTTCTACCAGAGATTTACTCACACCATTTTGGGGGAAATATATCTGTCCATTTAATGCTTCAATATAATTTAAATTGCATTCCAATTTATAGCAGTCAAAACCAAAGAAATTTCTATAATCATTAAATAGAAAAAAATCTTTCTATTTTTCCGATGTGCTTTCTTGCTTCTTCTTATCTCGAATATGGGAAAATAATATCTTATTCCATAGTACTTTGAGTACCAACCAATACTGTTATTTAAATGTTTTAAAAATGTATAACATTCTATCACAATATAATTTTAGATCAATTATGTAGCAATTATCTCCATTTCCTATAAATATAAAAAGCTAGAATACAAGAGAGCTTATTTTATACTTAATTTGGAGATGGGAAAAAATTACTATTGATTGCAAATGAACATTTTATGTTTGCTATCCCCATCCCTGGGAAAAAATTCAATAAGTGAAGAAGTCATTAGGTATTGCCTTATGTCCTTCATGTTCAAACAAGATATTATTGATGGTGACCACCATATATGCAATGTACCTGAAACATTCACGGTATATTTTCCACATCTATAAAATGAAAGTAATAATAGTCACAGACCTTCTTCTCAGTTATATTCCCAAGGTATGGGAGATGATGTATATTAAAACACTCTGAACTCCTTGAAGGTGTTCTGGGCTAGGCCACATTTTCAGAAGGAGATTGATAAGCTGGAAAGCACCCAGAAGAGAGCAACCAATATAACGAAGGGTACTGAGGTCATGCTATCTAAGGAGCAGTTAAAGAAATGAAGGATGCTTAGCCTGGGGAAGATTTGCAAGTAAAAAGGTGGAAAGAGAATGATAGTGGCCCTCATGTCTTTGAGGAATTGTCAAATGAAAGAAGATTGAACTTGTTCTCCTTGACCCCACAGAGTAGAACTAAAGGTGATGGAAGGGGAAAGTTACAAAGAGATTCATTTAATTTTGATGTCACAAATAAAAAGTTCCTAAAACTTAGAAATGGCTATCTCAAAGGGGAATGAGATGCTACTCACTGGGAGCCTTCAATCAGAGGCTGGATGGCCATTTTTCAGGTATATTGTGGAGCCATTTTAAACCAGTTATGGCTTAAGGTAGATGACCTCTGACGTCCTTCCAATACTGACATTCTGTATTTATATGAAAGAAGACATTGTATTCATACCTTATCAACATAGCATTAATCCACTCCTCTCCCAGATTTATAATCCTTTTATACCACTGAATATGAAAAGCAAAAATATTCATGGGAAGTATAGATCCTGGTATTCTCTGTTACAGGATTTCTAAACACCTAAAAAGCATTGGGCAGAATATCAGGGTAGCACTACTTATTTCAGGAAAATAAGACATACTTAAAATTCAGGGTGAAACAAACAATTGCTTTTTCAATTAAGAACCAAATTCTCATCTAGCATAACTATACAGAAGAGCCATTATGCTTTAAAAACCACATTGCAAATTCATGGCACATTCCCTGTGCCTGTCTCTCTTTCTCTCTGTCTCGATTTCTTATTCATTTGATCATTTGAGATATTCCTTCCTACTAAGTTGAGATTCATGTCAGTCTTCAACTTTTAACTTTTTCACTGCTCTATATATTATCTAGGGAGTCAGTTCTTCAGAAGAAATGACATTAATTTCAGAGGGTTTTTCATTATTTTCATCATGGTTTTAACATCAAGCAAAAGAAAAAGCATTTTGATCAAGATGATACAGGAAAAGATCCCTACTCATATCTCCTAGGGAGCCTGTAGCACTAAAAACCACAGAAAATGGGGTCTGGTTAGAAACATTGAAATATACAACACATTGTCAATACACTAATCTTTTTGTAATTAACCTTAAAATGTATGATAAAGTAGTCCTAAAGAATATGTCCTTCTCCCTGTAGTCTAATTACCCATGTTCTGCCAAAAGATTATAGATTAGTTTGGGAGGAGAAGAGGGTATTTTGTTGACTTTTTTCACTAGGTATGAAAGTATTCCTTTCCAAAAGTAGTGTCCCTCATTGGAGAACTCACTGATCCTCAACCTCCTCATCTTTGACATAGGCATGCCTGAGAGAATATGGAAAGGCTCAAAGGGGATGACAAAGATGGAGCTGTCAATGAGTGTGTAATACAAATTCACCAGGGCCCCAATTTTCTATGAGTAAACTTCAGGCAATGCAGGGATGGCACAGTTGACATTCCTAGATATACACACAATAACAGAGAGATATGGAGACAAACAGAGAAAGTGAAAGAGGGTGAACAGAACGCTGCAGCCACACTGTTCTACCACAAGGAGAACTCACCAGGCTCATAATCTATGCCCCTTTTCAAGATAAATAGTGGTAGGCGCAGCTAGGTGGCTCACTGAATAGAGCACTGGCCTGGGAGTCAGGAGGACCTGACTTCATGACTTCATGACATGACTTCAGACACTTGGCACTTATTAGCTGCGTGACCTTAGATAAGTCACTGAACCCCAATTGACCTGCCTTCCTCCCCTCACCCCCCAAAAAAAAGATAACTAGTGGTAGAATAGATCATCTGACAAACACCAACCAGGAAGTTTTGCTTCTATCCTTTTCTGATATGTCATCTGAGGGCAAACTCATAGTGGGGAAGAGGCTTTTACAGTATTCTGAGTTAATATCCATAGCTGCTTGCTTTGCTGACTTCGTTGCCCTGGCTTTCTCCAGCTACGTTGTAGGCTTCCCTAGAATCTTCATGCTTTTGATCATTTGAGAAACCTTACTTCTTGCTTTTTTTGACTTGCCTTGTCGAACACTAGTATTGTTTCAACTGTATACTTTTGGTTCCAAGAATGAATTGATGTTGATGGTCATTTCATAAATAGGAGAAGGAAAAATTGGGAAAGAAAATTACATGATTTCAAAATGAGCCTGGCATTAGTGTTGAAGGAAATATAAAAAATTCATTCTGATTAAGAAAAATATTATGGTTCCGAAATGTGTGAATGGAATTGATATAAATAGAGGGGAAAAGGAAATGCATCCCATCTGACAGTGAACCAAGGACTTTGTAAAAGAGTCTATAATACTAGCAAACATGGCCAAATGAAAGGTAACATTTTTCCATCAAATATTAGAAAAAAACTATTCATCTTGTGAAAAATTGGGAATGTGAGTATTTTTTCTGAGATTTTATTTTTTATGGAGGACATAGCTCTAAAAAAACCTCTGAGTGAGAAAACTAGCAATACAGA
>CM053587.1:137180571-137192840 GCA_028646515.1 Pseudochirops corinnae | reverse complement strand
AGAGAGAATACTAAATGGTAGAATTCTGTCACTATGGCATAACCAAATCTTTCCAAGAATACATTCTGAATAGGCAAGTCAATACATTCTCAATAGGCAATAATGGAAGGAAATAACACTTGTATTAGGCAGATTTTGGTAATTCAACCAAAGGCTGAAAGTGATAGAAATGACAGTCTCCATCCGCTTTACTATGTCACCTCTTCTACTGTTGTTTAAATTGTGTATTGTTATTTAATTTTTCATATTCATTCACTAAACAAATATCTACTTTATGCCAATTTGGAGGGACAACAGTCCCTGCCCTCCAAGAGCTCACATTCCTGTTGGAATGTTTGTGACTTGTCTTTCTGACTGCATAGCAGGCCCCTTGAGGAGAGGTCACCATGCGTTGTGCTTTGCACATGGTGGACTATCAAGAAAAGATGTTTTTATTTGATTTGCCAGGAGAAGAAAGAATAAATAAGTGAAAGAGATAACTTCTTGGTAAACAACGGGGCAGGTAAGTAGCATGTTATTTCCTATCCTACAAGCAGTGACTTAGCAATTGTTTCACATTCTTGGAGACCCATAGAAGGTGAAAGTTTGAAGAGGCTCTAAGGTCATCTGGTTAAACTCCCTTTTTTTACAGATGAGAAAACTGAGTCCCAGAAATGAGGACAGTGATTATGCATGTGCAAAATGAGTGCACACCGTCCAAGTAGGTGCTTTCTAGGCAGAAGCTAGTATGTTTTCAATTGAATCATATAATGGTCTGAATATCCAGATTCAAAGGTGGCAGTTTGGGTTGCAATGGCTTTGCAGCATTTTGAGGGGTGATCGTGCTAACAGAAGTAAAGAAGTCATATTTCATGTATGTTTTCCAAAGCATATTTTCATTTTCTGACAACAATATTATTAATGAACAAGTCAAATGTTTCTATTTGAATAGGGACCTTTCTCTTGGTCCTTTGGAATGAGGGAAGGAGCCAGTTAGAGGCTGAGGATAAAGCAGCCCAATCCCAGAATCAGCAATCTGCTACTTAATAAAGCCAGTAACATCAGAGACTTTGAAAACTCCATAACAAAGTATAATAATTAACCTTTAAACCCTTAGCAGGTTTAGGTGAATGTCAATTACTCAGTTTGATGAGGGTCAATACTAAGTCTCTGTTCTGTTTGTAGAACAAGTGGAAGGCAATGGCTTGCAGGTAAAAGCAAAGAAAACAGTTTCTTCCAGCAGTGGCATTTTTCTCAGCCACTCAATAATCATTTATTAACCACCTATTATGTGCTAGGCACCGCACAAAGTTCTGGGGATACAGAAAAAGGCAAAAAAAAGAGTCTCCGCTCTCAAGGAACTCACAATCTAATGGAAAAGACAGCATGCAAACAGCAATGGACTGTCAAGATATATACAGGATACATTTTCTCTCAACATAGAAACATTCCTCCACTAAGATTACAGTGATGTAATTAGTGAGCTGTTCACTTGAAAACTAACAAAAGTCCCCTTTCTGAAATTATTCTTGGAAATCAAAAAATTCTAGCCTCATCATTGCATGTAGATACATACAATTAACAGGAGAGATTCAGTTATGCTCAAATCCAAGTGAATTTAAATATCCCTCTCTAGAAGTTAAGATCAGCAAGCTAGATAAAGAATTCATAGGGATCATTTAAGAGTACTATATGTTGGTTTTTGTCCCTCCTTAAATTGCTGTTGGTAGAGCATTAGTCAATCAATACATATTTGTTCAGTGTGTACTGTACTTAGCATTGATCTACATTCTCTTGGGAAATGAATTAATCAACAACTATTTATTAACTACTATCTTCCAGACACTGACATATATGCTAGGGATACAATGACAAAAATTTCCTCATGGAGTTTACATTATAAGGCAGATGGGGGGGGGGGGGGGAAGAGGGAGACAAAATGAACATATGTAGATATGTAAAGGTAACCCGGGAGGGGAAGGCACTGGCTGCTGGGAGGGGCAGGAAAGGCCTCCCGGAGAAGGGAGTACTTAAAGTGAGTTAGGAAGCATTCCAAGAGGCAAAGTGGGAGAGGGAGCATTCCAGGCACATGAACCAGCCAGGGAAAAAGCTCCAAGACTGGAGATAGTGTGTGGAGACAAAGAGCAAATAGGTTAGTATGGCTAAACAGTACTGTTGGAATATTCAAGAGCCCCGTAGTATGTTTGTTCAAGTCCCTGCGTATCAGGGCAAAAGTTGCAATGAAGCAGGAATTAGTGAGCCAGACACAAAAATAATAGGTAACATTAATAGGGTGTTTACTATGTGCCAGGTGTTTTATAATTATGATCTCATTTGATCCTCACAACAAGCCTGGGAGGTACGTGTGATTATTGTCCCCATTTTACAGATGAAGAAATGGAGGTAAACAGAAGTTAAGTGATTTTTCTCAGGATCATATTGTTAGTAAGTGTCTGAGGGCCAGATCTGTCAGGCCTCCTGTCCAGGATAGCAATTCCCAGGCTATGGACTGGTTGACAAATTTGTATAGAAATTCAATAGAATCATTGAATATTAGAGATGGAAGAGACCTATTTAGTTCAACCACCTAATTTTACAGTTAAGGAAAATGAGAACCAAAGAGGTTTAAGGGCCTTGCCCAAGGTCATTTTGTGTTAGAGGTAGAGCCAGCACTAGAGTGTAGCTCTCCTATATCCAAGGCCAGGACTCTTTCCACCATACAACTCTGCTTCAGTAACGAGAAACATGATCTCATTCCTCTCCTGAAGAATCTTGTAATCAGGTTGAAGAAACAAGATTAACACGCATGAAACATAATTTAAGTAAAATATAATTAAAAAGACTGATAAGCTGGCAAGTATCCAGAAGAGACAACCAGGATGGCAAGGGCTTTATGTTAAAGGAACAGGAAATGTTTGTCCTAGAAAAGAAAATTCTTAGAAGGACCAGGGAGGAGGGGGAGTTCAGAATGATGACTGTCTTTCAGTGTGGAAGACAGATTATTTCTGTTCTGCTTGGCCTGGAAGATCACTCTTAGGAATGATGGATGGAAATGTCAGAGAGGGAGATTCAGTTTTGTTTTAAAGAAAAAATTCCTAATAATTAAAGCTATCCAAAAATGGCATAGGATTCTTTGGGGGTTTTGGATGGTCCTTCACTGAAGTTCTTCAAGCAAGGATGTATGGGATGTTTTATAGCATGGATGCGTTTTTCATACTTGGCCTAGATGGATGGCCTCTGAGGTCCTTTCCAATTCTGAGATTTTGTTATTCCATGATAGGGGATGCCCTTTTATTTTCAAGGAGATATAAATGGGTGTCGTTAAAAATGGCAACAAAAAAAAAGGGGGATCACAATCACATAATAAGACTAAGGGATAATCATTGGACATTATGTGCTTTTTATTGGTTTCCTTGTGATGCAAAGAAAACACAAGGAAAGGCCCCATGCATGTTGGGTGGACCTCCTGTGAAGAAATTATGAGAGGGCATAGACAAGCATTGCACAGGATGGGCAGACATAAATAGGTTGCAATCTGTACTGTTGAAGAGGTGGCAATATCAATGGTGTTGAATTATAGGAGTGTAGATTTGACCCCAAAAAATGGGACCAAATGTGCTCTAAACTCTTTCAACTCTGGGATTCTAGGATTCTGTGAACTGCATAAGGAAAAGTTATTGTAAAAATATGCAGAATCCTACTATGACATAGTAAACCACTTTGCCCACACTCAGTCTCAAAGACATGACTTGTGCCTTGAGAATTTTGGGAGTCAAAAGACAAAATAAGGAGTCCTTTTTTTCTAGATGGAAAGCCTAACCTATAGCCTTAAACTAACACTAAATAAACCAAAAGAATTCCAGAAACAAGTAAAGTGTAGTCATCTTTGTGCCTAGCCATTTTAATGAGGCATGATTATTCAGAGTATTAATGATGAAGTATGTCAAATTCCATTTTAAATTGATAAATTTCCATGGAGGAAGGGAATATTTGTCATTTTTGTTTTTAGATCTCCCAGAACCTCGTACACAATAGGGACCTAATAAGTACTTGTTAGATTGAATTGAATACTTGTCTATGCTGATTAAACAACAAAAACACCTCACTCAGTTTTGGCTTATAGGTATCATGGAGAGCCCCACTTGTTTCCACAAATAAAAAAGACAGGTACAACTTTATTTTGGACTGGTATAACCAGAATTCCCATCATGCAATAGGTCTCCTGAACAGAGGCTCTGAATCAGCAAAGATGTCTAGTTGGCATCAATAAAGTTTATTTTTCACACACTACTTGCCCTGAATAAAACAGAAGGGAATTATCCAAATTTTAAAACTTTTTAGTTGTAGTGTTTGGAAGAGTGGAATCTGTCCTGTTAATTGGCCATAAACCATGTATTTGTTCATTTTTCCATTTGAGACTCCATTGCTTTCTCTAGCATCTGCCAGACTCTGTTTTTTCAACATCTAGCAGTTCCTCTTTACCGTTAAGTGCCAACAATACAATTGCCATAATTCAGAAAGTGGATGTAAAAATGAACAACAGGCCAGGCTTGCCCTGAGAAATCAAACAATTAAAACCATTTGACAATAATATGAAAAGCAGATTTTTAGGACCCTTTTTTTTCTGCCCAGATGGTAGAAGTATTTGATTACGGGAGAAGTTAAAAAGTCTTTGAACCAGTAAGCAATGCTAAAACCATAGAATCTCAGAACTGGAAGGAATTTCAAAAGTCATCTAGTCCATCCTATAACATGAATCCTCTCTACACCATCTCTAACAGCAAAATAGGAAAAATTAATAAAGTTCACTTCTATAATGTGATTGTTATTCCTGTAGCTACTCCCCACAACTTGCACTTGCACTGGCAGAATGGTTTTCTCAGAGGGTCTGTGACTATTTCTCCTTTCATGGTTCTAGGAGTAACAGTAAGGGACTGAGTTTCTAGTATTGTCACTCATAAGACCCTGGTAGTATGTTCATCATTCGTACTTAGCCTGACAATTGCCTTTTACAGGGGTATCTACTAAACTGGTATGACATGAACAGTTCATACAAAAAAGTCCCCTAAAATTGGGATACACTCTCCCCTTGCACACGTAAGATCGCCGAGCAGAGTGGAGCAGACTCAAAGCATACAATTAACAAGGCACATGATGTAGAGAACATGTGAGACAGAAGGGTCACTCACAACTCCTACACTGGGAGACTTTTCTCCTTTTGTGGAGTCCTCACCAACTTTGGCTTAGGTGTAGCCTCCCCTCAGGCAGGCATTGACAATGTAGGCTGCGCTTCCAGGTGGATCTTGTGTCGCTGGAGCTATCTTTTCTTGGTTAGCCATCCTTCCACTGCCTGTACAACCATTTCCACTGCCCATACAACCATTTCCACTGCCACATGCTGCTACCTTGCTGATAACTACTTCAACTCTGATTTCCAGTGTAATCTGGTTCTCCCAAACTCACAAGGTCACCCAGACACTTCCATCACAAAATACTCATTCATCTAAGATCAGAAAAAACTAAGTACAGAAAGATAGAGGAGGACATTGTGGCAGCAAGGTGGCACAGCGGATAGACTTGGAGTCAAGAAGACGTAAGTACAAATCTGGCTTCAAACACTTGCCAGCTGTGTGACTTAGGGCAAGTCACAAAGTAAGATGGATATAATAAGAGCACCTAAGTAAGGACTGAATGAGATGTTTGTAAAGCACTTAGCACTACTCCTGGCATGTAGCAATAGCTATATAAATGCTCATTACCTTCCCTTCCCTCCTTTCCCCAATGGCTTACAGCCATTATGGCCAGGTGACAGACAACACCACCATCATCTCCCACTCTACTCAAAGGATTAATTTAAATTAGTTCTACCTCACTCAAAGTCAGGAAGGAAAAAGATTGATGAAGAGATGGGTCACCCCTTTTGTATATCCACTCAGTTCCAGTCCAGCAACCCCTGAGACATCAGTTCTTCCAGTTCTTCAGCCAATTAGAAGACATTGTCATCCCACAGTATTAAGCTCTCTCAGTCATATATGGCCAGAAACCACTCCCTTCCCTGTTTCCATTCAGTCAGACCCAACAGATACCATCTGCCTTTCTGCAAGCACCAGTCCTTCAATGGTGCACAGCTAAAATAAAAAATCTGACATTTTGCAATGTAGAGTAGTTTAGCATTTCATAGCTCCAAAGGGGACTACAATAGATGTGGCATACATTATAAAATTACTGTTGCCTGCTACTTGGGAGGTAGATTTAGTAATTTCAGAAAAGAGCATTCAGAGTAAAGGAGTATTTTGGTACACCAATTATCAGGAAACTGACTGAAAGGATTAGAATTGATCTTGGGAAGAAACATTGCCATGATGAGTTATAGAAGGCATTGGAAGAGGTGGGGAGAAATTTTTCCTTCACTCAGCAAGAGCATTAAAACACCAAAGACTGAAAGATGATTCGATATAGTTTTTTCATTTGTCAAATGGGAACTGTGGGGCAGGAAGAAGAAGACTCCAAGTTATCTTCCAGCTCTAAAACTATTAGAATTATATTTTTTTAAAGTAGCATGTCTGCACACAGTAAGCACTTAATAAATGTTGTTAAATTGAAATGAAACCACAGACTATATAGTTTGTGCAGAAATTGTAAATTTATTTAAAAGGATATTTGCAAATAGTAATAATATTCATATGTTCAAATCAACCAAGTGCTCATGATAATGGGCTTGGGGGTGCTGAAAATCCTTCAGATTAAGGGATGAACTGATTGAGAATCTTATATGCATTTTTATTTTTTATTTCATTGGTTTGTAAGTGAGTAGTCACCACTGCTCACTAGAGATTTTTTATAATTAAAAATATTCCCAGTTTTTTTTTATTCTGGCATTAAATTGTTTATTGTTAGTAAATAAAATAAAGGTTTTAATTATTTTTCCTCCCCATAGCCATTAGTTCAATCAAATGTCAAGCTGATATTTCTACATAGAAACTTTAACTTAGTTCTACCTCACTCAAAGTCAGGAAGGAAAAAGATCAATGAAGAGGTTTTTTTTTTTTTAATTAAACTAGATTTCTCATTACACTTTTCAAAAATTGTATTAACATCTTTTGTTTCTAAATCATATACACTTTCCAAAGAATCTGTCTGCATCTTATTATGTTTTAATGTATTGTATTTTCTGAGTTTGTGACTTTTTTTCCCATTGAAAACAACAGTTTTATTTGGAATGAATTCTATTCTAAACTATCTCCCAGGAAGTACAGAGCCTGAAAAAAAAAAGAGAATTCTTTCCCCTAAATTTTTCTGGTTTATATCACTCCAGTTATATCCCATTTTAATACATTCAACAGTGATGGGAAGAGACAAATCATTTCCAGAATAATGCAGTGATTTCATCCCCTACTTGGCTAATGTATTACTGTGCTACTGACAGAAGATTGTACTAATTAAAGTCCGGCCTGCAATATAACAAAGCCCATTTCAGAAAAGAATGAGCTCATCCATGGCAAACTGTGAGGAGGTGGGGTGTTTGAAAAGCCAACACACACAAGCAGCTTTAGCTGACATATCTAGGTTAACCTGAAGGATTTCTTTCACACCATTTTAGCTGTCTCTAAAATGGATTCTAAAGGAAATTATACTTCCAGAGTAGTAGCAAAATATTTAACACTCACTTAAATGACTGAGTCTTGCAATTACTCAAAAATAAAATTACTGCAAGTTTGGTTGAAATATTATTTTGAACATCAAACATTTTTTAAAGTTTAATGCAGAAGATTTCATTTATTTCTTGCTTTCTCTGAAGAATCATTCAAATTAAGAGTGAGTAGCAGGAATAGGAAAATAACTTGCACAGCACAGATGCTCAGATATCTGCTGAATAAATGAATCAATGAGTATAAGATTAATCACAGTTGAAGTGATTTGGACTGGATGTTACTGACATATTGTGATGGTACATAGAACTTTCTTCTTGACTCATAGTTTTCTGCTATTTTGACTTGCTGTTCCATGGTGGTTCAAGGTGATCATGGAATAACAGATTGAGAGTTGGATGAGACCTCAGAGGTCATTTTGTCCATCCCCCTCATTTTACAGATGAGAACATTTGAGTCCCAGCCAGTACCTGCCCAAGGTCCCACCGGCAGTAAATAGCATGTCCTCTGACTTCAAGGATCCTTCCACTACCACCACCCTGGACAGAGGTGAATCTTCTCCATCATCCTCTGCCCAGAGTCACTTTGTCACTCTGTGTTTATCTTTGACCCTTAAATGTTATTTTAGTCTAAGCCTTGTCATGTTTGAATTCTGGGATTCTGCCTACACTTTGATTAATCTCAAAGTGGCATGAGTAAATTTAATCTGACACTAGCCATGATGGAATAGAAGCTTGGGGTGTTTTTCTGTCAATTAAGTGAGTGGCTTCCTCATATGGCATTTAAGGACTGATAGTTTCAGTGGGCTTTCAAAGTCTCAGCTAATTATTGGTCTCTGTTTGACATTTACTTACTTGGAAGCTAGAGACTCATAAAGAGGTATTTTACAAGGTGATTTCCATAGAATCCAACCTTGGTATTTTTCCTTGGAAAAGCAGAGCTCAAATACTAATTTAAATTTCCTAGCCCTTCTCCACAGGTCTCAGAATCCACTGTTTCTTCAGTATGGGTAATCCTTCAATTAGCACAGAGCATAACCCTCTGTAACCTAAGGCTTATGGCCAAAAAATTCATCATTCTCTGCCAAGCCTAATTGGAAGCCCTTTTCCCCCATTTCACAAAAAAAAAAAAAAATCTGGTCCTTAAAATAGACTATAAACAGTCCATGATTGGCCCATACTCCTTTTGGTAGGGTCTAAGATCACTTTCACACCACCGTTAGGCATATGAGGAGGAATTAAGAGGAGAACAATCTATATATTGTTCAGAAAACCCTTCTCTTTAGAGGAAATTTGATAAATGCTATTTGGAAATGTAGATAATGATGGTCATTGGGAATGAAGGAAGAAAAAAATACCTGCTTTATCACTAGAGTAATTATAAAGTCCTATGACATCATGCATGTATGGTGGTGTGGAGATGGTTAACTCTGGATTCTCAAAGACTATTCCATTTAGAATTCAAGCTCTGGAAGGTCCAACTAAACTGGAAAAACTTCCATTGGACCCAGCAGTAGATTATGTGCCTGTTAGTCTGAGAAGGTCTTTACCTGACCCCAAAACTCAGAGCTATCCCCAAAGGTATAGAGGGATTGCATTCTAGGCATTAGAATTAGTGCCAATGAAAGCAGTGCTAATGAAATACTGAATACTCACAGTATTGATATAACATTAAATTACATTCCCCTGTCATATGTACTTAATAATTGCTCTCCTTGCTTCTTGACTATCTGTTCCCTAATCCATTTTACACAGCTGCCAAGTTGGTATTCTTAAAACACAGGTCACTCCCCCTACTCAAAAATTTTAGATTACTGACTTTACTGCCTCCAGGCTAAAATATAAAATCCTCAGTCTTTCACTTCAAGTCCTCCACAATTTTGCTATTACCTAAGTTTTCAGTCTTATTTCCTATTATTTTCTTCCATGCGAACTCTGTCCCAGTCATACTAGATTGCTAGTTGTTCCTCCTACATGACATCTCATCTCCCACCTCATTACTTTTGCACGGGCAAATCCCTCATATCTGGAACACACTTCGTCTTCACCTTCATGTCACAGAATCCCTAGCTTCCTTCAAAACACAGCTCAGTTGGGTGCCTCCTATACTAAGTCTTCCCTAATCATCCCTGAGAGATCCCTTACCTCATGCCCAACCATTTTTGGTCCTCACTCTCTCTTTGAAAGAATTCAAAAGTGTCAAGTAGAGGTATATGAGTAATTCATGGTCATTATTTCCATTACTTTGTATATACTTCAGATTTGATTATCTGAATATGTTTGTATCCCCAAGCAGAATGTATTCTCCTTGGGGCAGCTAGGTGGCACAGTGAATAGAGCACTAGCCCTGGAGTTAGGAGGACCTGAGTTCAAATCCAACCTCAGCCATTTGACACACTTACTAGCTGTGTGATTTTGGGCAAATCCCTTGACCCCAATTGCCTTGCCTTCCCCCCTCAGGAAAAAAAAAGAATGTATTCTCCTTGAAGGCAAAAACTGCTTCATTCTCGGCTTTATATCTTCATTCCCTATCACAGTGCGTTTTACTTAGCATATGTTTAATAAGCACTTGTTAAGTAGAAATGAAATGCTAATTTTACAGTAACAGAAACCTATGGGGAAAGGAAAGGAATACACAGGTCTACTGACCCATGACAATATGAACCATTCATCAAATTAAAGTTTCATCTGCAGTCTCACCATAAAATGCATGCTGAACATACACAAATTTTCATAATAGCAGAGAAATTAGATTAAATTATTACAGGTAGGACTTGGGCCAGAAATTAATGTAACCCTCTTCCACCTAATGTTTCTTCTAAGTATATCACCTAAAGTAGCCTAACTATTGGTCTTGTCAAGTCACCTAACCCTATCAGGAGTGCAACATACAGTGCTGCATTAAAGCCTGTTAATTAATGCTGGCTCTAAAATGTTAAAATAATCGACCAATTTAGAGTTTAGAAGACAGAGAGAAAATAAACTGGTTTTTTTTTTTTTTACTTTTTTATTAATCAATTCTATTGGAACCATGGAAACACAGCCTTGATATATTTTTCAACCTCTCAATACAATATTTCATGCTTTTTTAAAATCTAACCTTAAAGGGAAAAAAGTTTGAAAATTGAAATTATCCTTGCTATGGTTTGGTTTCCATGCCCTCAGAGGACGTCCAACAATTACTCACACATCTTTGGAGGGAATGAGTCTATAGGAATGAGCACTCAACCATATAGATTCAGAATTTTTGCAATCCTGCTTTCTCTGGTCCAGAAATTATTCAAGCTCTACTAAAAAGAGTATTAAAAATTAAGGATATATATGCATATGAAATCACTAATGTGGTACATATAGAGTGACTTTCAAAGGAGATAGTATATATTACACGAAAACTTAAAGAACATGCCATGGTTACGTTTATCAGACAGCTGCTTTGTGCCAGGTGCCATGAAAGGCCCTAAGTATACAAAGAAAAACATGAATTGGCCTGTCATAAATAACGTTTATTAAGAATGGGAAAATGTAGTTTCCATTGGCAGCTCATTGACAGTAGCTGGGCAGTGTCAGTGAGTTGGTGGCTGAATTCTCTTTAGTAAAAATGGTTTTAACTTTATATTCTCAACAGCCACTGCAATGAATCCTGTCTTTGCAGTTTCCATCCTTGAGAACTTATGTTGCCACTGAGTGCATTCCATGGTATAATTGGTATTTCATCTTTGTACTGATGTTCACCCATGCAGAAACCTGGACCATAGATAATCATATTTAAATGCCTAATCAATGGGAAATAGTAACGGAGGGCTTCTTATTTTGGTTTGTTTTCTGAAGATCCCTTCAAAACACCTCAAAAATGGGATGGCAGCGAGACATCTAAATAGTCTATTTTCCTTATCACTGGTGACCAAAACATTTCTGATTCTAGAAACTGACTAAGTCACTTAATGTAAAATGGTATTAATAAGTGACAAATGAGATCTTTGTGTAGCATCTGCTCAGTGCTTAAACATAGTAAGGGTTTAATATATCATAGATGAATGAATGAATGATTAGGTCAGTGTAACCAAAATTAGGAATGTCCATGGGATGAACTTTTATAGTTCACCTAAAATTAAACCATTTGGGAATGAAAGGATACATCAAGCACTTTGCAAAATGACTGTAGAGAATGATGGGTTAGCCTCCATAGCAGCTTACATTTATACAGTACTTTAAGATTTACAAAGTATTTTCCCATAACAACCATGTGAGTTAAGTAGTGTAAAGACAATCAAATCCATTTGAGCAATGAGGAAACCAATGCTCAGAGAGCTGATGAGACTCAACCATCAGCTAACAGGGGAGAGCTAACACAGGGAAGAGCCAGAATTTGAACCCAGGTTTTCTGAAAAAACCCAGGTTTTTTTTTTTTCCAGGATTATCTCTTCTCCTACAACAAGTATTATGGAGTTAGAATTGGGAGAGGTCATAGAGGTCATCTAGTCCAATGCCCTAATTTTGTAGATGAGAAAACTGAGATCCATCAAGGTTAAGTGTTGCCCAAGAGAAGAAAGAAGTGAAGAGAATGAGCAGTTATAGCACCACTATATGCCAAGCACTGTGCTAAGTGCTTTATAAATTGCATCTCATTTGAGCCTCACAACAG
>CM053587.1:137142509-137180471 GCA_028646515.1 Pseudochirops corinnae | reverse complement strand
GAGCTAACGCAGGGAAGAGCCAGAATTTGAACCCAGGTTTTCTGAAAAAACCCAGGTTTTTTTTTTTTCCAGGACTAATCTCTTCTCCTACAACAAGTATTATAGAGTTAGAATTGGGAGAGGTCATAGAGGTCATCTAGTCCAATGCCCTAATTTTGTAGATGAGAAAACTGAGATCCATCAAGGTTAAGTGTTGCCCAAGAGAAGAAAGAAGTGAAGAGAATGAGCAGTTATAGCACCACTATATGCCAAGCACTGTGCTAAGTGCTTTATAAATTGCATCTCATTTGAGCCTCACAACAGTCCTATGAAGTAGGTACCCTTATTATCCCCATTTTCAGTTGAGGAAAATGAAGCAGAGATAAAGGGACTTGCTCAAGGTCACACAGCTAGTAAGTGCCCAAAGTTGGATTTCAATTTAGATCTTCTTGACTCCAGACCCACCAATCTATCCACTACACCATCAAGCTGCCTCTACCCAAGGTCTTGTAGGTAGTATCACAACAGAACCCCAAACCGTTTTGATTGCAAAATCTAACACTTATTCTACTCACATTAATCTGTCTTTGCAGAGTGAATGTGACCACATTCAAGAGAGAACTGTTGAGGTTTTGGGGATCAATCATCTCCTCATTTTTGTCTGAACATGTTTATGAATAGTCTAAGGGGCTGGACAGTCTAGCGATATAGAAGTCGGGTAGCCATCTGACCACCCTTGAATGCCAAGGCAAGACAAAAGAATGATTCCCTGAGCCCACAGGAGAATTAGTCTGTATGACAAAACATTGATAGCAAACGTTGTGTTTCTATTATTTCTATAAACAATAGTCTAGCAAGGCCTCGCCAAAGGCAGCCAATTTTCCTTTATCAGGAAAAAAAATGGATAGCGTTCCACATCACAGAGTGGGACATTGATTAAAATGAATGGGAACTTTTAAATGGGGATCAAGGCAGGCTTAGGTCTCTCGTTGGTACAATTTACTATTCTCATTATGATTTTGATCACAAGAACTGATTCATGTCACCCAATTTATTTTTCTGGTCACATTTTCTGTGCCGGGAATGGAGAATTAGAATTTTAGCACCTCATATGCTTCTGTAAAAGCAATGATGGGTTGCTCCACTTTGACCTTTTAAAATGTCCCTTTTTATTTGATTTGCTATCTGTCCCCACATGAAAGGTACAGTGCTTGCATTAGTTAAATATTAATCCTTCAGAAATGGCCTTGAAAATCATACTTTGGGAGCCATAATTCTTACTCGGGGGAAAACTGAACATAAAATGAATATATTTTCATACCCAACAATGTACCATTACATCATACAGACCAGAAACAACTGGAATAAGGCCAACTATAACAGCAATTGTCTATGATTTTCAAATAGCTCATTAAAAATTAGATTACTTTTTACTGAAATGATGAGTTTCTTATATCACAGACTTCCCCTGTCTAACCTCTCAAAAATTCACTCTCAAATTAGAATCCATTGTGGACTGGAAATGTGTTTTGTTTAAAATTACTAGGGTCTACTCTGCTCAGGTTTTTAAGAAGGAAATTGCATCTTATCAAATTTGCAAGGAGATAAAAGAGTTAACCTTGAAGGAAGAGGGGTAAAATCATTACTAAAGTGCCCACTATGGGTCAGGCATTGTGGTAAAAGATGTTGAAATATTATTTTGCTTGAGACTCACAACTCTGTGAAGTGGCTGATATTATTTTTATTGTACAGAGGAGGAAACTGAGGCAGGCAGAGCTTAAATGACTTGGCCAGAGGCTTACAGCTAGTGTCTGAGGCCAGATTTGAGGCAAAGTCTTCCTGACTCCAGGCCCTGAACCTCCTAGCTGCCTCTGCCCAATAATCTGGTCTAGAGGTAGTTATGTGGTCTGGTAAGTAGAACTGGACCTGGAATCAGGAAGACTTGAGTTAAATCCTACCTCAGACACTCACTAGGAGTATTGCCCAATTAAGGCATTTAACCTCCCTTTACCTGTTTTCTCATCTATAAAATTGGGGTGATAATAGCACTCACCTCCTATGATTGTAAGGACCAAATGAAAAAACATGTGAAAAAGATCTTTGAAAGCTTCACAGCACTATACAAAAGCCAGTTAATTTTCATTTATTATTATTACTTTAGGTCTGAGGCCTAAGGTGGAAATGGGGCTCCTCTTTTCTTTCTCTTGACCACAGTATTCTCCTACCAATAGATAAAATCAGCTTAAAATTATTATCAAGAACAAATCCGAAGGGGCGGCTAGGTGGCGCAGTGAGTAGAGCACCGGCCCTGGAGTCAGGAGGACCTGAGTTCAAATGCGACCTCAGACACTTGACATACTTAATTGGGCAAGTCACTTAACCCCAATTGCCCTCCAAAAAGAAAAAAAAAACAAAACAAATCTGAAGATTACAAAAAGATAGTCAGGATTAAAATAATAGGGAAGTAGAGAGAAAGATAAGAATCATGGAAAATTGTGTCTGAGATAGATGAATACATATATGCGTCCATGGGTGCCTACGTATGCACATCTCTATGTATATATCTCAGCTATTAATATGTATATCTCATGACGGATATTCGATTGTATATGTTTGTATACACCTTGGGGTTTCTCTGACACCACTTGGCAGAGCTGCCGCCTGTCTCTACCCCCAGTCCCTGGCCAACCATCAGCAGCAAGGGACCTTTACCACAACATGGGGCCTGGTGCAATTGCTAAAATGCTCTGTCTCTAGAAATGACTGTCTGCGACAAAATTTCTTCAGTATAAACAAACGTTTACCTCCAGAGTTCAGTAAAAGTGCTTCTGTCAATATAATCTCTTCAGAGGCCAACATAAATAGAATTACAGGACGTCTAAGTTAAGGCAAGCCCATTGCACCTTGCATTTTTCCTTTATGTCTAATCTTACTCTTTATACAGTGAGTTTATCCCCAGAGGCCTTTCCAAAGAAAGCAAGCAAAATTGGATTCAAGTTCAATAACGAGAACTTATCAAGAAAACTCATTACTAAAAAGGCCTCAAGTAAAATAAGAAGAAGGAGAGGAGGGGAATACAGAGATTCCAATTTGTAGACTGGCAGCTGACTCCCATTCTGGGCTCTTCCCAGAAACTATGGCAGAAACTGAAGGCAACATACTGTCAGTCAAGCAAATCAGTTTACTATTAAGATAGCCAAGATTTCTGAGTTATAAGGAGACCTCCAGGTCATAGAACGCTTTCAAGCTTACACAACAGTCTCTTTACAACAACCCTGTAAGGTAGATGTTATAACTATGATTAATCCCAATTTTTAAATGATGTACTGAGAAAGATGAAATTAATTGCCCAGGGTTGCCATTGCTAGTGAATGTTAGAATTAGGTGTCAAACTCAGGTCTCAGGATTTCCATTCCAGTACCCATTTAAATTGTCCCTTTTTGACTAAATCACAGTACCTCACTCTTATCTGACTGTGAATATCGTCCCACTGTGGGTTCTGAATGTTGGAATTTTATAGACTATTTCTCCTTGACTTTTCACATATTAGTCAACAGAGCTTATATCAGTTGCTATGTATTACAGTCAAAAGAACCGGACAACCATAAAAGAAGTAACCTTTTCTATAAAGGAAACATTGACATTTCTATAACCTAATGAATATGAAACTAGAAAGCTACAACATAATAATAACAGCTGACATTTATACACTGTCTCAAAGGCTTAGAGTAGTTTGAGCTTATTAACTGCACTAAGTCTGTGGGGGCATCTTGTGTAGCATTTTAAGGTTTGCAAGGTGCTTTACATACTTTCATCTCTTTCGTTTTGCCACCACAACCATGTGTAGTAAGTATTAACCAATTTTATTAGTCCTTTTCTTGCAAATGGAGAAACTGAGGCAGGGAGTGAGTAAGTGACTTACTCAAGGTGACCCAGCTAGTAAGTATCTGAGGCAGGATCTGAGCTTGCAAAGCCAGTGCTCTCTCCCCTGAGCCACACTACCTACCCATTCCACATTCATGGGGTAAAAAGAACACTGGAGTTAGAAAAGGTAGGTCAAAGTGTCAGCATCACCTTTTTCTTTCTGGGTGATCTTGGTTTACTCTGAGAGTAATATAAGCTGGGGATCTAGAATTATAGAGATTACTAGACAGAGTAAAAACTCGTATCTAGGGTTACATTTACACTGGACAAATGAAATAGATAATTGAAGAAATTATCCAAATAGTTTCATTTAATTTCTATTATCTGTATCATTTTTTTAAGATGAGGATTTATTCTAAATTAGTAGCTAACAGCCCCAGTTCTCAATGATCCACTTTTGTGTATAAATGCAGTTCTACCTGAGTTTAAATCCAGCCTCAGACACTTACCAGCTATATGACCCTGGGTAAATCACTTAATCTGTCTGCCTCAGTTACTTCATCTATAACTTCGGGAGGATAATAGCACCCACTTCCCAGAATGGTTGTGAGAAATCAAATGAAATAATATTTGCAACGCTCTTTGTGAACTTTAAAGTGCTACATAAATGCTGGCTATTATTATTACTTATATTAATTTTTTATTTTTCAGTCACATCTGACTCTTTGTGGTCCCATTTGAGGATTTTCTTGACAAAGATACTGGAGTGGTTTGCCAATTCCTTCTCCAGCTCATTTTACAGATGAAGAGACTGAGGCAAATAGGACTAAGTGACTTGCCTATGGCCACAGAGTTAGTGTCTGAGGCCAGATTTGAACCCAGGTCAGCACTTTGTCCACTGTGCCACCTAACTGCCTCATTTACATTAATATATAATAATATTACATTTTTATCACTATTATTTTCTGGGCTTTTGAATCTATTCCCCTGACTCAATTAACTATAATTGATTGCTATTTTAATACTTCATATACATACATATATATCAAATGCAAAATATGCTTACTTCCCCTCCACAAATACTCTCCTTTAAGAGAGAGACAGAAACAGAAAAAGAGAGAGAGAGAGAGAGAGAGAGAGAAGAAAAGGAAAGGGGAAGAAGAAAGGGAAAAAAGAAGACTGATATGTTTAGTATTATGGAAACTTACTGCTTTCAGTACAAAATTAGTAATCAACTGTTTTGTACACTTGTTTTAAGTTTTCATTTCAACAAACAAGCTATTTGTTTAAAGTTTTTCAAAGAAAATCTATGAACGAGAGAGAGATTAAAGGTCATATATATACATAGAATAATGAAATAGAATTACAGGGGATCACTCAGACCAAATATGCTTACTCTTAAAATGCCCAAATAATTTAGGCAAAAGAGTTTTCTTGTCCTAAATTCCCCAGATAATTGCTTTAGCATAAGTAGTTCAGATCTGAGGCTTTTCTCGTCACATCAATAAAGATTATGTAAATTCCATTAGCAAATTGGAAAGAGAGCTGAACTAAAAACTCATCAAAGCTTTCCCCCTCCCCCACTTCCTGCCAGTCATTCCACCTCCAATCTGCAGCTCTTTGTCTTGGTACCCCTTCCTTCTATCTCTGGGCCTGGGACAATGGACAGGATGGCAGTCTCCTTATGATATTTATCTAAAATACAAGTTGCAAAAGCAAGACAGGGGAAAAACACATCTTAGAATCACAGGTTTTAGAGTCAGAACATGTAAGATTCAGTCTCTTTATTATTAAAATCAATAATACATTACTTTCTTGTTCAAACACAATGGTTAAACAATGAAGATCTGTTTGAAAGTCAGGGTAAAGGGGCATGATTAATGATAACCGTGTGGAAGAATGAAGGAAAACAATTAGCATTCCTATGTCACTTGGCTAAGTATCAATATTCTTCATGTGGGCCAAATTTGAAATTAATTCACCAGGGCAGGAAATTTATTCTCAAACATTAATAGCTAATATCAAGTACAACCAACTGTGGAAAAGATTATATGAAATTACTTATCACCTCCTGGAAGTTGCAAGAAAACTCAAGGCTTGACTTTATGCTGGGATATATTGAAAGGATTGTGGTTATTCTATTAGCCTAAGCCTGTAAGAAGAATTATCATTCACTCGACACTTGCAATTGCATTATCGATTGTTAAGCTTTATTAGCACCATCATTTTTTATTACATGCCATATTTGTTTTGTTTTCTTGGGCTTTGCATTTTTCTTAAAAATGCTTTTTACATTTCATTGTTTATGCCTGTCCTTCCACCCCCAAGCCTGATTATCTGAATCTTATACAAGGCCATCTCATGTCCCATTTCTCCAGGGTTGCATTCCATGACTACACCAGCCCACAGTCATTTCTCTCTCTTCTGAACTAGTGCAGTAGCTCATTGTCTAAGTGTGAAATCTTGAAACAATCTTTCATTTTTTCCTGTTTCTTGACCCCCACATGCAGTTAGAGTCAACAAGATCTCTCTTGATGTGTGTTGCACCCATCCCTTCCCTTCCTTTCTCCTTGCTGCCATTTTCTTGCCCTCAATCTAGACCTAATCACTTTAGGCCCAACCTATTGCAGTTGGTCTATATATTCATCCTCTCTTGTTGTCAATCTATCCTGTGTAGCCCACCCTGTAACACGTCTTTCATTCATCACTATTTATCCTGCTGATACAAATTGTTCCCCACTCCAAATGAATGGGCAAATTGCTGCTGCTTAAATCTATACTTGAGTTAACTCACTAGTACAGCATTTATTACATGCCTACAGTATGCTAGGCACTGGTAATACAAAAACAAAAATAGTCCATGTCCTCAAGGAATTTACAATCTACTGATGAAACTGGAACCATTTTTTCAATTGAATAAGTTAATAAAGGAGGAACATAGGCATAGCCTTCTGCTTTATGAGGGCCAAGGCTTAGCCCTCCAGGTATAGCTGTTTACTGTAGTTAGATATCCACAAAATGTATTAGAGAGACTTCGACTCAATATATTCTCATATTTCCAGATTTCTTACTCCTTCGCTTTCTCCCTAGTCCATACTCTGCAATCCAGTGGCACTGACCTCTTTACCATTCCTGGAACAACACTCCACCTCCCTAATCTGGGTATTTTCTTTGTTTTTCCCCCAGGCTCCTCCTCATCTGCCTCCTGGCTTTCTTCAGTCTCAGTCACAGTCTTACCTTCTGTAAGAAGCCTTCCCTGGTTCCCCTTAATGTGCACGCCTTCCTTCTGAGATTAACCTCAGTTTATGCTGTAGATACCTTATTTATACATAGTTGTTTACATGTTTCCTCCCAAATAGACTGTGAGCTCCTTGAGAGTAAGGACTGTTTTTTTTTTTCCTTTCTTTGTCTCCTTAATACTTAGCACAATGCCTGGTATATAGAAGGTACCTTAAAATTGCTTGTTTACTGACTGGCTACCTGAAAGATCAGACAGTTTGATGTTCCAGGAATCATTCTACAAATTACTCTAATTAACATGTAGACCTAAAGACAGAAGGGAATTTGAAAGTTAAAATTCACTCACACAATATTTTTTTTTATTTCAGCCTATAAGGAAAAAATGAAGGAGCTGTCCATGCTGTCACTGATCTGCTCTTGTTTTTATCCTGAACCTCGCAACATTAACATCTATACATATGATGGTGAGTAACCTAAGATGAAAATCACTTAGGTTCTTAGATCATTGGGAAGGCTGGGAAACCATTCATTTCTCTGTCCCAGCTCCAACTATAATTAAATCAATACTCTATAGATCTCACAATTGACTTGCTGTTTCTGGCTATTAGCACTTATTGATTGCCTATTGCTTGTCACATTTTGTGTTTGGCCTTAATAACAACCCATTAAAGCCTCATCAGAAGCAGAGCAGCGTTGTTACTAGCAGCTGCTCCAGCTAGATTAACCACAATAATCCTTCCAGCACAGAATCACACATGCTGCCACTGTTACCTATCTATCTATCTATCTATCTATCTATCTATCTATCTATCTATCTATCCATCTATGTATTTATCCATCCATCTATCCATCTATCTATCCTTCTATCTATCCATCTATCTATCTATCTATCTGTCTATCTGTCTGTCTCTGTTTGTCTATATCTGTCTCTCTCTGTCTATCTAACCATTCATTCATTCATTTACTATTTATTTGTTATAAATAGTATGTTGATCCATAATTAGAGTGGCTCTTCACTTTCAAGAACAGGCTTATCACTGCAAAGGCAAGGAGAGAAAATCTTCGATAAAAATTATTTAGGCTTTGAAAAATACACTTAAATATATTTTGCTTATTAGTGTCAGAAAGTCAGTAAAGACCTACAAGAAAATTAGTTTAGGGGTTCTTATCTAAGGTCCATGGATCTCCAAGAAGCGCATAGGTACTTCTCAGGGAGGGGCAGGTGCTTGAATTTGGATGGAACAATATTACATCTTTTTTCAATAAAATTGCTTCCTTTATAATTTTACATATATAGCATCTAAAATCATCATTCTGAGAAGCTGTTAGATAAGGATTTTGGCACATTGCCAAAGAGGTCATTGATCCAGAGGTTTACCCAGATAAAGAGATTTGGGGAAAGCCCAACTACCCCAATTCCCCAATGTGTTTTAATTCATTAATTACTAATGTAGTGGTTCACCCCCATTCAGTCACAAAAATCAAAATAATCAATCCCTTCAGCCAGACTGCTTGAACTAGTCCCAAACACAGAGGTCTTAAGGGAAGGGAAGGAGGTCCACATCCCATATTAGCACTCTTCCTTGTTTTTAAAGCTTAGTATTGGGGTCAAGGATTTTTTTCTTCATCTGTCACTTTATTTGTCATCCTGTTGAGAGCTCTGTCAATGGCACAGCATTCATGATAAGTGCTAACTGTTTGGTCTGGAAATAACATCTACGTCAAAAGCACACATCTGTTTCAAACCACTATTTTGAATCAGAATTTTAAAGCTAAAATGGGACCTGAGAAATCATTTTATTTAGGCCTCCTCATTTGCAAAATGAGGAGACTAAAGCCCAGAGAAGAGATGTGACTTGCCTGATGCCCCAACTTCAAGGTAACGACAGAGCTAGGACAAGGATTTCGGTTTCATTTATTCATTCAACAAACATTTGATAAGCACCTACTATATGTAAGGCACAATACTAGGTGCTGCAGGAAAAGCCTCCTGATCCCAAGTCCTAAGCCTTCTCCCTACACCACATTACGTTCCCCACTCCACCTCCACACAAATCCTTCCACTTTCATCAAATATTCTGTCAAGAAAAAATTTCATTCTCATGTATGTGTGTGTAAGCTTATTTCTTCAATCCTAAAACATCTACAAACATAGACATAGATAAATCTTTCAGTGAAAACTTCTTATTTTCAAAAAGGCTCTTGAACCCTCACTGTTCCTCATAGTCAACATTACCTAGACGATAAATAGGAGAATATTTTCTTAATTTGGGGGAGGTGGGATTTAAATGTTATTGACAAAAGTGATACTTCTTCCTATATCTGTTCATGTTGCCTCTTAATATTTTAAATCCTTGATGTCAAGTTCTTTATGCATGACACATGATCTATTGTGGTACATTAAGTTTCCTCTGCAGTTTAAAAAAGGCCTCCCATAATTGAAAGTTAATCATATATTTACCATCCAAACAGCACAAGGTCATTAGAATTGGGGCCATTCATAGGCCCATTAGCAGATGCTTTAATTCATTAACAACTGCTGGTAAGGGAGACTAGAGGTCTAAAAACTGACCCCTGTTATATGCATTATTCCAGAGTTTGATCTATATTGGACACTAACACACAGTACTTAGTTCTAAAGGTGTTGTGACCCCTTATGGAGTAAACCTTTTTGGTGATACTGCTTAAGGAGGTCTATTCATCTCTTAAATAGGACTACTTACTAGCCCTCTCATGGAAACCCTTCTTGGATAGTTGTAAAGCAAATAATAGGGATATTAGCAGGCATTGCTAAGTATGGAGTGCAAAGGATAGGAAATAAGTATAATAATGAAAATGAAAAATCTCAGTTGTCTAGAATAACAGATATAATTTATAGCAATATGTAAATTTATATGATATATAGGAAAGTAACTTCATTTTGAATAAAGACTTTTCTAGTATTGTGAAGGATTAACAAATGTTCATCAAAATCTAATTCCTCTAATATATGAATTTGTTTTTATTAATTTTTTCCATTTTAGGCATCAGCTAACCAAGATACAATAACATGTACATATAAACTCATAAATTAACAATCATAAACATATATATAAATAATATATACATATACTTGTGTACACATGCACACATAGTATCCAAAAAGTCAGTGCAGTTTTAAGCTTAAAATTTAAACTATACTGAAACTTAAATGCACTAAGAGTTTTGGGACATCCTGTATGTATTGACTTTCAAACTATTAGTGTCATAAGAGACTGTCCTGACTAACAGTCCACCTCACAAGCCTGAAATGCATTGTCTCCTTACCTTTATCTCAGAGTCCCTCTCTTCCTTTAAGACACAATTAAAGTATCATCTTCTGCATGAAGCTTTTACACACACACACACACACACACACACACACACAATACTAGTGCCCTCCCTCCCAAACTATTTTGTATGTAGCTACTTTGTCTATGGTTGCTTTTATTCAATTCATATTTGTACTGCATATAGTATTCATACTTATCTCACTCATTAGAATTTGAGCTCCAATAGAGTAGGTATTATTTCATTCTTTTTATTTGTGCCCCCAGAGCATCTGGGTGATAGGAGAGGTAGCTAGCTAGGTTGGGTAGTAAATAGAGCACTGGCCCTGGAGTCAGGATGATCAGAGTTCAAATCTGACCTCAAACACTCACCAGCTATGTAACCCCAGGGCAAATTACTTAATCTCTATCCACTTCAGCTTCCTTAACTGTAAAATAGGAATGATAATAGTACCTACCCTCACAAAGTTGTTGTGAGGATCAGATGAAATAATACTTGTAAAATGCCTGGCACATAGTAGCTGCTTAAATTCTTGTTTATTGAAATTAACAGAAAATCACTATACATAGATTTACAATTTTCAAAGAATTAGGAGGGGATCAAATCCACTCAACACTAAAAATCTAATAAAACCATTTAATTTAATTTTTCATTGAAAATCCAGAAGACATTTGTCATAAAATATCATACGATATTTCCTAGCCGTCACTGTGGACATAGTTGATCATTGTTCTGTCAAAATGTTAAGACCAATTACTAGAATACCAGCTAATAAAGCAGGGGTTATTTAATAAAGTCAGACCTACAAAGTCATAGATACAAATAATTTAGGGAAAATTCCACATTCACATGGATTAGAATGATGGAATAAAATCAACAATGTGAAATATAACAAGTGATAAATGTAAAGTTTTGAACTTGTATAAGTTTATTTGCATAAATTTAAAATTAGAGAGAGTTTCACAGCAGGTAATATGAAAAAGACCACAAGATAGATAACTGTGTGATAAGGGGGTTAATTCAGCCATGGGAAGCACTGATAGATTTATAGCCACTAGATGAAAGGCAGTAATGGTTCTGTAATGTCGCCTAGTCAGAAATGACAGAGTCTAAGGTATAGTTCTGGTCATTATCTTTTCAAAGTAGATTCTGACCAACCAAAGAGTGTCCAGAGTGGGGCAATCAAGAGAGAATGGAAACCATTTCGTGCGAGAAATACTTAAGAGCCCTGGCAATGTACAGCCCAGAAAAGAGAAGAACATTAGACTAGACGTAACAGCTGTCTTCAACTATTTGAAGGATTATCATGTGGAAAAGGTAGCAGACAGAGTCTGTCTTGCCCCAGAAAGCAGAACAAAGACCAAATGGAAGTTTCAAGAAACCACATGTAAAGTAAATCTGAGGTAGAACTTCCCAAAAAGGAATGAATTGATACTTAAAGTAGTGAGTTCCTTGTCCCTAGAAATATTCAATAAGAAGCTAAATTACCATCTCTTAAGAGAAGTAGTAGAAGATTCATGTATCAGGAAGAAATTTGGGCTAGGTGGCTTTTGAGAGCCTATGTTTCTACTGCATCACTCGATAAGTAAGGAAAAATTAACACTATCAAAAAATAGAATAGACTGCCTCAAGAGGCGATAGATCCAAATAAATAAATAGAAAGATGAACAAATGACAGAAAAAATGAACAACCAATCAAATGATAATAATGAGTAATAAATAAATAATTTGTACATTATAATATTTATATTATATTTATATAAACAATAAAAAGAGGTAGTAGATTCCCCTTCCTTTAGTTGTCTTCAGAGAAAGACTAGATAACTACATCTTATGTGTTGCCGTAGAAGCAGTTCTGGTATAGGTAGTGGTTGAACTCAAAGGCCTATGAGGTTCCTTCTCAATTGGAGATTCTGGGAGACTATGTATATGACTGGCCCATGTTTTCCAGTCCCCAACTTCACTTGGTGCTCTGTGGATTTGAAATGTGAGCTCTGGATGTCCTGCAATTCTTGACTCAATAATAATAAACAAGAAGAGAGAGACAGAGTATCTGCTTCACCAAATTTCCTCAAATGGTCCATTCATTTGTAAGGGCACCATACAAGCCTTTGGCTGTACCTTTTTGCTTCATGAAGAAGAGTGGTAATTGGGTCCCCAATATTACAGTTATACCACTTTTAATGTAGATATGCAAGTATAGAGATAAAATAATGATATCATATTATATAAGATATTATGATATCATAATATCATAAATATCATATAATATCAGAAAGATCATAAGTCACATCCTAGATAACAAATGGGAAGAACACAGCACTGGTTTTATATCTTGCCCCTGACACACATTGGGTGTATGATAGTGGGCAAGTTACTTAAATTCTTAGTGCCTCAGGCAAACTTCCAGGACTTGAAGTTGCAGTACAGGAGCCTATGGGCATTGGCAGAGGGAATATGCTCACAGGGAGCTCCCTATGCCAGTGAAATCACTGGACCCATCCCAAATTCCAGTATAACATAAGCTATACAAGACTTCCAAATGTAACCACATATTTTGCACAATACATAAAGAAGAGGGGCAGTGTGGTTTATTTGGGATGAATATGAAGTATAACTTACAAAAAAGCAATGAATTACCTCATGAAGCAGTGATCTCTTTGATCCTGGAAGTAATGGATCAGAAACTGAATTATTACCTCTTAGAGATGTGATAAAAGTAATTTTTTATCCTAATTGGAATCAAAAAGACTTTGGCTTAAATCCTTCTCAGACACTTATTAGTCCCATAACTAACTTTTCTGTGCCCCAGGCATTGACCTTCTAAGAATACTAAATTTCAGATACTTCATCTGTAAAAATGAAAGGGTTATACCAGTTGACTTTTAAAGTCCTGTCTAGCTCCCTTTCTTTGGTTCCATAGTCCAAGGTTACCAAGGAGTTACTAATTTACGCTGGCGGTAAGCAAAGTGGTCTCAATTGATTCTCATAAGAACTCTGTGAGATAGGTTGTATTGTTATGTTCATTTTACAGATAAGGAAACTGAGGTAGATGAAGTTAAGTGACTTGCCCAGGATCACACAGCTAGAAAGTATCTGAGATCCGATTTGAACTCAGGTCTTCCTGACTCCAGGCCCAGAACTCTGTGTCATCAAGCTGCATAACAAGATTTGACTCAATGGCAATACTACACCCTGATGAAATCATGTCTGGACCCCATATACAAATACAGACATAGATATATAGTTAAATATTATACATAAATTATAAAATTGATTTAATTGATTCATAATATTTTATAAATGTAATGAGCATATATCCCCTCCATGGTACCCCTTTCACTGAGACCCAGTTGATTGATTAATTGATCAAGTTGATTGGTACCTGAGAAAGTGTTAAGAAATAATAGTAAATTGCTGCAATAAATGAAAGTTCAGGTTAATAAAGTGGAGTGGGAAGAAAGATGCTTTAAAAAAGCAAAATAAGATGAAGAATCTGAGGAGTAGGGAGGTTAAGTGACTTGCTCTCTGGTTCCAATAAATACGCTTATAATTCCCAGCCTCTGCATATCAGGATGCTTAAATCATTTTGCTTAAAAAGTGGCCTTAAGATGTCTCCAGTCATGACAATTACCGAAAGAGCAAATTTGTGCTACTTCATCTTCATGAAGTGGCTCATATTTATTCCAGAGGCAAATAAACAAAATGAACCGTGAAGTGAGGACAGGGCTTTCTTCTGAGTAGGCCTCCTACCACCCCATGCCCCTTAAATCTTGTTATCTTTCTCAAAAACTATAAATATTTATCTCGCTCAAATGCATTTATAATTACGCCAAGTGTGGATTTATATTTCTAGAGCATGGCACAGAAAATCTCAGGGCCCCTTCTGTTCCAACTCAGATTCAAATGTCTCCACTTGCCCATTGGAGATCAGAATATTGATAAAGTGTAGACTTTAAAGTGCTAAATAAATGTGAGTTATTATTGCCATCATAATTATCAAAATTATCCTCTCCTTCCTGCTGCATGTCCTCAGAATTTTCTGCCCTTCTTTTCTCAGATATGGAAGTGAAGCAGATTAACAAACGGGCCTCCGGCCAGGCCTTCGAACTGATCCTAAAGCCGCCATCTCCAGTGTCAGAAGCTCCACGAACTTTAGCATCTCCAAAGAAGAAAGATGTGTCTCTGGAGGAGATCCAGAAGAAGCTGGAAGCTGCAGAGGAAAGAAGAAAGGTAGCTTTTAAATCCTCTTCCTTTTTGGGTTCCCTTTTAAACCTACATTATTTTCCTCCACACATTCAACTGGTTCCTGCTATTCCTTATGGAAATCTTCAGCTAATCTTCTCAAAGGTCCATGGAGTAAACGGTAGTGCCCTGGGCTAGTGAACTCTGCATTTTAATTGGCAATATTTCTCACTATAAAAGGTATCATTTCATTCCTTTGTGAGTGATTTTTCCCTAAATTATAGCATTCAAAGACACTTGAGCTATGGCCATATCACAATCTTGAAACACCTATCTCCATGATGATTCTTGAAAATGTGAAGATATTTTTTTATAGAGTTGTAACTATCAGTTCCTATACCTGGAACAAGCAGATGATAGGAATAGGAAGGGGAATGGGAAGGGGGTACCCCAGGACACAGGGTCATCATGAGTTTTCTGTTACTGAAGGCTACTTTGGTTGGCAGGAAGAGGGGCACAGGGTACAGAAAGGAGGAGTCAACAGGATTTAGCCATTTACCTATTATTGGGAACAGGGACGAATTGGCAGGTTGAGGGAAATGGGCTACAAGATCCTGCTGTTTGGTGCTATATAAATTCTCTGCCCTAGGACAATGATTTGATGACCTTGTGTTAGAGCACTGATGATCTATGCACACATCATAGGATGCCACAGGCTTACATATTTTGAGTTGGAAGAGTCCTAAGACATTATCTCATTCAAGTGCCTTATTTTATTAATGAGGAATCTGTGTCCCAGGATGTAGATTTAAATAACTTTATCTTTAGCCACTTATTTCTACTGGTAAGACTAACTGTCACATTTATTAAGCACCCACTGTGTGCTCAGGTCTGAGCTAAGCAGTAATCAACAGCTTTAAAAGGAACAAGAAGCATAGGCCCTGCTGTCTCTTGCTTAAAGGAGATAAGCCCAGGACTGAGGTTCTCATATTGGCTCCAAGATCACAGTTCTAAGACCAGTGATGTCTTTGTGGTGTTAATGTAGATGACTAGGCTGAATCTACACTAAACCAAGGAAACTTCATGGTAATTCCTTTTGTTCAACTAATTTATGTTTGCTTTGTTGTCCTTTCTACCTCCCTTCTATATGTGAAGGGGACATCACAGATTCAAGTTCATTATGAATTCAGATTTATCAAAGTTTTGCTGACCCTAAACCAGCAGTTCTCAAACTTTCTGGTCTCAAGTCCTCTTTAAACTCTTAAAAATGATTGAGCATGCTCACATACTAGGAGTTTTTGTTTATGTGCATTACATCTATCAACATTTACTATATTAGAAATTAAAATGTCTCAGTATTATTATAAAGATAGGTTTGACCTTTTAGCAAAGGATCACAGGGACTTCTATGTTCCTGAGGCCACATTTTGAGAACTGCCAGCTTAAACTATAGTGTACTGCTACCCTTGATCTTTTTTTTCCCCAGTATTACAGAAAATCACTTTTGGTGCCCATTGGCATCTACAAGTAAATAATGTGAAGCAGAGGGAAACTGGGACTTATGATAGAAAATCAGGAACAGAACTGAAATAGAGGAAGTCATAGCAGTAGTTTATCACAATTAATAGTTACATATCACTTTATATACACTATCTCATTTGATCTTCTTAGCAACTCCCAGGTACATATTATTTCCATTTTACAGATTAAGAAATTCATTCCCAAGGTCACATGGTTTACAGGTGGCATGGGTATGAGGTACACAAACTGGTCACCTGACTCCAAGTCCATAATCTTTCCATCGCCTTTCACCATTCCTCCAAATACTTTACTCGGATGGTTGTTGCTTTAAAGATACAAATCACTTTCATATCTCTTTTAATATGCACAATTCTGGATCCAAACTTCAGATTGTTACTGTTGCCTCCACCCAAAATGCTTCATTTGACTTCTAGAAGGCACCAAAAAAAAAAAGAAAAAAGAAAAGCACCAAGTCAATAAAGTCAGAGTAAAATGATTATACTCTTGTAACAAAGCCCTCTGATGGCTGGTTCTAAGTGCTAACATGCTCTCTCCACCCCAGCAGTCATATCAATATGAACAATTTAATTGGATTAGAAATTTACAATTTGGTTAAAAATGTCTAATCACCTGGAATGATGATGCCCATAGATAACTCATTTTAGAATCCTATAAAATCTTTACATCCATTTCACTTTTCTCCTACCTGTGTGGAATGTTTATTAGGAAAAAGTTACTCTAGATTATGTCTTCATGGCACAGTTTTAATTAGCAGAAAGTCCAACTAATTAATAAGAAATGCTATCCTTTTAAAAATCATTAATTGATTTTTCACTCTTAGATTACACTGTGTTAATTAGATTAGTGTTCTTCAGTCCAAAATTCTCATTAAAAAGACTATAGCTGGGCTTCTGCTTTGGAAAAGCTGCATTCTTCCTCCTTTCCACAGAAATTAGAATTCAGGTTTAGGGTCCATATACACTCACTTTGTAGCTGCTTCCTCTGCCCTCTCAGCTCCATTCAATTGGATGATATTGTGATTTTCTCCACAAAGAAGAACTGAAGCAGATAATTAAGGTAAATTATGTGAGTTATTCAGTATTTCAGATTATTTTTAATGCTATTGAAGAAAAAGACTTGAGTTACTCAGATTGGCTTTCTGCATTGATCCCATTATTTTAAAAGTATTGCTATGGAGAGGCAAAGACATAGTAGATAGAAAACTGACCTGAGAGTCAGATTGATCAGGGTACAAGCCCTGCTTCTATTGTATACTGGATGAGTGACCCTAGGCAAGTCATTGAGCCTGTCTCTCAGTACATCCTAGCTTGCTGTCTAAGATTATGACTTGCAGAGCAATTGCAGATTTGCATCAGCAGAGAGTGTTTTCTTACTACTCAAAGCTTCCTATACTAATAAGATCCTGAGTTCAGTCCAAAAGAAAGTAAAAACAATAATAATTATTATTTATATAGCACTTGAAGGTTTGCAGATTATTTGAAAAATATTAACTCTGGGAAATAAAGGCTATTATTATCCTCATTTACAGATGAAGAAACTAACTTGAAGCATTTGTTTCACAGACATAGAAAGAGGGGATTCATAAGGTGCTTAAGGAACAGTGGATACACCAGTTTGAATGAAGAGGGGAGAAGAAAGGGCAGGGTGTGTTTGTGAAAAATAAAGAGTAGTGGGGAATTAATGGAGAGGTAGAGGCATTTGAAAGATAGACTGGGAAGTTTGGACTTTTTTGTTGAAGACAATAAAGAACCCTTAAAGTTTTCTCTTTCTAGTAAAAAAAAGTGACAAATATAAAGTAAATGTTTTCAGAAGATAATTTGTCAGTAGTGTATAGGGTAGAACAAAAGGGGAAGAGACTAGAGGTGGGGAGACCAATAAGAAGGCTGTTGGAAGAGCTCAGCTGAGAGACATGAAGAACAAGACTTAGGATGGACGGCAAGATGCAATACAAAGAAACAGTCGTTTTGGCATCCTGAATAAAAATTCAGGAATTCCTACTTTCCCACAACCTATTGTAGAGCACAAAATGATCTGATCCACAATGTTCAAAGAGTAAAATGAGGGAGTTGAATTATCTCAAAAATCTCTCCCAGCCCTAAAAACCTATGGAATAGAAAGGGAGAAGCAGATGAAAGAAGTACAAGGCAAAGAAGGACTAATATCGTTTGGTGGGTGACTGTATGTGTGACTGAGGAGGGATCCAGCCTGCGCATAGTGGACGTGCCATTAGCAGCAAAAAAGGAGGGAGAATAAATTTCAAAGAGGAAAGGTGATGGATGAGCTTACACATGATGTCTGTGGTGGCAGGTTAACCAAGTGGAGGTATCCAAAAAGCAGTTGAGAAAGGAGACTGAATCTCAAAAGGAAAGGTTAGGGAGAGTTTCTTGACTTCATAGAAAGGGCACACAAACTTCTGAAAAGTCACATTACCCTCTTGACAGAGCAGGCTAATCATGTCCTTGAGTGCTAGAAAGGTAATGTGTTGTTAGTTTTTAAAAAATGGATTTTTATTGATCTTTTTTGTTTTTTTCACCAACTACATTTCCTCATATATTCCTCTTCCTTCCTCTCTCAGAAAACCGGCCTTTGTAACAGAATAAAAAATGAGGAAAATTCAACTCAGCAAAACTAACAAACATATCAAAAAAGTCTGACATTATATAGCCTTCCACACCCTTAGTCATGCCTCTGAAAGAAGGGAGTGGAAGAGGTGAAGCAATGGTTTGGGGAGAAAGCATTTCCACTCTCTGAGATTCTATTTTCTCTTTTATAACATTACAGGGTTGGACTAAATAATTTCTGACAGCAGAATATTCAAGAGTAAGCAGAAATTACAGTGAGGCAAAGATTAGCTTGATATAAGGAAAAACCTCCTGGTATCTAAAGCCATCAAAAAGTGCAATGAATGGGCTGGATACGAAGTAGTGAGTTGCCCCATTGTTCCAAGTCTTAAATGGAAGACTGTATGACCACTTGTTCTGTGAGTTTATGAGAGTCATTACCACAGAGACCCAAAGTCTCAAGCATCCCCTAGGGGGCACCAGAACACTCTTCACCCTTAATGGATTTTAGTCAAATGCTACCAGGACCAACCCGTCTTAAGCATTCCTAGGCTTCAGCAGGATAGCCCCTTCTGGTTTGTTCCCACCCAGCATCCCATGTATTGCCTCCTAAAATGAGAATTTGGACCAGATCAGTTGAACCAGAATCTAGCCAGAGGACATTGCTCTATCAGAGATTTCTTCCTATTCCAGGTATTCCTAAAAGAAAAAGAAAAAGGGGAAACATCTCTTGGTCCTCTAAATGTGTTCATTTATTTTCTAAACCAAATAGGATCCCTCACACAAAACAGGCAATCTCTCCACAATTCTAAGACCATTTGCTTATAACACTAATTTCATGGATGGCAAACATTCTAGATGTAAGTAAAATTAAATTCCAAAAATAGATTTATACTGAAATAGAATACTGCATGTAGAAATCTGAGACAATTAAATTGAATTGATAGTTTACCTAAGTGACCAAAAAAAATCTATAAGCTCCTGCTTTGTGCAAGGCATTTTGTAGTCACTGTGAGAGAATAAGGTAGTGCAAAGAAGTAACAATTACAGACAGAGCCCGCAAGGAGTCCCATTCTAGTTGAAGAGCAAAGATTTTCCCACATAAAAACCTAATTAAACCTAATTTGAGGCAATATATTAATGCTAAAAATAGAGACTATGGGTAGGCTCTGTGGACTTAACAGAAGGAGTAGCTATGATAGTAGCTAGGGATAGGTTGACTTCTGAGAGGAGTCAGGCCTTGCAGGAAGGGTAGGATCTGTAGAAACAAAGCAGTGGGGAAGACAGTCTAAGCTAGGAGACCCGCAGAGGTACAGACACAAGACACATTCTGGGGACCTGGAAGACACCAATCTACCAGAAGCAAAAGGTTTGTGTAGGAAATGATGGTAGACAAGAATGGAAAAATAGTTTGAAGCCAGATTGTACAGAGCTCTGAATATGAGGCTAAGGAGTTTGGATTTTAACTTGTAAGCCATAGGTAGTATGTTTGAAGGGTTATCGTTTTGTTTTATTTTGTTTTGAGAGAATGTAAAAGGTTCTATTTTTATGACATCTCACCTGGTGAGAGTGTGTAGGAGTGAATGGGGTTTTGAGGAAGTAGAAGAGAGTAGATACTAATGAAGGACCAGTTAACAGGCCTTTGCAACAATCAATGTAGAAAGTGAAAAGGTCTGAACTAGGACAGTAGTTTTAGAAAGAAAAAGAAAGGCATTGCTGTAAGAGACCTCACAAAAGAAGATAGATACAGCTTGATAACTAAGTAGATATTGTATGAAGTCATGAGACTACCATCATCAAATACTATAAAGTCGGGAAAGGGAGCATGCTAGTTTGGAAGGAAAAACAATGGAATAACTTTTAGACATCATCATAATACCTATTATCATGTATAAAACATTTAAAGGTTTGCAAAGCACTTGTGTTCAATCATTTAAGGAACAGAATATGAAAGAGGCAAAGTTTGGCTCAATATTGAGAAATCTTCCTAATGATTTGAGTAGCCCAAAAATGCAAGAGGCTACCCAAAAGGAAGTGAGTTCCCCATCAGTGGAGGTTTTCAAAAAGAAGTTGTGTGACCAGTTCTTAGGGATGTTATAGGGAGGATTACTGTCCAGGAACGGTCTGGACTTGATGACCCCTAAGGTCTTTTCCAGCTGTCACATTCTATGAATTTAAGACCCCTGATGTCCTTTCTATTTTTCTCTTAAGTAGAAATTCCCAACAAGTAGCAAAAGATGTAATATGACTAGTTCAGGAGAAAGGACGGGGCTAAAGAGAGTGGCCCTCCAGCTTCCCTAGAGAAAGAATAGCTAACGCCATGAGAAAAGATGAAGAAGAAAAAAGCAAAAGAGAAGAGTAGAGGATTAAGGATGGAGCTCTGGGGCACACTTCCATTGAGGGAATGATGAACAGGAGGCATCAAAAGAGACAAAGAAGAATGTGTCAAAGGAGAAGATGGTTGAATACCATAAACACCAGTGAAGGAGAATCCCAAGAGAATAGTCAACAGTGTCAAATGCTGCAGGGATAAAGGAGGAGGCAGATTGGCATAAATAGCATAAATTAGCACCAGATTAAGATGTGAGAAACCTTGGTTCTGATCCCAACTCTGATGCTAACTCAGTGGCTTTGGCAAAGTCACAATGTCTCTGGGTCCCTTTTTCAATTTCCATGAAATGATGGGGTTATATTAGCTGATCTTTAAGATTCTTTCCAGCACTAGCATTTTATTTTAGAATGAGAACTGAGAAAAGGCCTTTTAATTAGATGAATAGGAAGTCATTGGTCAGCTTTGCTCCACCCTGTGGGCCAGCAAAACTACAACCAGTTGTCTGCAATCTTATCATATGCTCTCCTTCTTGCCTGTACCCTCCTAATCTCAAGATGGAGAAATAAGATCAGGAAAAAGAAGGGTCTCTTTATTAAATAATAATGTAAATTTAGCTGGTAAGAAAGAAAAGATCACCCAGTTGTGGTCTAACCTGGGTAGAGTAAGGTAGGATTATAATCTACCATGTACTGGGTATTATAATTCTCATAATGCAGCCTACGATCATTTTACTTGAATTTTTTGTTTTATTTTTTGGCTACTATGTTATACTGTTGACTCATATGGAGTATATAGTCTAAAACCCACAATTTTTAGGAGAACTACTATCTAATGATGCTCTCCCCAGAATGTACTTGAGAGGTTGATTTATTGAACCCAAGTGTAAGATTTTGCATTTGTCCCTTTTAAATTTTACCTTATTAAATTCAGCCTAATGTTCTAGCTTGTCAAGATCTTTCAGAATCCTAACTCTTTGCTAGCTCTTCCTCTCCATTTTGTGCCATCTTCTGATTTGATAGGCATGCCATCAGTGCCTTTATCTAAGTCTTTGATAAACATTTTTTAAAAGCATAAGACCAAGTATAGATCCAGTGGAGCACTGGAAATCTGTTTCTATATTAACATCTTTGGGTCTGGCTACCTGGTGATCTCATCATCATCCATTTCTCACCAAGCATTTCCTCTAACTCTTCCCTTTGTTCTTATCATGCTCTACCTTTTCATACTTATTCTTGTACACATCCTATGTGCTCCAATACATTGTCAAGTTGCTGAGGACAGAGACAAGGTCTTTTGTATCTTTAGTGGCTTGTACATAATAGATGTTTAATAAATAGTACAGTGGCCTGAACGCTGGTTTTGGAAACAGAAAACTTGTGTTCAAATACTACCTCGGATTCTTACTGCCTGTGTGACGCCAGGCAAACTAGCTTCTGGGAAATGAGGGATCAAACCAGATGACCTCTGAAATCCCTTACTATTTCACATCTATGAACCATAAATGATAGATTGAATTAAAACACTTCAAGAAAATAATTTTCATAGAACACTAGTGACAAGAACAAGATTATACAGGATTAAGAAATAGGTGATAAGGAAATGGAAGCAGAGACTACAGATCACTTTAGAAAAGTTAGCAGTGAAAGGAGGGTGATCAGTAGCATCGCCTTCAATTGACAGCAAAGTCATTTGTAGATATTTGGGCAGTTCTTTCCAAAATAGGATATCTTAGATCAGCGATTCTCAACATGTGGGTCGCGACCCCTTTGGGAGTCACAACCCCTTTGGGGGTCAAACAACCCTTTCACAGGGGTCACAAGGGTCACCTAAGACCATTGGAAAAAACATATTTCCAATGGTCTTAGGAACTGAGACATCCACACCGCTCCTCTATCCAGGCGAGTCCACCCACATGCAGAAACGCCCACGTACGAGTATTAAAGGGTCATGGCATTAGGAAGGTTGAGAACCACTGTCTTATATGTATATGTCTGTACATCACTATTAAGGAATAAAGAGTAAGAGACTGAACTTGCTAGGGCAGGGGTTTTGTCTTCATCTATTGGTAGAGCCCAAAATGACCAGAGTTTATTTTCAGATAAACATTCATTAATCACCAGCTATGTGCAAGATACTTATGTAAAGCTTGTAACTCATCTTAGTGACAATAGGCACTGAATAAATACTTGCCAAGTAGATACCTGAATGAATTAGAGACAGAAGGGATGATTGAGGGAGCTAGGTTCCAGGAAAGATGGGAAGGTATGGGAATTAGAACACACATAAGACAAGAGGGAGGAAAAAAGACAGAATGAAGAGTTAATCTTGGAAAGAAGAAGCATCTCTTCTGAATCAAGGAAGAATGAAAGAAGAAATAGATATATTTTAAGGAAGAGAGTCAGTAAAATGAAGGAGTCAGCCCTAAATGAGTGAAAAAAATCCCTCATTTGAATCATGATTCAGGATTTTGTATTTGTTGGTACATATTTTCCCATAATTTACTTTCTCATTAACCAACTGATTTTTACCAAATTAGGGACAATTTTAGAGTTTCAGGCTAATCTGTAAGCTTGATTTGAGGTTCAGTTTCCTATCTTGAAACAAAGCCATGCTCAGTAAGTTTCCAAATGGGCATATCTTCTGCAGTTGCACTAAATGAGAGTTACAGTTTCACAGACATCCTAGTTTTCAATAGAAAAGATCGCAGCATCAGCCTTGGATGATTTACCTCTCTGTGTGCCAGGAAAAAAAATCAGAATTGCCACATGTGCGAGGAGAATACATCTGTTACAAACAGGGACCAGACTCAGAACACAAAAGGGCCACCTTGACTATGAACCAGGGACTTTTTTGTGGGTGATAAAGGGCTTCCAGTGATGCATCACAGCATGGACTTGAATTTACCTTGGTGCTCTGCACCTGCTGGTTCTGGGTAGCTCTCTTCTCCATCTGCCAACAGCATCTCAGCACTGGCCATCTGGCTGCTAGGTGGGAACATACTGCTTTGGGCACATTTGGGGCTGGAATTAATGCTGCTCCACTGATTGACTAGACCAAAAATAAATGTTAGGGGGAAGTTGTTGTGAAGGTTGACAAGTCTTTGTCTCTCCCCAGTCCCTGCCCTTGTTTAAGAAAACAAATGGTCACTTCCATGAGACACCTGTTGTTTCTGAATCAGGAAATAATGAGGTAACTGCAGCCCAGATCTCCAAATCACAGTCCCTACCCTGTACCTGACTACATAGAACCAGATTATTTTCATTTTTTAGATAAAATTCTCAAACAGGGAAATGTAAAAATGCTTCTCTTTTCAAGTTCCATAATTTTTCAGGATCTTTAAAATGTAATTTGACAGGAAATAAAATAAGAGAATTATGCCTACTAGGTCACCTACAAGTGACTGGAAATGAAACTTTCTTAAAAGGTAAAAAATATACTTATATATATACATATATACACACATGTATATGTGTACACAGATATATGTATACATGTGTGTATTTGTGTGTACCCATATATACACATATAATTAAGTTTAGCCCTTAATCACTATTCCTGACAAATTCTCTTTTCATACCATGTGCCCTTTCCAATAATAATAATAATCTAAATATAATAAATAAATGATCCTCAATAAATGACTCTTGCTGATATGTAGTTTTATCATTGCAAAGCACTTTGAAATGGGTCTTTTTTTTAACATGGCCTCATGACAATTCTTTCTTTTTGGACTTGCCCAAGGTCAAACGGCTAGTAAGTGTTAAATGTCTGAGGCTGAATTTGAACTCAGGTCCTCCTGACTCCAGGGAGTCTCACTGCGCCACCTAGACACCCCATGACAATTCTTTAAGGCAGACAGGGAAGGTATTATTTATCTCCATTTTATATATGAGAAAACTGAGGTACAAGAGACCTTAATCCAAATCTCCTCCTTCCTATATCAAATATTCTTTACATTAAACTGAGAGAAAGGTATGTGTATACACATACACATACATATATACGAAGGGGCCTCACCCTACCTAGAATTACTCTGAGTTAAGCATTCAGAAAGTATTTCACTCTGTAAGGAGGATTCCACATGAGCTGTGGAATCATGGAGTCCTGATTTGCATAGTTATATAACAAGAGAGCAACACAGTGATTCTTTCTTAGCCTTTCAGCACAATCAACTTTTTGTTTGCTCTTTCTGGAGAGGTTGTTCCAAAGGTCTTTGAAATGACCATAAATTTTTAAAATACATTTTTGACTCTTCACCATAGAATTCATATAGCAGAGTTTCTCTTCTATAATTATATCTCATTGACATTTCTTAACAAGGTACCATTGGATTAAATTAGACGTACCTGTTCTTTCTTTTTTAGTGTAATTGGGTTAATAGCACTTTTTTGTTAAAAGTTAAATCATTAATTATGTTTTAAGTAGCCTAGTTCACAAGAAAATGAAATGACAAGATAAATTCAATTGAGAAAAGAAAAGCAAACTGGAAATAACTGAAACATAGACCTTCATATTCCTTCTAACTCATGTATATGTAGAGTGTAATCGAGTTTTAGATACTACTTAACTCAAATTTATCTTCCATTTTATATTTGTGGTAATTAAACTCCTATTACTAGTACTTTAACTAATGACAGTAAATGACTTTGGAACATATCAGAAGTGCTACTCAAATGTACAATAACTTTTCTGTGTCTCATGATTTTCTTCCCCATGTACACTAGAGAAGAAATTATATCTGTAATACGGAGTCCAGTGTGGGATTTATGTAAAGATAAAACATGCTACAATAAGTCACATCTCTTTCTTTAAGAGAAAGTGTACAGAGGATCTTTGTCTTCTAGAATGTCCTGGTTAACATTTATTTTCTATAAATATTATCCTCCTTACATTGGCATTACATCAGTGAGCCATTATCTTGCCCTATTATTCTATCCTACTGACCTTCCATCTTAGATCAATGCCTTTCTGATATGCTCCAAGGCTGAAGAATTTTTCTCTAAATGAGCTGATTTTAACAACCTTCAGCAAATTCTGCCTCTGGATTAGTTCTAAATCATCCAGGTCATCAAGTACTTCCCTTTTGCAAACAGTCCTTCAGTTGTTTAGTTCAGAGTTTCAAGTTAGAGCATTTTGCCTCCCCTAAAATAGATGTTCCTCTAGGTAAAATGAATTTTGATTCAACGTCCTTGTGTTGAATCATGTCTCATTTCAACTCAACATTTAAAGGTAACAGAGGTACCAAAATTTAAAACAATTTCCCCATGAGGCAAAGAGGCTGGAAGGCTGAATTCAGAGAATAACAGAAACAAATTCTCCCCTAGCAACTAACACCAGAAAATAATAGATGAGACTGCTCAACCCCTGGGCTACTGGTTCTGTTGTCATTAGGGAAGTACTCAAGTTTAATAAAAAAAGACCAGTCTAGGAGTCTTTATTTAACTTTGGTCCATAAATTTGTTTTCTGAATATTTTCAATAATTCTATTTCAATGTAATTGGTTTCCTTTGCAATCCTTTGATTTCATTTTATGCATTTCAAAATGTTACTCTGAAAAGGAGTTCATGACCTTCATCAGACTGGACCACTATAGGAAAAAAAAAAAGGTTAAGAACCACTGACTTAGGAGCAAAGGGCTAGTGAACAAAACTCCTAATAAGGTATCATAATATTGAGAAAGGTGGAGGTTTCCCCCACCCCGTCCTTAAAACACCCCCCATTCTACATTTCACTGCAGATAATTGAATCCCAGCATGCATTAGGCAGTGAACACAAAGGTGGATGCAGATTCTTTCTGCTATATAAAAGCGGTAATATGAATAATCCAGAGACATAAACAGTGCCCAGGGAGGGTGACCTGACCTACTTCTCCTGGCCTTTGTTGTTGGCAAGTGAGAACACACTCACAGTCACATTCTTCGCTATGTTAGAGCTAAATAAATGCCCAGAAAACCTTGGAGCCTAGGGAAATATAATCCAGTTTAGCTCTGAATGACTCTAAAAGTACCAATCCCATTAATAGAGCCAAATTCTGCATTCTGGTCAGTGCATAAAATCCACATTGATCATAGTGGGAGTTGCACATTCATTCTCAAAGATTCAATTTGGCCCCACAAGGCTAAAATTCTGAAATTATATCCTGCCACCAACCTGCCCTATTAAATTCCTATCCATTTTTCTTCTCATACTCATTTCCCAGTGTACTTTTCTCACTATTTGACTTTTTTGAATGGGAAAACTGTCATCACAAATATGAAAATAAAATAAAATTAATTTTAGTATTAACACTGAAAAATTAGAATAGTCAGAATAGCTTTGAGTGCCAAAGTTCCAAGTCAAATAGTTGTGGCCTCATGTACTGGGATATATATATATATATATGTAAATTTACATATACATAAATGGATATATATGCATACACATATACTGCTCACAGTATTTCAATATAAATGGTTTCTTTTTCAATTCTGCATATTTTATTTGATGTATGCAAAAACATTATTCTGAGTAGAGTCCATAGATTTCACCATTTTGCCAAGGGGAGTCTGACCATGACCCCATCGTACCCCCAAAAAAAAGTTACATAGAGACTACAGAGGCAACCAAAAGGATAAATGATACCCTATCCTTTTGACCACTTATTTCCCTGTTTTTTCTTCCCCATTCCCAAAACTAACACCCTGGATTTCTAGATGGAGTAACTGACTGGTTTGTCCAAAGAGTAACTGGAAGTCTAACCAAGTTAGAGAACTTAAGTTAGAGAACTCTCAAGGATCTAAAGTAATTCTGCATCTGCTTCAGGGGTTTAGATTAGGTTCAAGAATGGGTAAGGGTTCCAATTCAATCCATAATCCTGAAGATCACTGAATCCTAGTTCTGCAACTAGCAAAGTGTTCTCCAGAGGGTTGTCCAGATTAGAGATGGCCCAGTCTTAGATTGAACTTTCTGGAGTAAGAGATCAAGGTGTCTTTCCCTTTGACCATTTGCTTCCTGGTTTTTGTCTTACTGTAAAACTGCCTTACAACTTAGTCCCATTCCCTGGCTCTCTTTTTGTCCAGCAAGGTGATGTTAAGGGAGAAAACCAGTCAGTCTTAGGAGCTCTCTGAATTCATTCCCTGCTTCTTCTCAGTAGACAAGGAGCAAAGACTCTCAACATATGAGACAATGAGACTCCAACAAGGCTTCAACAGCAATGACCACATTCAACACATTGACCCAAGCTACTATTGAGCCTTTTGAAAATGTAGTAATGACCATAGTAAAGATAAAATAAAATAAAACTTTATTAATTGTATTTCAATGTAATTGGTTTCCTTTGTAGTCCTTTGATTTCATTTTATGCATTTCAAAATGTTACTCTGAAAAGGGAATCATGACCTTCATCAGACTGGACCATGATAGAAAAAAAAAAGTTAAGGACCACTGGCTTAGGAGCAAAGGACTAGAAGAAGGAAGTGCCTGGAGGAAGATTCAAACTCAGCTCTTCCTTAATTCCAGTCCAGCATTTTATCCATGACACCAGGGGTTCTTAACCTTTCTTGTGTCATGGAGCCCTTTGGCAATCTGGTGAAACCTATGGTCTGAATCCTTCTCAGAATAATGTTTTTAAGTTCATAAAATTTTTTTAAAAAACATAGTATTACAAAGGAAGCCAATTATGTTGAAAAAATAGAGTTGTCAAAATGTTTTCAAAACAAGTTGCTGGATCCCTGCACTACATACACCAAGCTGCTTCTTGAGTGTAAGAGTTTTAAAATCCTTTTCTATGAGATATAAGAGAATAAGGAAGTGATGGGCCTTTCAAAGGGTTCTAATGATGACAGCAAAAGTATATGAAGCAGGTAGCATGATTGATCCCTTTATTTCTCAGTATGGTACAGGTGGAAAGTGTTCTGCATTTTTAAGTCAATCAACAAGCATTTATTAAGCTTCTACTAGGTGCCAGACACTATGCTAAGTGCTCAAGATACAAAGAAAGGCAGAAGACATTCCCTTCCCTCAAGTACTTCACAATCTAATGGAGGAGACAACATGCAAATAACTATGTACAAACAAGGGATATACAAGATAAATTGAATATGATCAACAGAGGAGAGACACTAGTGTTAAGGGGTCTCAGGAAAGTCTTCCTATAGAAGGTGGGATTTTAGTTGGGACTTGAAGGAAGCTGGAGGACCGAGAGGAGGAGGGAGAGCATCCCAGGCATGGGGGATGGCCAGGGGAAACGTACAGAGTTGGCAGGAGTATCTTGTTGATGGAACTGCAAGGAGGCCAATGTGCTGAATCAAAGAGTATGTGGGGAAAGTGTAAGAATACTGGAAAGGTTGGGGGAGGGGAGGGCAGGTTATGAAGAGTTTTTAACACCAAATGGAAGATTTTATGTTTGATACTGGAGGTGAGAGTGAGCCATTGGAGTTTACTGAGGAGGGAAGTGACATGGTTAGACCTGAGCTTTAAAAGGAAGATCATTTATCAGCTGAGTAAAGTATGGACTGGAGTGTGAAGAGACTCAAGACAAGAAGACCAACCAGCAAGCTAGTGCAAGGATCCAGGAGGGAGGTGATGAGGCCTTCATGGGAGGAGGGGCCAGATTTCAATTTGGTTCCTGCTTCTGTCACCTCTTACTGCCTGTATAACTCTGGACCAATCACTTTACCTCTCTGAGTCTCCGTATCTTCGGTTTAAAATGAGCAGGTTCACTATATGACCACTACGGCCCTGTCCAGCTCTAAACCTGTAACCTTTGTTTCAGCTTAACCTTCAATATACCATTAGTCCCTCTGCAGAGGTGAACTGTTTTCATCTTAAAATATGAGTGGAATGCACTGATGCAAATGATTCCACTATTTCAACGGTGTTTTGGTATCAAATGTTCTGTTTAAGCAACTATCTGAAGTCTGAAAAATTGTCACTGGATTTGTTTTTCTCCCAGTTAAAGTGTTCTCCATTAGGGCTTTCAATAATACTTACTGCTCAACTTAAAAGCCAAAAAGTGTCTAAATTAAAATCTAATATTATTTATCACTGCCGTTTATAAGAATTCCTTTTGAAGTCTCAACCTGGAGCATAATCCAAACCTAATAGATTGCCCAGAAAACAAGATGTTAGTCTACTATTAAAAATAGGTGTCAGACTCACATATGACTTTTCCCTGACTTTGATCTAGTAAATTTGTTGACAAAAATGTGGCTAATTATTTCCATGAATTTCCCTACATATTTTTTTACACTGTGACATCTTATTTCCTTTTTTTAGTACAATCTTGAGATCATTATATGAGGAAAAAATACCAATGAGTCAGATCCTTCTGGGTGAATAATCTACTCCTTGGGTATAATTTATGTCTTTTCAAAGCTCACTAACTCATTCTTGCCAGCAGGAAAAGATTTCATTATGTGAGAGGTCATCCTTTAAAGATCTTTCCAAATGTGTCCAGATGATATCCAAGAAATCAGGAAATATCTGCCTTCCACATCTAAAAGAAACATGTGTGGTTACAGAGGCCACCTATTATGATGTGTGGCTTTTTTTCTTTATATCCAGTGCCCAGCACAGTGCCAGGTACATAGTAGGTGCTTAGTAAATGCTTGTTGATAGATTGATTCTGCCATCGCATTATGACAGGCTCATTGTATGAGAGAACCCTGGGGTTATCTCTTTTCTTCTGTGCCCCGACTGCTCCTTCAGTAAACCAGCAAGTACTTACTGAGGATGCTCAGCACTATGGACAGAGAGGTATATAAGAAGTGGTCCCTGACCTGTAGGGGACACAAAACTAACACACATGAATAGTATATAGCTATATCAGACATGACTATGATCCAAAAGGACTGATGCTACAATGTAGCATGGAAAAACCAAATCCATTCACTGCCAACCTGTGAAGCTCAGATAGTAAGAGTTATAGGAGTTCATAGAATGTGAGTTCCTGTTGCATTCAGAGAGTGGAGTGGGGTGGGGGAATTAGAAGGGGGAAAGAGAAGGGAACAAGTATTTTTTAAATTTATTTATTTGTTTGTTTTTTATTTGTTTTTGTCTGTTTGCTTATTAAGAACCTACTATGTGAGGGCAGCTAGGTGGCACAATGAATAGAGTACTGGCCCTGGAGTCAGGAGGATCTGAGTTCAAATCTAGCCTCAGACACTTAACACAAAAACTAGCCATGTGACCTTGGGCAAGTCACTTAACCCCAATTGCCCTCCAAAAAGCAAAAAAATTTAAAAATTAAAAAAAAATTTTTTTAAATCTACTATGTGCCGGGGACCATACTGAACATTTTACAAATATTATCTCATTTTTTCCCTCACCACAACACTATGAGGTAGGTGCTAATATTATTTCCATTTGTAGTTGATGAAACTGAGGTACATGGTGGTTAAATAATTTGCCCAGGGCCACACAGCCCTTCCTGAGTCCAAGGCCAGGGTTCTAGTCACTGAACTACCTCATTCCTCAAACCTGATCTCAGAATTTCAAGGGGCAGGTAAGACATTATCTGGGCTTCAAAGAATGGGATCAGCAGGGAGAGCAGTGGAGGTGAGACAGTTCTGGGTGAAGAAAAAAACCCAAGTGTAGTATGTGCTGATGTGTGGGCCTGCGTGGAATGGCTGTTCTCTGGTCTTGTGCTAGACCTTCTCCCAGTGGCTGCCCATTCCTAGAATGAGCTCCATCTCAGCCTGTGAAAAACCTTCTCTCCCTTCAAGGTCTAGCTCAGGTGCCACTTCCATCAGGAGCACTTCCCAGCCAAACGCCATCCTTCTTTCTAGGAATCTCCCAGGCCTCTGCTGGCTTCCTATGAATGCAATCACTTTCTACTTTTTAACTGTTTATAACATTTTCAATAGAGAGGAAGATCATGTATACTAAGGAGTCATCCAAAAAGAGAAGAGGTTGGACTTAGATGGCCTTAGGAGACTGGGTAGGATTTAGAAGGAGAGGAAAGAGGAGGGAAGGTCAATAATTCTGAACAATTCCTCAATTCTAACCTTAAGTCTCTAGTTCTGTGAACCCAAGATTATGTCACTTTCTTCATCTTTGTAGCCCCAGAACCTAACATCTTGCATGTAGTAGGATTTAATGTTTGTGGAATTAAAGTGGAAAGAATGTGCTAGATTTGGAAATCAGAGGACCTGGATCTGTCTCCCAACTACATCATTTACTAGCTATATGACCTTGGGCTAGTCATTTCCTTATCTTTAAAGTAAAAGGGTCATATTAAACAGACTCTAAAGACCCTTCCAGATGCAAATCTATGATCCTATATGGATGATTGAATTGAATTGACTTTGTCCCATTGACACATTCATTAGACCTCACAATCCTAGGAAGAGTTAGCCTGGGTAGAGATTCTATTCCAAGCATTCACCTCCTCCAGGACAATGAATCTCCAGGGGGGGCTCAGAGGATCCAAGAGAGATATTAGAAGGCGATCTCTTGCCTATGAGTGCCCAAATAGACATCCTACCGTCCTGAACTCTAAGTGGAATGCTAGGCTCATAAAAAAGGGAGGGGCTGTAAAAGAAGACTGTCAGTTTAACTATTCCCGTTGGTGAAATGTAAAAGGCTCCCATACAGCAAGGCGTTACAGCTGGCCAAAGAACAATGCAGCAGGAAACCAGACCGGAACTCTCCCCAGCCCTCACCCATTCTTCTTTGACCTAAATGGAATGTTGGTATCCAACGATTAATTAAAGCACTTTATGTTGTATAAATGCTTGACAGCAATGTCTAAAACCTAGTCAGCATAGTTTAAATGCTGCTTCTTTTAAGATAGCTTGCCCAAAGCAAAAATCCACAGCTGAAAACGTTCTTTCTCCAGTTAACCGTGTGCTAGCAAAAGCTCTGAGCAATACCTCACTGAACAACACTGATGAAGGAGGAGAGGGGTATTATTTCTCATAAAGCTCTCTCCACCCCAAGTCAATAGCCCATTCTTCTGACAGGTTTGCATTTGGATGATTGTCAGCGGGATGTGTTTTTCTCTCTCAGTCTCAGGAGGCCCAGGTGCTGAAACAATTGGCAGAAAAGCGAGAGCACGAGAGAGAAGTCCTTCAGAAGGCTTTGGAAGAGAACAACAACTTCAGCAAAATGGCAGAGGAAAAGCTGATACTGAAAATGGAACAGATTAAAGAGAACCGTGAAGCTAATTTAGCTGCTCTTATTGAACGCCTTCAAGAGAAGGTAAGTGGGGCATTATTCTTGTGAGAGATAGGAAGCTTGTAACTCCAGCTGTTGACCTTCAATGGGAGAAATCTTCTCAGCTCCAAAGCAAATGAGGCAGCAGGCCAAAAGAACTAGAATAAACTGGGCCTCTCTTCTGTATCTTTCTTGATGGGTCCTCGTAGAGGAAATTCTTTGGATGCTTTTACTTCTGGGACATGTTTATGTGGCCTTGGAATATAGAAATTGCAGGACCACAGCATTACCATCCCTGAATCAAGTGAAAATAGGGGAGAGGAAAATGAAGATTCATTAACATATGTAGGAACAAGAGTAAAAATTAGGCTGATGAAAGCACTCAAATTTACCTTTACCATGCCTATTTGAGGCTGTGTGTATAGTAGGTAGAGATTTGGCCTCAAAGCCAAAAAGACCAGGGTTCACCTCCCACGTACTGATTGGTTAACAATGAGCAAATCATTTAAGCTCTCAGTGATCTAGGCAACTCTAAGGTAATAAGGTGAAGAAAGGGTGCCAGCATTTGCACTGATAGAGGGAGTTTCCTCCCTTGAAATTACTTATACCATGAAAATAGCAGGTCGAATCCCTATATCTATCATATGCCTAGTTATTCAAAAAGAAGAGATTTAGTATTCAGTAGAATGCTCCATTCTGACATCTCTTGGACCACCAAGCAATAAGAGAGGAGAGGAGAGTTCTTTCTCTCCTCCACCAACTAGGTTGCTAGGCAACCTTGAGCCAGCCACTTTCCTTCCATTTTGTTATCAGTTCAGCGGTGGGAAGCTTTGGATGTAAGGTCGGGAAAGCTCGAGGCTTATTATGATAGAACTGCAGGAGCATGAAACAGAGTAGTCATCCAGAAGGAGGACACCATTCCTTCTGCCCCTCCATTTCCCTTTCTGGATCTTAACAACAACAACAACAAAAAGCAACCGGTTATTCCCTTATGTGCAATACTCAATTCCCTGCCAGAAGGTAAATGTTTGCAACTGGAATGGTAATTAGGTGAGTTTTTCTTTATTCCAAGTATCCTCAAGGTATCCTGCAATAAATGAGGACCGTATTTACATTAGTGACAGTTTGAGAATGGTAATATTTATAAAACTATGTGCACTTGTGCAGGGACACACACACACACACACACACGCAGCCCCTTCTCATTCCATTTGCAAAATAATTTATCCTCTTCTGCCAAATTTTTCATCCTTTCTTCCAAAAGGTGATGAGGTTCTACAAATTGCCTTGTCTTGTACACTGCAAATCTTTTCCCGTTCCCTTATATGCAATTTAATGTTTCCAAACCAACTTACTTGCCACCTCAATACCCCTCCACACTCTTACCTGATTTCCTTCCATTATGCACTGTCTTTAATAGCCCCCGATTACTACATCTCTCTGCCTTCTGGAATAGACTCCTGGTTGTGGACTCAAGTGCTAGACTGAGCTGTTGCTGTTTTATGGCTTCATCTCACAACACAGGCCTAAAGATATTCTCAGCCGATGTGGCTTCCTTTAGGCAGGACTATTTAATGCACTAATGATCTTCCTGAAGCAACTTCACCATGACTACCTAACATTAGGTATCAGGTCTTCTCTGAACAAACGACAAACTTGAGCCTTGGATAAATGCACTTAGGCAAATAAAGCAGCACTCCTAGAGACAGATGGGTCGTCCATGATGATTTTTATACTAGAGGCCGAAAGCAAAGATTCTGCTTGCAGTGGGGGATGGGGAAGACCTCTTTTCAAGATTTAAAAAAAGAAAAAGCATTCTAGGTGTTAGTTTTTTCCAAGCTTACAGTTTAAATTTCATTCTTGATCTATCTCCTTGAAAATAAGTTCATTGTTGAATAGAGCACTGGCCCTGGAGTCAGGAGGACCTGAGTTCAAATCCTGCCTCAGACACTTACTAGCTGTGTGACCTTGGGCAAGTCACTTAACCCTAATTGCCTTTCCTTCCCTACTCCAAAAAAAAGAAAGAAAAGTTCATTGTGAGCTCATTGTAAATTTTCACTTTGCACTGTAATTATATTTCATAAAGAATAACTGGAAGATTTGACATCTGCCAATAAGACTTTTCCTGTGATAGAATTAGTCAGGCTAATGCTTATGGCCAATCCTGCTATAAATCTGAAATAACAGGGTTTTGTGCTAGGATTAATGGTTTAGCCCAAATGGGCCATAGCAGCAGCTACGGCCACACTAGGGTTCCATAGCCCAGAATACAGCAATCATATCTAACAGGATATTTGTTCCTTGTCCAGGGTGCCTGGGAATGATGGAATTTTCCCTTTCTCAGTTTTTGGCAACTACCTCATAAATTTCTGTTTCATGAACTTTTTGGTGCCCTGTCAATGCTAGGTGGCACAGCAGATAGAGTACCAGACCTGGGAGTCAGGAAGACTCATCTGCCTGAGTTCAAATCTGGCTTCAGACACTTTCTATCTGTGTGACCTTGGGCAAGTCACTTAATCCTGTTTGCCTCCATTTCCTCATCTATAAAATGAACTAGAAAATGAAATGTCAAACCACTCCAGTATCTTTGCCAAGAAAACCCCAAATGAGGTCACAAAGAGATGGATGTGACTGAAAATGACTGAATAACAAAAATTCAGTTGATTTTTTTTCTAGTTGGCCCTCTGAACCTCTTTCCTCCTTGAATGTATCAAAAAGAAAACATTTTCAGGGAGTTTGGAGCCCCTGATTTACAATATTTTTTCTTAGTATTTGACAATTTTTAATGTATTCTAAATGCCTTAATCTACAGGAGTGAATTCATTACTATCATGCTCCTCAAATTAAAAATGAAAACTATAATAGCTGACATTTACATTGTGCTTTAGAACTTAGAGAGTTTTCCTGCAGTATCTCATTTGAGACCCTCACGACAATCCTGTGAACTAAAGATATTATTATCCCCATTTTGCAGATGTGGAAACTAAAGGTCAGAGTAAAGTGACTTTCCTCTAGTCTCTCAACTAATAAATATCAGAGGAAGAATTAAACTCCAGCTCTCCCTAACAAAAGTCAAGTCCTGAACTCTATCCATTATGCCATGCTGACTAAAAGAAAAGGAAAACAAAGAAAAGCAGGAGTATTAATAAGAATAATATGGATCATAACAGCCAGGGTGACACCTACTCTATTAAAAGTGACTCTATCCTAACTGTTCCCTGAAACACTGACAGTTAATCAGCATAATTGATAATAGTAACAATAGGAAGCATTTCTGTAGACCTTTAAGTTTGCAAAGCACTTTAAATACATTGAGTGATTTGATCTTCACAACAATTCTGTGAGGTAACTGCTATAATTATTCCTGCTTTACAAATGAGGGAAGTGAAGCTTAGAAAAGTCAAGGAACTTGCCCAAAGTCACACAGCCACTAAGTATATGAAGCAGGATTTGAACTCAGCTCTTCCTGTCTCCAGGTCTAGTGATCTACCATTTAAAAGCATTTATTGAGAGTTGATTATGTGCCTAGCATATTGGAGTGGGAGGAGAGTACAAATAGGTAACCTCTTGCCAACAAGTTTACAGTCTGTTTCAGCGGTGTGAATTCAATCAATTCATATTGTTGACTGAAAGAAACCCAGGAGTCTCTACTAAGTAGCATGTATCTATCAAATAAAGGCCCCCTCAGCAGATAAACATTCTGTCTTTGGTGGCCACAAATTATACTGTAATATCCATTAGTTTTGTAGTTATTTCTTTTTCTGCCTCAAAAGGAGAATGTGACACACCCTTTTACTTCATCTCTCTAGTTATATCATTCATTAAAATGTTTGATCCTTTACACAGAGGAGGATCGGATTTGGAGGAAGGTAGATGAGGAGCACGTATCTATGAGGCTGTACAGCACAAAGATTCCTTCTTTTTGCTTATCTCTTTATCACTAATTGTACTCGGAGCTCAAAATTTAATTGACAAGTCACAATTAGTTCCTGTATAGTCTGCTTTGGCTTAATAAAACATATTAATGTTCTTGGAATCCTGAGATAGAAGAAACCATAGTCCACCCCTACCCAAATCCTATCTACATCCTGAGTCTCTGCTTGAAGACTTTGTATGATGGATAACTCACTGTGTACCAAGGTTCTATTCCACTTTTATAAAGCAGAAATTTTACCCCTTATGATAAACCCAAATCTCTTCCTCTATAAGTTTCACCCATTGGTCCTATTTCTGTCCTTGGGGGCTAATAACATGTTTAATCCCCTTTCCCATGATGACCCATTAAATATTTGACAGTCATCCTGTCCCCACTGAAGTCTTCTCTTTTTGAGCCTAAATATCAATATATTATAATCATGACATGTTCTTCATCTACTTTACTAGTCTTGTAACCTCCAAAACAATGAGATCAGACTTACATGTTTATTGTTAATAAACCCCTGTTCACTCTTAGCAATTATCTCCTCCTTTTGAAATGCCTTGTAACAGCAAGCACCCTAGTATACCTAGGGCAGCTACTAGCACAGGTTCTTAGATCTGCTTTTCTAAAGGAAAGCAACTCAAAATGGGTTAACAATCTTACTTTAATCAAACATATCATTTACCTAGTTCAGGGGGAAAAGTCAGCCCCCTGAACTTCAGAGAATACAAACAGAAGTTACAAACAAACAGAAAAACAGATCAGCAGACGGTTTCCAGCGTCTGATCATTACATCAGTTACCTAGTCAGTTACCAGAGAGGGAAGCATCAACATACCAACATCTGGGTTTTTCAAAGCCGGGGGGCTCAACGGCTGCCCAGAGTCTCTTCTGGCC
>CM053587.1:137114969-137142009 GCA_028646515.1 Pseudochirops corinnae | reverse complement strand
CAATTGACTTTGATTTGAGTGAGAGTGGACTGTGCAAGCTACAATTTGGTCTATCAATATGATCCCAGCTACATCTACCAAAGCATGACACAGGCCCCCCCCGGCTAAGGTTTTCTGCCAGATCTGTCCCACAACCATCAGCTACTTAAAGCTTCCCAGTATAAAAGAGAATGTCCTTTGGGGACCACAGGGAACCTGATAAGAATTCTGAGAGCTGAGCATCCAGTTCCCTTTCAGAGTGGTCCAAGCTCTGTGGAAGCAGCCCAGCCAATTCCCCGGTGCCACAAACCTAGTCTAAGTACAGAACCCCAACTAAGGATAGAGCAGAAATGAGTGAAGCAAGAGTTCTTAATCTTTCTGTTTTAAGTGTTCTTATCTTTGTCATAGATCACTCTGGGAGTCTGGTAAAGCCTATAGATCACTTGTCAGAATGTTGTTTTTATAGTCATAAAACAGAACACACAGAACTACAAAGGAAATCAATTACACTGAAACATAGTCCTCAAAATATTTTTTCCCATCCAACTCCACTAAATCCCCCTGAAATAAGGAGTTTAATGGACTTCAAATAAAGAACTTCTGATTTAAAGGGTGGGCATAGCCACAGAATTTCAGCCTGACTCAGAACCAAAGCCAGTCCTACCAGAACCTCACCTGAACCATTTCTGAGTCTCTGTCAGACTCAAGATGCCACAAAATTACCCAGGTAGCCTCAGAGAAAAACCTCAGAGCAAAAGGCAGCTGTGTGGCATATGGAAGATGAGGTGTGTCCAAGTCATTTTCTTATTTTTTAAATAGATTTTTAGATTTAAATAAATTTCTGTTTTTTAGATCAATCTTTTGTTTTTGTACCATCTGCATTTCCTCCTATATTCTTCCCCTTCAGTCAGTCAACATACATTTATTAAGCACCTATCATGTACAAAGCACTGTGCTAAATCCTAAGGATGTAAAGAAAGACAAGATCTCCCAAGAGCTCACAGGGGGATACAACATGCAAACTGCCATGTACAAAACACTATAAACACAGCACAACTCGGATGGGGTCACAGAAGGAGGGCACTAAGACTAAAGAGGACTAGGAAAGGCTTCCTATAGATGTCCATTAGCTAAAACTTGAAGGAAACCAAGAAAGTCAGGAGGTAGAAATGAAGACAGTCTCAGGAATGGGAGATAATCAGTGAACATGCTCCGATTAGGGAGTTCACATTATGTGTAAGAGGAACAGCAAGACGAGCAGTGTCGCTGGGTTATAGACAACATGTAGAGGAGCAAGGATATGAGAAGACTGGGAAGGAAGAAAGGTGTGAGATTATAAAGAGCTATAAAAGCCAAACAAAAGATTTGATGTTTGATCCTGAAGGTAATAGGGAGCCATAGGAGATGACGTGGTCAATCTTGTGCTTAAGGACAATCAGTTCAACAGCTGAATGGAAGATGGACTGGTGTTGAGGAGAGACACATCAGGAAGACAAATGAGAAGACAATTGCAAAAAGTCCAGGTACGAGGTGATGAGGACCTGCACCAGGGTGGTGGCAATGTCAGAAGACAGAATGAGTCATATTTTACAAAGATTGAGATGATAGGAATTGATTGGAAATGGATGATGAAAGAGAGTAAAAAATGGAGGATTGGGGCAGCTAGGTGGCATAGTGAATAGAGCACCAGCTCTGGAGTCAGAAGGACGTGAGTTCAAATCCAGCCTCAGACACTTAACACATACTAACCATGTGACCTTGGGCAAGTCACTTAATCTCAATTGCCCTGTCTTCCCCCTTCCCAAAAAAGCAAAAAAAAAAAAAATGGAGGATTGCCTAAGTGTTAAGCCTGGATGATAAGGAAGTTCAGAAGAAGTAAGGGTTGGAGAAGGGTGAAAGATAATGAGTTCATTTTTGGACACTTTGGGTTTAAGATATCTATAGGACATCTAGTAAGAGGTATCCAATAGGTATTTGGAGATGCAAGACTTAGGTCAGGATAGAGGGTTTGTTGTTCAGCAGCTTTTCAACTGTGTCAGACTCTTCATGACTCCATTTGGGGGTAAGGGGCTTCTTTTTTTTTCAATTTACATCTGTTTTATTTTAAATCAAATTTGAACTTCCATAGTTTAAAATGTGACATATGCAGCTTACAATATTGGGCACATAGTAGGCATTTTGTACATATGAAAATGACTTGCTAGACTTAAATAAATAAGCATGTGTGACATCTAGCAGCAATACATCAAAATAATATGTCAGAATGGCGGGGGGAGTGTCTTGGCAAAGATACTGGAGTGGTTTGCCATTTCCTTCTCCAGATCATTTGACAAATGAGAAAACTGAGGCAAACAGGATTAAATGACTTTTCTAGGGTCACACAAGTAGTAAGTGTCTGAGGTCAAATTTGAACTCAGGAAAATGAGTTTTCCTGACTGCAGGCCCAACAATCTATTTGTTACACCACCTAGATGCCAGGAAAGAGGGTGAGCCTAGATAAGTGGACATAAAAATCATTTGCATGGAGATAATTAAATCCGTGGAAGTTTATGAAATTACCAAGAAACATAATATAGAGGTAGAAGAGGACGCAAGACAAAACTTCAGGGAATATAAACAGTTAGAGGGTATCCGGGCCAGCCGGACTCGGGGGCCCCGGGGGTCCCAAAGTGCTTACTGTGATTCTGCAGTTATTCTCAGTCACCCCAACAACTCTTCAGAAGAAAACTCCGGTTATGGACAGCATAGTCAGACACACTTCAGTGGAGTGGCTAAGTGTCTTTATTTTCTTACATATATCTCCTGCTGCTGCTCCCCCCAAGTATTACTCCCATGCCCTTTTATCCTCTCCCCACCTGCCCTTTGTCATGTGTTCTAGCAACAAGATTCTGATGGGCGGGGAGTGCTCCTCCATTGATGGTGCATGCTCAATGCCCACGTGTCCTCCGTGAGGTCATCGAGGCAGAGCACATACCTGGAGGCCTCTTGGACCCGCCTCAGGTTTTTCCTTGTCAGCAAGGACACACTGACCAAGGTCAGACATCTAGTCACGCAAATGGCTTTGGGCCTTTACAAGAGGGAATAACCAGAATGAAAATGTAACAAGGCAGATTTGTCTGACTCCCTCCCAGAGAACTATTTCTTATAACAAAGAATATTTTTAAAGAGGAATGGGGCAGAGAGGGACAACAGAATTGATAAATTCAGTCAACACACTGGAAAATAATTTTAAAATAATATGCAATTTTCTACAGTAAGGACATCAGTCTATAAAAAGGAAGGGGTGAGAAAGGTGCTATCTAATATCTCTTCTTTTGGGCCAAACCAATTCTTTATAATCTCACAACACTCAATTTCAATTCTTTAGCAGTTGTCAGTCTTCCTATTTACACTATTTTAATCATTACTTATAGTTTTCCTAGCTCTGCTTACTTCACTTTGCATTAGTTCATATAAGTGTTTCTAAGCTTTTCTGTATTCATCATGTCCATAATTTCTTTCAGCATGGTAATATTCCATTACAATCATGCGCCACAACTTATTTAAGTCATTCCCCAATCAATGGCTATCTGTTTCCAATTCTCTGCTTCCACAAAAGTACTGCTATAAATATTTCATATGAAATTTTATGTGGAATCTTTTTTTTTTGGCAACGACTTTCTTGGACCATATGTTTAGCAGTAGACAAAGGCTATGGACATTTTAGTCACCTTATTTGTATAATTCCTAGTTGTTTTGCAGAATGGTTATATCAATTCATAAGTCCTCCAAAAATGCATTAGTGTGCTTGTTTTTCACAATGAACATCTCCAATTTTATCTGCTCCTTGGTCATTTTTCCCAATTTGCAAGCATAAGGCAAAATCTTCTATATATTCTGATTTGCTTCTTATTATTAGTGATTGGGAGGGGGGCATTCTTTCATATGGGATCAATAATTTAAAATTTTTTTGAGAATTGATTTTTCCTATCCTTTGACCACTTATCTATTGGGAAATAGCTTTTGGTTCAACTCACTTTGTGTTTGCCTAATGTTAGTATTGCATTGATTGTATGGGGTATTAGCAATGGAAAAATATAAGAGGAGACATTTTAGAGGTTCCTGCCCCTATACAGACAATTCCATACAAACATAACACAGTCCTCTGCTTTTGCTGTGTGGCCCAACAATTTCTCCTCACTTTTTAAAAACATTAATAGGAGTACTTCTAGGGATGTATAGAGTAAAGTGAGCTAGAAATGCTCTCACTTTTTTCCCAGGTAGTGTACCTTCCCCTCCATCAGCTTGTGAGCCATAGCTCCCAAGAAGCCCCACTCCCTGGAGGAGTTGCTCTTCACATTATCTACCCCAGATTGGTACCATATGGAGAATCTCAACAGAAACTACCATTTCCCTTCTCATATCTTTCTCAGTCTTTCTACTGATTAGTTTTTTTACCTCTGTGGTCAAGAAGGAACACTTTCCCTTCCAAATTATGTTTTTCTCTGAGGCTGATGAAGAAAAACTACAAAATTTGTCCTTCAGGACATAAGCTAGCAAGTCATAACAAACCAGTGGAGTGGTTGGGCTTGTGCTCACTAGCCTAAGGTGCCTAAATCCTGTGGCTGAAGGCTTCTCCCCAAGCTCACACAGCCTAGGAAGAAAGTATTAAATCAAGCTGCATCTTAGCATGATGAAGACGATATTGGAATTATATCCAAGAGATCTGTGTTTGAATCCTGACTCTGCCACTGCCACATATAACTTGAGCAAATTACTTAACCACTCTATGTCTCAATTACCTTTCCTGTAAAATAAAGGGACTAGAATATATAACCTTAGAGTTCCCTCCTTTTTTCATTTTTTATCTTATTTTTATTTTCAGTTCCAAATTCTCTTCCTTCTACCACCCTTTCCCCCAGAGGTTCCTTCTAGTTCTCTATTGTTCTCTAATACCTTTACAGCTGAATGATCACTGGTCCCTATGACATTCTAGTGACTGATTAGCCACTAGACATTGTGATTAGTGCAAAGCAACTCATGGGTGTAGGATTGGTCAAAAAAAATGAAACTGCAATTAAGGCAAAAAAATGGGCAAAGGAAAAAGGGCAAATTGGCCATTAAAGCATAGTCCCTACCATTTATGACTACCCCAGAATCCCAAATCAGATTATAAGTGCATTCATCTCCACCAAAGCCTACTCTTATCTACAAGAGATCCCACTTCTGCCTCTCAATATTAAGTCTTCCTGACAGCCCTGCCTCAAATCTCACTATAACCTACCATAATCTCCATGTGTTTATCTCCAAAAATGCCTTCTGATGGAAAAATGTGTCCTCATATTCAGTCATCCTGTCAATGGGGAGCCATGGTACATTTGGGGAGGAGGGAGATTGATGGTAGACATTAAGTTCCTACAATTTGGCTGCCATGCTAGGTTAACTTTCAGTGGGGCTGTACATTGTTGAAATTGCACTGACATTTCTGTCAGGTGCTGACTATCTCTGCCCAGCTATCACAAATGTTTCCATCTTTCACTGTGATCTGTGACCCCAGATATCATTTTATTGCTCTGCCTTGTATTTCAGGGAGCCCTACCAATGATCTACACATGTTTTTTACTCAGATTCCTTCCACTGACAAGAAAGTTCAAGCTTCCCTAGCTTAATCTCAGTCAGCTAGATGCTAATGGCATCCATAGTAGATGAACATCTCACAGGAGTCTTTTCCTTGTATTTGCAAATGTAGTAATAGTAGGGAGATTGTGTCATTTGGGGCAGTGATAGGGGTTTTCTGTGTACTCATGTTAGACCTAGGTTTGTGGTGAGAATGTAACATGAGCTCAGCAGAAAAGGTTTTCGCTGAACTCAGTGTGTGACAGCTTGTAAACTATTATATGCTTTCCTCCGTGTCTTGTAAACTGTCTTGTAGCCTGGTGAAAGTGCCTAACACAATGCCTTAAACACATAGCATTGGTGATTACAGTAGAATTTTGTCACAAACCCAAAGGTCAACAATATCCAGTTCTAATAGATTCTCTATACCCACCCCTATAATTCCACAGATATAAGGCAACGTCCCAACTTCAATCTACTTGCTCCATAAAACTTATAAATATGTAGATTATGTGTCTAGGAAAAGAAGAAGTAACCTCCAGGAAAAGCTCTTGACTAAAATAGGTCTTTCCCCAGCCTAGTTCCATCTTGGTGCTTGGTATTCCACCATTTATCAATTCATTCAATAAATGTTTCTTAAATTTGTTCAACGTATGTAAATCACTACTGCTGGCTTAACCTTTGGGGTTATAAGAGTGTCTCTATAAAATGTAAACACCCTGCAGGATGCTACACAGATTAAGCTACATCACTGTTAGTCACACCTAAGTATAAATTAGTTTAGGTACTTTGCTCCTAATGGTTAGAAAGAGTGGAATTTGGGGAGTAGGAGGAGAGAAAAAAAGAAGTAATTTTGGAGAAAGTAATAGTGTCCTTGAAGGCTGCTTGGAGAGAGGCACCAGCGAGGGATTCTGAGTATCCAAGAAGTGGCAAGAAGGTATTGGGAAACTAGGAGTTAGTTATTAAGGAGTCAGGGCTCTAGAACCACAGATTTAGAGATGGAATGGACCTCATAGACCATTTAGACCACCCACCCCCATTTTATAGATGAGGAAAATAAAGCCCAGAGAAGTTAAGTGATTTGTCCAAGGTCACATAGCTGGTAAATGACAGAACTGGAATTTTAACCCACATCTTCTGGCTCCAAAACCAGTGCTTATTCTGCTTATTTTGCCTAGGGATAGCCCCGACCAAGCCCCTCTCTCAGTTCAGAGAGCTAAGATATTATTAAGCCCATCGAGGTCTTCTGCCTAGCAATAAACCACAAGGCTAATACTGCTGACTAATTTGAATAACTACAGTTGTATAGTGTATTGTTCAGGGTACCATCGAGTGGAGGATTTTCTTTGTAACGCAGCATTAAGTAGTCTGCCTTTATTGAGTCTCAATGTGTTGCTGAGCAACCTGGCAGGAAGGATTTCCTCTGCAGCAAAGTCTGTAAGACCTCTGGAGGAGAGAAGCAGTGAATGACCACTCCTCAGAGATAATAGAGGAAGCCAGAGCCCAAGTGTGTCGTTTCTCCTCATGTGTTTTGTGTTCTCCCTCTCTCTAATGTTAGGGAATAAAAGAATACAAGAGAGAGCTTTGGTTAGACCACTTCATGACAGAAGCAGACCTTCCTTGGGGGTTTGCATTGAGGGATATAACTGCGTAAACAGCAGGGTAACACTTAATTTTCAGTTAATTCAAGCCATACCTCCTTGCAAGCATGTGGGAGCCACCCCCAGGAAAATCTGTTGAAGTCACACATAAGAAGCTACATGGAAGCCAGCCCTTGTTGTTAAATTGAATTAAGTGTTTTATGTGTCACTTTTTGAAAAATAAACTGTGTGACACATATACCAGACCAGGAACTGCAGAAACACTTAAGCTGGTTTTCCCTCCCTCCTTCCCCACTAGGGAACAACTCACATCTCCTTCCTTTAGCAAATAGGCTTCCCATGGTAGATGGGTGTATGGAATGTTTAATGATGACTGTGTATCATTGTGAAGTATCATAATGAATTCTGCCCAAGCAGTTCTTATTCATGTCCAAGCCATGATGAGAATACTTGTTTTCAGTAAACACCCTGGACCTCAGTTTTCTCATCTGTAGAATGAAAATATTGAACTAGATGGGCCTTAAAGTTCTTTCAGGCCTAGAGCTACAACCTGTGATCCCATTAACATTAACAATATAGAGTTGCCTTGTATATTGTACTTTGCAATTTCAAGCATGTTATAACTCTTCCTAGATAGTGGGAGAAAGTGCTGTGCTTGGAGTGAGAAGGTCTGTGCTCAACTATGATTCAATTAGCCTTGTGACTTTAGACAAATCACTTCCCCAACTCTGAACCTTACTTCTCTCACCTGTAAATTAAGGAGACAAATACCTGCTAGATATTTCTACTAGAGAAATATCTAGTGTTTCACCTAGAAGACCAGACTTGGAATTGGAAGGATATGTCCTCTGAAGCATGTGTGTCCAATCACTTAACCTCTCAAAGCCCACAGATATCTCTCTAAGGATATAATTTACAGTAGAATTGGAATCTACATTGGTGGAGGGAGTTTCTACACTGGGATTTTCCTTCATCAAAGAAATCACAGGTCCAGACCAAATGTGGAGTGTGTCTGTGGGTGTGTGTCTGTGTGTGGGTGGGTGGGTGTATGTAACATGCTATGTTGGGGAACAAAGTGAGAGGTTATAGGGAAACAGGGTAGAAATGGTAGTGCTCAGTCCTTTTCTGCAGTTTCGTTCAGGACCAATCATGAACCAGGTTGTCCTGAAAGATAAAAGTGTTCAAAATCTTTTTTTATTTAATTTTTTGTTACATTTTAAGTTCCAAACTGTCTTCTTCCCACCCACTCCATCCTGCACTAGAGAAAGCCACCATTCGTAAATATATGTAAAACTATAATATAAGTACTTCCATTTATCAGTTATTTCTCTGGAGGTGGATAGCATCTTCCTTCACAGGTCCCTTATAATTCATTTGAGTATTTGGCATATAGCTAATTTGAGTATGGGCATCTTTTCAATTTCCAGTTCTTTGCCACCACAAAGAGAGCTACTATAATGCCCATCAGTTGGGGAATAGCTGAAAAAGTTGTGATATATGAATGTAATGGAATACTATTGTTCCATAAGAAATGATGAGAGGAAGAATTTCAGAAAAACCTGGAAAGATTTACATGAACTGATGCTGAGTAAAATGAGCAGAACAAGGAGAACACTGTACACAGTAACAACAACATGTACAATGATCAACTCTGATAGACTTAGTTCTTCTCAGAAAAGCAAGGTTCTAAGACAACACCAAAAGACTCATGATAGAAAATGCAATCCACAACCAGAGAAAAAACTATGGAGTCTGGAGGCAGATCAAAGCATACTATTTTCTCTCCTTTTTTTGTTTTGTTTTTTTCTTTCTCATGATTTTTCCCTTTTGTTCTGATTTTTCTTTTACAACATGACTAATGTGGAGATTTTTTTAATATGATTGTACATTTATAACCTATATCAGATTACATGCCATCTTAGGTAGAGGGAAGGGAGTAAGCATCAGGGTTCTCTCTTAGAATGCCCTAACTTACCAGCAGAGGCAGCCGGTTACACACACAACTCAACAACGCTAGCGTACCTTTCAGGAACAGAAGAGTCACAGCTCTGAGGTCCAAACAGAAAAGTTTATTATGATTTCTCCATGGGGAAGCCTTAAAGCCATATACTAAGGCAGGCTTCCAAAGATACCTCCCAGCCCTTGGTCTTAAATAGACCCCAGATCCACATAGCACACGTGATAGAACCCAGTTGAACAGAATTGTGAGAGGGGGAGTGCAATTACAAGGGTATGAAGGCCCCAAGGTGTGGAGACGCCAATCAGGAACAGAGGGTAACCCCACGCAAGAGAGTCCTGAGCAATGCAGTATCCCCTGGCGGGCGACAGTGCAATATGCCCTGACCTCCACATGACCTAACTAATTCCCGGGCCTCAAACACTTCCCTGTGGCATGACACAACCGCTTGCAATGTGAACCTCACAAGTAAGGAAAAAATTTAGAACTCAAAATCTTATAAAAATGAATATTGAAAACTAAAAATAAATAAATATTTTTTTAAAAGAGAGACAGATGCTTTTTCCCTGATCACTTTGAGAAACAGACATAATAGTGGTATTGCCAGGTCAGAGGATATACATGGTTTTATAACTCTTTGAGCATGATTCCAGATTGCTCTCCAAAATGTTTGGATCAGTTCACAGTTCCACCAACAGTATATTAATGTCCCAATTTTTCCACATCCCTTCCAACATTTGTTGCTTTCTTTGTCTATCATTTTAGCCAATCTGATAAGTGAGATGCAAACTTTTTAAACATTGAAACCTACTTCTTCAAAGATGGATCAATTGAAGAAAGGATTCTCACAGAAATCAGAGTAAGTCTTCGTATTTGTGAGAGGCTTCCTAGACCTCCCCAAATCAGACCCTACAAAATATAGAATGAATGAATGATTATTAAGCGTTTACTATGTGCCAGGTACGATGCTAAGTGATGGGAATACAATACAAAAGCTAGACATTCTCTGCTCTCAAGGAGTTCACATTCTAATTAGGACAAACAACATAGAGAGAAGAGGTCAACTTCACGGTGAACGGTAAAGCAGGGCTGAGGAAGAGGAAGGTAACTTTATAGTCACGTACCAGCTTGTTTTCAGACCCACTGCTGGATGGCATCTATATGTGTGTATATCTCCATCTATCTATCAATTTGGTATCTATTTATCACTTATCTAGCAATCTATCATCTATCAAACAGCTATCATCTGTTACTTGTTAAGACATTTTTTGCCATATCTGACTCTTTGTGACCCCATTTGGGGTTTTCTTGACAAAGATCCTAGATTGGTTTGCCATTTCCTTCTCCAACTTATTTTACAGATGAGGAACTGAAGCAACCAAGGTTAAGTGACTTGCCCAGGATCATACAGCTAGTAACTGTCTGAGGCCAGCTTTGAACTCATGAAGATGAGTTTTCCTGACTCCAAGCCTCATGCTCTATCTACTATGCCACCTAACTACCTGATCATCTATTTATCATCCATCTAGCTATCTGTCTGTCTGTCTGTCTGTCTGTCTAGACATAGGAACTCCCATATAAGAAAACTCCTCAGTGTGGTTCATCACATTCTTTATAACTTATAGGCTTAGAGAATTGCAGGAGTGAGTAGGGGGGATGAGATGTTTAGGAATGTTCATGAGTCATAGAGGCAGTATGTATCAGAGACAGCACTTAAACCTGAATCTTCCTGACTCCAAGGGAAATTATCCACAATATTACCACTGTCTCTCATAAATAAATACATGTGTGTGTGTATGCATGTGTTATATATACATATACATGTTTATATATCATCTCATATATAATGGTATTATATATTATTTTATGAGTTAATAATGTTATATAGTCCATATTATAAAATATATAATGTGAATATATATACATATATACACTATAAAAATATATGTAGCTACCTCCCCTCCAAGGTAGTTGTGGAGCACTTTGTAACTCTTAAAATGCTATACAGATATTAGCTATGTTTATAATTCCACATCATCCTTCACTGCACATTTCTGGAAGATTGTGAAACAAAGAACATCAAAATAAGGAAACAGCTTGCTGTTACTCTATAAAAGCTAATTAGTCAAAGGTCTTCAAGTATTTTATAAATAACAATTAATTCTCCCAACACCCTTGCAAAAAAAAAGACCCTAGCAAGTATATTTAAAATCATCTTACCAGATGGTCAAATGAAAAAACAAAGAAGTCAACAGTGGGGAGTTAGACACTCTTTGACAGTCAAGCTAGCAAATTCCTAGAGCAGATCAACAAAGGAGACTGGAGATTTATTCTTCTGGAAGGGCTTTCAATGAGGATTAAGTAATATGGGAAGTAACTCTGCTTCATCTAAGTCCATAACGCATAATTATAAGGATTCTGGTGAGATTTTAAGGTGAACTGTTACCTTCTGTGGAACTTTGTTGAAGTTGAGGTACCCTCTCTGGAAAAGGGACATCTACCTTGATTTCTGTGCAAGACGCATTTCCTTTAATGGCCCAATTAACAAAGAAACAGGTTTAGAAAGTTTGAAAGCTTTTTCCTTCCCCGCCTTCTCAGAGTCAAGAAGACCTAAGTTCAAGTGTCATGTCTGACATATACTGGCTCTGTGACCCTGGGAAAGTCACTGAACCTTGCAGTTCACCCACTCCACCCCACCCCAGCAAACGCTCTTAGGTTCTAAGTAACAGAGGAGATAAACTACATTGGGAAGTTTCCTTATATGGGGATTCTCATGTCTATGAAATCACATCTCATCCCAAGAGAGGAAGGAAGGGTGAGACAGACAGAGAAAGACATAGAGATAGAAACAGAGACAGACAGACAGACAGAGAAAGAGAGGGAAGATTATTATTTTTGACAGTCATCTGGCAAAAAGGAATCCTTCCTGGGTGGATGTAGGGTTCCCCTATGGACTGTTGCTTTTTACAATTGAATTCAAAGTACCATACTCCACCAGTGTAGGTCCATCTGTCTAAGGAAAGGCCCATGGGCCAGCCAGAAACACTGAGGGAAACACCCCTTTAATGAGTTAGGGTGCTGTGAATAACAAGTAAAACAATGGGAGTCAGTTCAACACAAAGTTTTATTAAAAGCAATGTGGGAGAGAAGAAAAGGAAAAGGGAAAAAAGGATCTGACACACAACTCAGGCATATACAGTAACATAGAGTATAACTTATGTAAGGACGGTGCTGCATTGGGAAGCACAAAGACACAGGCCCATTCAGTAGAAAGGGGGTGCTCCAGCAGGAAGGTATGCTCATGTCTGAGTGGAGGGTGTGCTCCAAAGTGCTTTGCTGAGAATGGGGCTCTTATTCTCTGATTTTAGGTGCTAACACACACACACACACAGTAACACACACACACACACACACACACACACACACACACACACACCCCAACTAGTCAAGTTGCATATCAGTGGTAAGAGCAAAAAATTATTTTAGGGATTTGTCATTAAGAAGAAAAAACAAGTTGGTGTTAGAGAAAATGTTATTTGGGGGACACAGGGGCTACCTATCACCTTTGAAAAATGTTATTATCAGTATTTTTCCACAAGGATGCTCTATAAACTTATAGCCTTCTTTAAGGGGAGCCTATCATGATAACCTCAAAACAATCAGGCCTAATCTTACAATGGTTTCCATGGATAGAACAGAACTGTCCAAAAGTAGAATTTCTACAGACAGACTTTGTTTAATTGTGTTTCACAGATGTTGCATCTTTTACAGATTGAAGGTTTGTGGCAACCCTCTCTCAAGCACATCTACTGGTGTCATTTTTCCAACAGCATGTGTTCATATCATGTCTCTCTGTCATATTTTAGTAATTCTTGCAATATTTCACATTTTTTTGTTATTATCATGTCTGTCATGGTGATCTGTGGTCAGTGATCTCTGACGTTACTCTTGTTATTGTTTGGTGGCACCAGGAACTGCCCATATAAGATAGGAAACTTAATCAATAAATGTTGTTTGTGTTCTGACTTCTCCACCCACCTGCCGTGCCTCATCTACTCTCTCCAATTCTCTAAGACACAACAATATTGAAATTAGGCTAAGTAATAACCCTACGATGGCCTCTAAGTGTTCAAGTAAAAGGAAGAGTCAATGATTGTCAATAACAAGAGCCAACTGATGCTGTCTTATTTTAAGAAATTGCCATAGCCACTCAGCAAGCACCACCCTGATCTGTCAGCAGCCATCAGCACTGAAGCAAGACCTCCCACCAGCAAAAATATCAAGACTTGCTGAAGGCTCAGATGATGGCTAGCATTTTTTAACAATAAAGTATTTTTTAATGAAGGTATGTACCCTGGTTTTCTTTATACTTAATAATATCATACACTTAAAGACTGCAGTATAGTGTAAATATAACTTTAAATTATACCCAAAAATTTGTGTGACTTGCTTTATTGCAGTGGTCTGAAACTGAACCCACAATATGCCTGAGGTGTGCCAGCAGATTTTCTCATAGAGTCATAGATCCGCTACCACTGGAGAGTTCATTTAGAAGTTGGACAAACACTAGTGGAAGGAAACGTTGTTCAAGTATGAACTGGACTACATGGCCTCTGAAGCCCCTTCGAACTGAACCTCCAAATCAATGCTCCTTAAAGACAGATTCCCAATCTAATAGCATTCTATCATACAGCAATGAGCTCCTTGATTTTATTTTTTAATTTTTTAGTTTGTTGATTTTAGAAAAACATGGATAAACTTGCACAAAATAGTGAAGAGTGAAATGAACAGAAGCAAGAGAGCATTTTATATAGTAATAGCAATATTGTTTTAAAAACAACTTTGAGCAACTAAGTAATTATGACTATAATAAATACCCAAATTAACAACAAAAGACATGTGAAGGTAGATGTGATTTATCTGCATCCAGAAAAAGAACTGATAAACAGAAGTATGGCTAAAATTATTTTATCTATGTGTGTATATACATATATGTGTGTGTGTGTGTATACACACATTTGTGTCTAATAGTAGCCATCTCTAGAACATGGGAGGGAGAAAAAAATTTGCCTAACTTTTATTAGATATTGAAAGGGATAGCAAGTACATGATAGATTTGCAGTTTCATATGCATTCATCTTTTTTTAATTATACTATGCCGTGGAAAAAAAAAAAAGAAATTAATTTGTGCTTTTTCCTATCAGAACAGTGGTTAGTTTGAACAGAAAATCATGCTGTATTTATTCACGGAAAAAACTCATACTCTCCAGTGATTACAAATTTATTTATTCCATGCTATCCCGTAGGATATATTATTTTTCAGTCAGGTTTACTCTTCATAACTCCATTTGGGGAGTTTTTAGCAAAGATACTGGAATAGTTTGCTATTTTCTTCTCCAGCTCATTTTACAGATGAAGAAACTGAGGTAAACAGGGTTAAGTGACTTGCCCAGGGTCATACAGCTAGTAAGTGTCTGAGGCCAGATTTGAACTCAGGAAAATGAATCTTCCTGACTCCTGGTCCTTCATTCTATCCACTGTGCCACCTAGCCGCCCTGTAGATATAATAAATTGCTAATACTCCACATTAAGCTCAGTTATTTCTCATTTATCTAGGTGACTTCTGTTTATGAGCAGGAAAGATAAAGTCTTGATTTTTTGGCCTACTAGTCCCAAGTGTTCTTTGCCACTAAGCCCCACCCTTGTGTCCTTCAGAAACAGAGAAAAATGTGGTACCAAAATTCTATCTTGGCAAAGCTAGAGCTCTTATCTTTGTGAGAAAGTTATCAGCAGGGAATTCCCAGCACGATAAACTTACTGTGAGTCCTTGTCTTAAAAATCATAATGGGTTATCACCATATCTCAGCAAGACTCATATTGGCTATGAACCCTTTAGACCCAAAATCAGCCATGTACTGTAACAAATTGTCTGAATCAGAATAAGCGGCCATGAGAGCCTAGAAACCAAGAAGAAAGAATCCAGGCAAAATGCTTTGTCCAAGATTTATGACAACGAAGAGTCAGAAGAGAAATCATAGAGAACAGAGAGAGCAGCAAGGGGTCAGGTGAGGTATAACCACTGGAAATTTTGTACTATAAAGGAAAAACTAGGAAGCATTTGTTAGTTGTCAGGTTCACTCAGTCTAATCAATCCACATGTATTAAGTGATTACTATGTGCCAGGCCCTGAGCTAAGCACTGAAGATGGCGTCTGGTGAAGTACAGGTGACCATAAGATCACTCTTCACTCCTCTCTCTGTCTCTATATTTCTTTCTGTCTCTTTCTCCCCTCTCACCTTCCTCTCTTTTTTGGACCATACGTGTTGGTAGCTTCTGATTTTGGACCATCATTGTAGGTAACTTCTGATTTAAGACTCCTTTTACCAAGGAAGGAAGGGAATGAGTATCTTTTAAGCCCCTACTATGTGCTAGGCACTCTGCTTTTCAAATACTAACTCAATAATCCTCACAACCCTGAACTCAGAACTTCACTAGTAACCTAGGAAACTGGATTAGTTTGCTCCAATATAGACAAGTTGCTGGGGCACCCCATCAGTGTCATTGGCAAAAAATCAAAATAAAACCACAACCAATTAAAAAGAAAAAGTTCATATTTAGTTGTCTTAAGTAGTAGAGGAAGAAGAGGGAGTCAGGATTTTTTGAGAACCTTTGAAATCCATATTTGAATCAGGGTTTCTTGATAGGGCTAACAATTTCTTTGAAATGCTATTCTAGTGAGGCAGCTAGGTGGCGTAGTGGATAGACAGAGCACTGACCAGAGTCAGAAGGACCTGAGTTCAATCCAACCTCGGATACTTGACACTTATAGCCATGTGGCCCTGGGCAAGTCACTTAACCCCCATTGCTCAACCAAAAAAAAAAAAGAAGAAGAAGAAGAAATACCATTCTAACCCAGAGGCAGTCTGGTAAAATAAATAGAAAGCCAACCTTGTCATCTTGAAGATCTAAGTTCGAATCTTACCTCTCCTAACAGACTGGCTATGTTACCTCGGGCAAGTCATTTAACCTCAGAGCTGCTCTTGAAGGAACAAATCTCCAAGTGCAATTCTCTAAGACAATAAGTTGTGTTACAGTTAACCTCCATTGGCAAAGGGAGTTTCCCCTTTGGAAAGAGCATACATCAATTAAATCACAGATACAGTTCAAAACAAACTATTTCAACAAGTATCTATTAAATGTGTGCTCTGTGCCAGGGACCAGGGATACAAAGACAAAAATGAAGCAATCCCTGAGGCGAGGAAGTCACAACTGGGTTTGGAGTTCAAATCTCACTTCTGGCATTTTCCTGCTAGCTTTGTAACTCTAATCCACCACTTTAACTCAGACAAACTCTTATTTTTGCCACTGTGAAACCCTGCCTTCCATAATTCATTAGCCTCAATGACTATCGACAAATCTTCATAAAAGCATCCCTTGTCATTGTTTTTCAATCTTTTTTTTTTTTTTGAGTTGTAAAAGCCTGAATTTAGTGATATTAAATCATAGGTGGTCACAATCTGTGTTCTGTTAAAGGAGTTCCCACACTGCGCATTCCTACATTGACAGTATCATAGAACTTTCCTGGCTGATACTATTCTAGTAAAATGTGACCTCAAACTAACCCTGGACTAACCTTGGACCAACTTAACGTCTGTCTTCACTAGGCCTGTGGACTCCCCTGCTTTTTTACTTAGGAAGAAGGTGAAACAATCACATTGCTGCTGAAGGATTTGAGTCAGGCTCCAAGCCGGGGCATGTGTCTCACAGAAATAAATATCAAACAATGGCCATTGTAGTCATTTTCTCCAATGAGAAGAGAAATGATTCTCTCTGAGGTAAAAGCAGAGTGTAGCATGATCTCTATCACTCACCTCTATCCCCATACAAATGAACTGTTAAGTAAAGAGTTGGATTGCTCCTAACTGAGGTAGACAGAACTTTGAAAACATGGAACTAAATGGAGAAAAACACTTCCTTCAGAAACATTCGAATTCAGAATCAATTCCCCACCCACCACCCCTTCAAAAAAAAATAATATCCACATGTGGCCAGAGGTTTAGTACTAGGTCCTGACTCTTACATCAAAAAAGATAGTAAGACAATGATGGAAAGGGAACATTGCTGTTCTGTGAGAAATTGTCCAGTTTGAGGTTCAGGAACCATGGCGGAACAAGTGAACAGTGGCCAAAATAAGGGCATTTGCCAGCTTTGCTGTTTTTCAACAACATCCTACAAAGAATGAGCAGGCCTAATGGTCTGGATCTGTCAACATCAGACGTATTGAGCCTTCTGGTGGCACCTCCTTCATAGGGTTTCTAGGTTGTTGGTGGCAGGGGAGAAAGAGAGACAGAGAGAAGTGATCTTTGAGTCATGAAGACATGCATTCCAGTCCTGCTTCTCACATAGACTGGCTATGTGACCTTGAGTAAGTCATTTGATCTCAGTGCTCCTGGCAATTCTCTAAGATTAGAAATTGCATTACAAGGAGCAGTCTGCCCTGGAAGGAGGATTTTCCCCCAAATGAGGCAAATAGTAGAAAACAGTTGTAGAAGCCATTTACAATCTCTATAAATGCCACAGCTAATCATTATTATTATTGCCACGTAACCTTAAGGTTCCCTCTAACTCTGAAATCCCTTCATCATAAGGCGTTTGGATTCGGGTGTGTTCGTGTGTTGGGGTTTTGGGTGAGCGTGCTCACTTTGCTTTGCTTTTGTTTTTCAGCCTGCTCACTTAAAAACTCTCCATTCTTTTACAGGTTTGCACAGGTGGCTCCAAGATTGTCTCTTTTTTCTTCTCAGAAATAAGCTTGACTTTCTGGTTACACTCCCTACCCTCAGTCACACCCACCCCTTCCTTTGTATTAAGTGACAGTGTGGGACTTTCTCTAGCCGAGAAGTCAAGCCCCAAACTCCAAGTGAACATAATTTAATGGCTCAACCATTGACAAGCGCTGCCACCACTAACTAGGTGGTAGATATCCCCCCTCTCTACCCACTCTCCCACAGAGGGTTTAGGACTTCACACACAACGCAGGCTCCTTCATCCCCGCGGCACCTTTCAGCTTCAGAGTCTGGCTGGGATTCCTGCCCATAGGATCATGTATCCCTCTCTGCCACTGTAACACCCAGCTCCACAGATAGGAAAGCTGTAATTGTTTTTCCATTCCGGGAGCTCCGGTGTCTCGCTCCACAAAGTCAAAATAGCAGGAGCCTTTTGAACTAATCAGAATGGAAGTGTGATTGGCTGCTGCCCACTCTCCTCTGCGGAGTGCCCCCCTCTCCACTCCGCCTGTTTCAGCCAGTTTATAAGGCAGCACTTAGCCTGCTCCGGCTGTCTGGAAACAATAAGGTCATGTTCTAAGTCCCATTTGCCTTGGTTGAGAGGCAATCACACATTCTCCTTCCCAGGTGATGATCACTCTGACACCAAGAAAGATATGACTGGAGGCCAAAGTAATCCATTTCCCTGGGTGCTGAAATTATTCAATTTCTCTTTCAAAAACCTGTGGGTTATGCTGGTTTGGTTGAGTTTTGTCTAGAACTGATTTGAGATATCAAAAAAACAGGAAAAAATTGCAAACATAGTTGAAAATACAGTCTGGGGTCCTTTACAACATAGTTCTCCTGGGGAAGGTATCCATTATTGAGATAAGGCACAGTGAACAAAAACCTTAAGGACTAAGAAAGCAAGTGCGTGTCAGGGCTATTTGTGATTGCCATAGCAACTAAAAGGCAACTAAGATGCCCATAAAAAAAACATCTACCAGTAACAAAGATTTTTCAATGCCCAACAGGTACAGGACTCTGCTCTGGGTATTAGGAAATTCCAAAGTCCCTCCTCATCCCATTAAGGAGCCCACAAATCTAAATAGGGAGTACTAGAGACATGAATAACAAACTTTATGTATAGGAACAACCAGTAAGAAAGATGCCTAAGGGACTGAGGAGCCTCTTTTTTCATGGAATTTCAGCATTGGAAGGTACCACAAAACCATCGATTTAGAGCTGGAAAGAACCTCAGTGGCCATCTTGTCAGATACTCTTATTTTACAGATGAGGAAAGGTATGTGACTTTACTAAGGTCACACAGCTCAATAACTAGCAGAAACAGGCTTCAGACGTAGGTTTTGTGACTTTAACTTCAGCTCTGTTTAGACCATCCAGTCTAACCTGTATCTGAATAAGAATTCTTTGTTGATGAAGCCAGTTGACAATTCAAAAATCCCAGTGAGTGGACTACCAGAAAATTGCCATTAACCATTGTTTTCTCTATAAAGAGGGAATATCTGAGAAGTGCTAATCATGGCACAGTAAAATAAATGACTTTAAAACAACCTGGGTTCATACCCTGGATCTGCCACTTCAAGTTTTATGACTGTGAGCATCTCTTAACTTCTTCTGGCCTCAGTGCCCTCATATGTAAAATAAAAGTGTAGGACTTAATGACCTCTAAGTCTCTTCCAGCTCTAGGTATATTCTCCTATGAACACTTGGATTCATAGTGCATCCTCTCTGCTTCAAAGTCTCTGGACCTCTTTTTTTTTGTTGTTATGGACAAGGAGAGAAGGAGGAGCCAGTGAAGGGAGGAGAAGGGGTAAAGTTAGAGCAAGAAAGTGGGATCTGTATCTAGAAGTCTCTGGTTAGAACCTCATTTTGCATCCAACTGTATAAAACACCTTATAATTTGCACATTGAACATAAATTAGTCTTGTACAAAAATTTTCTCCCGGCCATCCTGTTTCCTATTATATCATGGTTCCTCTCAGCTTTCTTCTTCTATAGAGAAATGGGTGATACTCTATAATTCAGTCTTAAAGAAAAAAACAAGTCTTTCCCCTGATCCTACCACACCTGGCACTACCTACTACCATTTTCTGACTGACAACTCCACAGACCAGTTACCCAAAGGGGGGAAAAAATATAAAGCTCACTCTTTATCTGTATCGTCATAAACTCTTTGAGAATGAAGGACTTCTGTTCTCTTTGTATGACTCATAACCACTAGTTTGAAACAGATTAGTATTGTATGGTTGAGCTCAACTGAAGATGCATCTGATTTTAATCAGTTGATCAAAAAATATTTGTTGAAAAGTGTACTTTGCACTACACAAAGAAATCTATGATTTCTTTAAACCGTACAGATCACAACCCACCCATATCTGTTCAACCAGTCCAACTCTTATCTATGTGCTTCCATAAGTTCTTCATAGTGAAGCTATCCAATTTACTGAGGGCTTTCATGACTTTCTCTTAATATTATTAGAATCTCAATATAGCATTTAAACAAATGTCCACTGGTTACGACCAGATATTTTTAGACCAGGTATTTCCTTGATAACATCATTCATCCCTCTTCTTGTAACTCCTTATCAGTCATATGCTACCACCCACCCTAATTTACCGTTCACACCATCTGACTGATAGTCTTTTTTTAAATTTTTGTTTGTTTTGCTTTTTTCTTTTAAATATTATTTTATTTTTTATAATTACATGTAAAGACAATTTTTAACATTCTTTTTTTTATCAATTTGGCTTCCAAATTTTCTCCCCTCCCTCTCACCTCCCTAGGTTGGTAAACAATTTGATATAGTTTACATATGTGCACTGATACCCATTTTCAGTTCTTCAGAGATTTAAGTGTTCCATGACTAATAGACATATAACAATACTAGAAAAATGTGGATATTAAAAAGATGGTTCTATTTCTGGGGGAAAAAAACTTTGAAATATCCCAAAGGCTGTCTCTCCTATTCTATTATGGGTCCAACTGAATGTCCATTTTCAGTACATATCTAAGATGAATAGATTGATGGCTTTGCTCTATAAAAGTAAAAAATATGCTTCCCACACTTTAAGGAGCTGTAGCGCCAATGCAAGATTTACAGCGCCCACGATCACAATAGAGACCGTGACTATAACTATCCCATGACATTTGATCGCAAAATATGCCAGACTTTCCAGATAAAGGATAAAGTTGAAGGATTTATTTAGACACCAGAAAACTGAATCCCAAAACCAGTAAGCCAAAGTACCAAAGATATTCAGAAGCTATAATAATGCTGAGAGCCACAGCATCCTTTAGCCTTCCCACAAGAGATCAACATTGACTCACAAAACCCTCTATCTCTTTAATGAGCTCCTCCGTCTCCAGCTGTCAGACTCACTCTCTGACCCAGCTTCCTCTGAGCAGCCCTAGGGGGCAGAGTTTACTCTCAAAGCAGGGAAGCTTCTTGTGTCCTCTAGGGGGCAGAGTTTATCTTCACAGCAAGAGAGCTCTTCAAAGTCCTCCCTTAGGTCTATTAAGGGGCAGGGAAGGTCTTCAAATTCCCATTCCCATTACAGGAGCTCAGGATTTTGTTGAGACAAAATTAGCAAACATGAAGAAACTGGAAAGCAATTAGATATTAAATTGTTTCCTATAGACTGTAAGTGATGGAAAAGTTCGGTGTCAGCTGACATAGAGTAGAAAGTAGAACCTGAGCTAGATGAAAGAAAATATTCCTAATGAGGGGAAAAGGGCATGAACAAGGACTTGGAGGTCAGAGTGAGCCCAGTGTAGATGAGAAACAGTTAGGAGACCTGTTTGACTGGAAGGAGAGGATGCATGTGCTCTGGAATGGTAGGAAATAAGGTTGTATGGATAGAAAGGAAGCAGATTACAAAGGTCTTTAAAAGCTAAGAAGAGTTTTGATTTGATATGATAGACCAGAGGAAACTTCTATAAATCCTGGGCAAGGCAGTGACATGATAATACATCAGATCCCCTAACACTAGATACTCAAAGGACTCCAGCAACAGCAGAGAGCTTTCTGTTATAGGATCCGCACTGGAGATGCTGACTAGTTCCCAGCAGCAGATTTGGTCAGAGTTGGAGGATTTTCACAAAGTGGAGTCCTTCTGGAAGGACTTTCTATGTTCCCAGCCCCCATAAACTCAGAAAAACCATTTCCCTCTAGGCAGTAATTCAGTTGCACAGGCAGCCTCCCATCTGGAACTTCCCTGTAAGAACAACAACCACCAAAAAAAGGCACTTTTTTTCCTAAAATTGTCTTTATGGAAAGATTTATGAGAGTGGAAACATATCCCAAGGGGTGGGATGGAAGCCTCATTTAAGGGGTCATTTTAGTCTGGAGTGGGAAAAGACATGGTGAATTTACAAAAAGATGTTCCACTGGTCCCCAGGGGGTAAGCTAGATGACCAGATTATTCTTTCCCATTTCCAATGTCTATGATCCTTCTGTATATTTTTGAATGAATATTTGATTGATTTAGGGTAGAAGATTGGCCATTGAATGAGAAAAGGGATTTCTTTTCCTCTTTATTTCTTTCTCTTCATTCCTCCCTCTGTCTTCCCAGAGACCCAACTGACTAGAGGCAGGATGAGCAGGCTCAAAGAAGAAGAAATAAAAACAATTAGAAAATTATTAGAGGTCATGTCCTTTAATTTTTCAACCACATCAAAAAAAAAAAATAGACCAGAGCTCTATGTCTCCTGAGTAAGACCATTTTCTCCTTTTCTTTTGGTAGAAGGATTGAACAAGCATGTTCTTCTAAACATTTTGATTTAGGATTGAAACTACACTTCTTCCTTTCCCATTCCCATAGAGAAAACACATGAACAATCTTTTTTTTCTACTCTGGAAAACCCATTTTGTCTCATGCTTTGTTTCTAAAAGGGCCTCCACAGTAGAGAAAGTGTGGCACAATAAGAAGAGGGCTGGAATAGGAGTCAGAGTCCCTGGTTCCAAATCTTGGCTTACTTATTTACTACCTGCATGACCTATTTACTACCTACAAGTCACTAAGGTTCCTTGGACCTCAGTTTCCTCATCTATAAAATGAAAGAATTGAACAAGATCAATCAGTTAATACATAAGGCACCTACTATATTCTAGGCACTGAGCTAAGCCCCAGAAATACAAATAAAATAAATGAAATAATCCCTACTCACAAGGACAATAGGAACATTACTAAACATATATAGGATCAATATAAAAAGAATAAATACAAAGAAGTAAGATATATAGTAACTCAAGAGGGAGAACACTAGCATTTGAGATGAGGAAAGGCTTCAAACAAAAGGCACTGCTTAGGCTGCTGCATTTTGAAAGAAGAGAGATATTCTATGAGGTGGGGGGGAGGAAGGGGTACATTATAGGAATGGGCTAGAAGAAGGAGTGTTGAGATAGAAGTGAGAAACAGAGAGAAAGACAGTTTAGACATCTGAGGTCCCTTCCAAGTGAAAATTCATAAACAGGCAATTTTCAGATGAAGTGATCAAAACTATCTATGGTCATATGAAAAAATGCTCTAAATCACTATTGATTAGAGAAATGCAAACTAAAACAACTCTGGTGTACCACCTCATACCTATCAGATTGGGTAATACGACCAAAAAAAAAAAAGAGGAAAATGATAGATGTTGAAGGTAATGTGGGAAAATTGGGGCACTCGTGCACTGTTGGTAGAGTTCTGAACTGATCCAACCATTCTGGAGAGCAATTTGGAACTAAGCTTAAAGGGCTATCAAATTGTGCACACCCTTTCATCCAGCAATACCACTACTAAGTCTGTATCCCAAAGAGATCAAAAGGGAAGAGGGGGAGAAGGACCTATTTGACAAAAAAATATTCATAGCAGGTTTTGTTTTAGTGGTGGCAAAGAATTGGAAATTGAGGGGATGACTATCAATTGCAGAATGGTTGAACAAGCTGTGGCATATGAATGTAATGAAATACTATTGTGCTATAAGAAATGATGAGCAGGTGAATTTCAGTGAAACCTAGAAAGACTTAAATGAACTTATGCAAAGTGAAGTGAGCAGAACTAGTACAACTCTGTACACAGCAACAGCAATACTGTATAATGATCAACTATGAATGATTTAGCTCTTCTCATCCATACAATGATCCAAGACAATTTCAAAGGACTCATGATGAAAAATACTATCCACTCCAGAAAAAGAACTGATGGAGTCTGAATGCAGATCAAAGGATACTACTTTTTCACTTTATTTTTTTCATGGTATTTTTTCTTTTGGTTTGTTTCTTCTTTCAAAACATGACTAATATTAAAATACATTTTAGGTGACTGCACATATATAACCTAGGTCAAATTGCAAATCTTACAGGTGGGAGGTGAGGGAAGGAGAAAATTTGAAACTCAAATTTTTTAATGAATGTTAAAAATTATCTTTACATGTAATTTGGAAAAACGAAAGGCTACTTTAAAAATTCATGATCTGATAATCCCTAGTAGGGAAAGAAACAGAAATCCTCAGATTTCTCCTCATTTACCACCTAGCTGTACTCATTTTAGCCTTCTATGGTTTTTCCACCATGCCTCCAAGTAAACTCATCACTTGGAAATCTTATTATCTTGAAAGATCTAATTAGCCTTATTACTCACAACTCATTGGTACCCTCTGCTGCTCTGAATGGAGGGTAGAACCATAGATTCCTTCATTTAAGGAGAGGGAACAAAATCAGCATCTCTTCAGATATGTCATTTCCCACCTGACTGCATTCATTTTGGAATTCTTTAGCTTCTCCATTACATCCTAAAGCCGTACCTACCCAACCCCCAAAGGGCAGAGACTGCCTTTCTTTTTTTCACATTTGTATCCCCAGCAATCAACACACTAGCACATACTATGTGCTTAACAAATATTTATTAACTATTGACAAATGCTATCACCTTCCACTGACATGGAACAAATTATCAAAAAAAAAATTCTAAGACTCTTACACATTTGACTCTTGTTCTTACGCGTTTTATGTCAATTCATCATGATATGAGCCTGGCATGATGCTGGTGGGTATGACCCAAAATAAATAGCTTTATCCCATGTATGCCAAAAATCATTCAAAATTGACTAGGAATCTGAAAAAGGTTTTCCATTTTAAAAATTCTCAGATGAACTGTTCCCAAATCTCTGAGAAACCTACCCTTCCCAAAACTAATACTACAAGAGGCACTGGAATAAGATACACAAGAAAATCCTGAGGGACTTGTCCCTAAAGAAGTCAACATCATTGGAGAAACAAAACTCTCACAAGACGATAGCTCTTGCTTACAGGTCTCTGTTTCTCTGCTCATGCAGTCACCACCATCACCTTCTAATGGACTACCACAAAAATCCTGAATTTATCTCCCTGCTTCAAGTGGTTCCCAGCTCCAATGCACCCTCCACACAGTTGCCAAAGTCATTTTCCTAAAGTGCAGGTCACTCATGTCAAAAATGCTTGCTCAGAATCCAGTGGCTCCCTATAACCTCTCAGGTCAGATATGAACTTGTTTGTCATTTAAAGTTCTATACAACCTGTTCCCTTGCTACTTTCTTGTCTTCTTACACATTTCTCTATTTCACAGAAAACCTGTCCCACTTGCTGTCCTCCCACATGAAGCTCCATCTATCTTCTCTGTGCCTTCACATTGGCTGTGCCCCATACCTAGAATGCTCACCATCCTAAGCTCCACATCTTACAATCCCTGGCTTCCTTCAAGATTCAGCCCAACTGACAAATGGTCAAAGAATATGAACAAGTAGTTTTCAAATGAAGAAACCAAAACAATTTGTAGTCATATAAAAAATGTTCTAAATTATTATTTATTAGATAAATGCAAATTAAAACAAACTTAGGATATCATTTTACACCTACAAGATTGGTTAAAATGATAGAAGAGGAAAATGACAAATGTTGGAGAGGATGTGGAAAAATTGGTACACTAATTCACTAAAACACTAAAGAAATTATAAAATGATCCAACCATATTGGAGAGCAATCTGAAATTATGCCCAAAGAGTTACTAAGCTATCTATTCCCTTTGACCTAGAAATACCACTATACGGTCTATTTCCAAAGATGATTAGGGAAAAGAAAAAGAACCTGTACGCTCTAAAATGTTTATAACAGCTCTCTTTATGGTGGTAAAGAACTGGAAATTGCAGGAATTCCCATCGTTTGGGGAATAGTCGAACAAGTTGTGATACATGATTGTGATAGAATACTACTGTGCTATAAGAAATGATACGGTGGTAGAGTTTAGAAAAACATGGAAAGATTTGTACAAAATAATAAAAAGTGAAATGAGCAAGAGAACATTGTATACAGTTACAGCAATATGTTTTCAGAACAACTTTAAGTGAAAAACTTATTTTGCCTATTATAAATACCCAAATTAATTATAAAGGACATTGAAGAAAGATGCTATCTATATCCAGAGAAAGAACTGATAACTAGAAGCAGGTATAGAATAATTTTATATGTGTGTGTGTGTGTGTGTGTGTGTGTGTGTGTGTGTGTGTAATGGTATCCATCTCTAGAATTGGGTGGTGGGGAAAGGGAAGAAAAAAAAAGAAATTTACCTGATAATTTTAATATATATTTGAAAGAAATAGCAAGTTGTACATAGTAGATTTGCAGTTTCATATACAATCATCTTTTTTATTGTAATATGTGATGGAAATGTTTGTTTTATCCCATAAATTAAAAACTCCCCCGGCCTGCGGGGCACAACTTGGACCCTAGAAGAGAAAGAGGGACGGGGGACAAGAAACACAAAGAATGGAGACAAGACAGGCTTTCTGATCAAGTCTCATTTATTGAATGCAAGGGCATGAGTATATAAGGAAATAGAGGATTTCCACAGGTAGATAAGCCACAGGATGTTCCAGTGAGATAAAGCATTCCAGAGAATGGTATGCAAGGAAGCTGACCAGCCACGAAATGTTCTGATAAGATATTGTAAAACATTGACCAGGTGTTGTCACAAAATACTAGAATTTTCCACTGGCCCCCAACAGGTCCCCCTTATTTATTAATTAAAGAGGGGTGATACATGCTCCCAGATCTGTGCCTGTCTTAGGTTGTCCCTATGGGGAACAGGCTTACCCGTCATGGGGT
>CM053587.1:137082227-137114469 GCA_028646515.1 Pseudochirops corinnae | reverse complement strand
TTGTACAATGTGAAAGTATTTGCAGATCCTATACATGATTGCACGCTACCATGGGGGGGCGGGGAAGGGAGGGGAGAAAATCTGAAACTCAAGTGATTGTGGAACTGAATCTTGTAAATTAAAAGTAAATGAGTAAATAAAAAAAAAACTCAATGTGGATTTTGTGCCTGATTAACGGAACACAGTAGAAAGAGCACTGGCTGTTGGGTCAGAGAACCCAGGTTCAAATACTACATCTGACGCCACCTATGAGAACTTGGGCAAATCACTTAACTTACCTAGACTGATTATGCTCATCTGTAAAACATGGGAGTTGGACCAAACGGTCCCTCAGGGCTCTTCTACCTCTATAGCTATGATCCTATGACAAACAATTCGATGACAAAACAAGGTAACATATAATCAGTTACAAAACTGTTTCCAAGGAGGAAGAGATCATTGTGAAGAAGTTACACAAGACTTTCTCCAAGACTTGAGTCATCTTTTAAAAATGGGTTTGATTTTGATAGGTAGAGGGGGAAAAAAGGGCAACCTAGGAATGGGAAAGAGCATAAGCTATAGCACAGAATGAGAATTAGAAAAGTATAGTAGAAAAAGCACTGAACTTGAAGTCAGAAAACATGTGTTTGAATTACAGGCCTGACATTTATTACCTATCTAGCCATGAACAAACCCCAGTCTCCAAAGGTGTAACACAGATATGCAACATTTATGTAAACTCTTGGTTCAAGCCCAACTGTACTGGCAAGTCAAGTCCCCAGATCCAGACTCATCCTCTATCCCCTCTCAGGCTTCTTGGGGCAAACTGAAGGGGACTGGATGCTTTTTCTAACATTCTTGGCTTAAGTTCTGGTATGTTCCTCCAATATCATTGCCAGTGATGCTTAATTCAACATCATTTACCAGTGCCAGTTAGTATCTTCCCAATTGGTTGGTTGGCTGGTTGTCCTTTGTTCTTGAAGAGGGCCAAAATGGCATCACTATGTTGGAGCAAGGTACAGTGTGTCCCACTGTAGCTGATCAGAACAATGTGAGCTCAGAAGGCCCTACCATAGGTTGAGCATGAATAGTCCATATAAACATTTGGAGTGGAGATGTCTCTAAATTTGCATATCTCATATTTCTTTAGAGCTACTTCAATTCTGCTTCACCCACGAGCACAGCTCCTCTGATACAGGCACCTCATGCTTGGCAGTCCTTTGCCAGCAACTCCCATATCAAACAATCAATTCCAAAGTTCTTCAGAGATACCTTGATAGTGTCCTTGTATTGCTTCTTCTGACCACCAAGTGAGCACCTTCCTTGTGTGAATTCTCTGTAAAATAGTCCTTTAGGCAAATATACATGTGGCATTCTAACAACATGGCCAGCCCATCAGAGATGTGCTCTCTACAAGTAGAGTTTGAATGCTTCACAGTTTAGCTTGAGAAAGGACCTCAGAGTCTGGAACCTTATCTTGTCAAGTGATCTTCAGAATCTTCCTAAGACAATTCAAATGGAAGTGATTTCATTTCCTGACATGGTGCTGATATACTTTCCAGGTTTCACAGGTATACAACAATGAGGTCAGCACAATGGCGCTGTAGACCTTCAGTTTGGTAGGCAGTTTAATACTTCTTCTTTCCCACACTTTCTTTCAGAGCCTCTCAAACACTGAGTTAGCTCTGGCAATATATGCATCAATCTCATCATCTACACGTACATCCCTAGAATGTATACTGCCAAGGTAAATGAACTTATCCACAGTATTCAAAACTTCTCCATTTGCTGTAGCCAATGGTTCCAAGTATAGATGGTGTGGTGCTGGCTGGTAAGAACCTGAGTTTTATTCATGTCAATTGTTGGGCCAAAATTAGCAAAAGCAGCAGTGAATCAATCCATACTTTGTTGCATCTAAACCTCAGGCTGCATTGAGTGCACAATCATCTGTAAACAAAAAATCATGCACCACCTCTCCCTTCACTTTAGTCTTGGCTTGTAGCTTTTTTAATTTAAATAATTTACTATCCGTCTGGCAGCTGACCTTGATGCCATTTTCATCCTCATTGAAGGTGTATGACAATATTACTGAAAATATCATGCTAAAAAGCATAGGAGGAAGCACACAGGCTTGCTTCATTCCATTGGTGGCTGAGAAAATGAGAGAGCTTCATTCCTTATCCAGAACCTGGGCAAGCATGTCATCATGAAATTGATATACAATACTGATGAACTTCTTATGGCAACCAAACTTCAACATAATTTTCCATAAACCCTCATAACCAACAATATCAAAGGCCTTGGTTAGATCAATAAATGTTGTGTACATGCAGACCTCTTTTCTGCTCCTGGTATTTCTATTGAAGTTGTCAGGCAGCAAATACCATATTGACCATCATCCCTTGTCCCTTTTCTGAAGCTGCACTGGCTCTCAGGAAGATGACCATCTTCCAAGTGAAGGATCAGCCTATTAAAGAGGACTCTGGAAAGAATCTTGCTAGCAATGACTAAGATGGGGAGAGAGAGAGAGAGAGAGAGAGAGAGAGAGAGAGATTGTCATAGGAGAATCTATTTCCTTTACCTTTATAAAGATGGAAAATGGAGGCATCCTTGAATTCTGAGGGATAATCTCCTCTTGCCATATAACCCAGAAAATTTCAGTAAGTTTTTGTATGAGGAAATGAACCCCTGCCTTGTAAATCTCAGTTGGAATAGAATCAGCACAAGGTGCTTTGAAACTGAAAAGGAGCCTAATGACATTCAAAACTGCTCCTTCAGTTGGAAATTTGGCTAGAGAGGGATTGACTTCAACCTAAGGTAAATAGTCATTGGCTTCAGCATTTATTGATGATGCTCAGTGTTCAGTCCATCTTCCCAGGATCATGTTCTTTTCACTAACGTGTACACTAAGATGTACTGTAGGTCTTTGACCCATAAATTGCCTTCAGGGCCTCATAAAAGTACTTTGGATTGCTACTGTCAGCATAAAACTGAATTTCTTCTGCCTTCCTAGTGACCCAAGAACTCTGCATCTCTCTAACTTTTGCTCATACTTTGCTTTTGATGGAGATAAATGCTGCCTTCTTAGAGATGGATGAACTATCCTACTATGGAGTCCTCTTTCTTCATTTAGCAGTCTCTGAATTTCCTCATCATTTTTTGTCAAACCAGTCTTTATGTTTGCAAGTGTTCTGACCTAGATGAGTAAATTCAGTGCTGTACACCAAATCTCTAAAGGCTGCCCACTCCTTTTCTGCTCCACTGTTGCCAACCACGGGCTAGCTCAGCTTTCCCTATGAGTAAAGAATTGTTACTACTTGGAGAAGAGCTCTAATCTGTTCACATTAAACCTTCTGGTAATATCTTGCCTTGGAGATGCTGATTTTGTTAAATGAAAATTTGAGAAGATATGTTAAATGAAAATTGGAGAAGATAAGTCTATGATTTGTCCAGCACTCTATGTCACACATCACCTTAATCACTCTCACATTCTATCTCTTCTCCCTACAATGACATAGTCTATTAAACACCAATGTTTGCTGTGATGTTGTATTCATGAAGTTTTATTGCATTTAGGTAAATGAAAGACAGTGTTAGTGATGAGAAGGTCATAAATGCACAAGTCTTCAATAGTAAGTTGCTGTTTCCAACTCCATTTCTCCCAAGGACTCCCTGCCATGTTTGGTAGTCTGTGCCTACTCTAGCATTAAAGTCCCCCAGAATTATAATCTTGCCCTCTTCTGGCACATTGATGATGAGGGTCCCCAGGTCTTCATAAAATTTTTCTTTGACCTCATCAGGGTTCATCATGGTGAGAGCATAGGCACTGATGATGATGGGGTGGCACTTTCCTGTAAGCAGCAATCATATTGTCATGAGTGTGTCATTCATTCCTTTTGGTAAGCATGCAGGTTTGTTCACCACATTAGTTTTAATTGCAAAACCTATGCCAGCTTCACAGCACTTCCTTTCACTGTGGCCACTCCAGAAGACACATATCTAGTTCTAACTTTGGCCACCCTTGTTTCATTCAGGAAAGCTATTTGGATATAATACCTGCTGAGTTCTCTTGCAACAAGGGCTGTTCATCTATCAGTTCTGCTGGATTTCATGTTGTCCATAAGTGTGCATACATTCTATGTTCTGATGGTGAGTGAAATCATCTCCGCAGAAGTTTTGGACTCTTGGGTGGAATCCTCACCTGCCTCAGTAAGCAGGCCAAGGCTGGGTAAAGCAGACAGTTTTAGGGCATGGTTTCTAGCCCCTTCCTCACACCAGGAGATGAGCAGTACAATCCTTAAAAGGCTGCTCAGGGAGCTGCCAAATCCCACTGCTGCTTCCAGTGAGAAGACAACCCTATGGCCTGGGCTACTTGTGTGCAGGATTGTGACTACAACTCCCAGAGTATCCACATTTGCTACTTCATCACTTGCCTGTCACCACAGGGCTTTGAGATAGGTAAAACAGTATGGGTGATATCTTTTGATTCATACATAAATTGGACTTAAATGAGGCAGAGTTGCATAAAGTTGTCAGTCTCACTATTCCAGAGTCATCAAAGTCCAGTGGCAAGACAAAGTCAAGACAAATGGTCATGGCTTGGGATGCAGTGAGTAACCTTGGTGTCTCTGATGTCTAACCAAGTTCTAAGTGCTCTACAGTGCCTGCTTCAACCACTTTCATGGCCATTGGAACAAATTGTTCTCATCTGTCCATTTCGCCAGAAGTCTTCACATACTTGTGTAAACATCCCCTAACTCACCAAAGGGTTTGCGACTCCTCGGTTACCCTTGATCTGGTTTTGCCTATCTGCTGAATCTCCCCAGTATCACCTATCCAGTTGATATCTCTTCTATATCACCAATAAACAATTAACATTATTAGCTCTTACAGAGGGATACCTACAAAGAAACCGTATCGAAAACAGAAATATAACTATATCTCTCCAAATTATGTCACACTCTCCCCTCTATCCCTAGATGGAATATGTTGGATAGATATGTTGGACCTCTGGTGGTTCTTTCAACCTTTTGAAGCTCACCAGATTGAAACTTGATCCATTCAACCTTTTACTCCCATTCAGCTAGGAGGAAAAAATGGGCACAACAGAGATAAAAGCACCATGTTTGAAAATAATGCGTTGGTCCTCCTGAGAGAGCAGGCCATTGACTCTGTGACTCTCTCCCATAATCATCAGGAAAGAACTAGAGCTCTTCTATTAGAGCCTTATGTATGCACATTCAGTTTTAGCACAGAAGCCAGTTAAAAGGTTTTATTCGCCACCAGTAAGTGGATAGGAAATAGCCACAGAACACCTGTACATACTCTGAATTGAGGGAAGGTCCCCTCCATTAAACATCATCACATACTTCTAGAAGCAGACTTATACTTGTGGATGTGTACATGTACACATGCGTGTACACATGTATTCTTAAATAAATCACTGAGACCGTACAAAGGAAGGTTCTTTCCTGTCTAATAAGATTAAGTTCCTCTGTGTTGTTCTTTTTTTTCCTTTCTCTCTCAAAACAATCTCTTCCAGCAGCTCATGGCAGATCATCAGGTTCACTGTTGATGAACCTGAGAAATCTGTGGGAACCTGAGGACAAAATGGATGGGTAGGCAAGACTCTTGGCCCAGAAATCCCTCCAGAATCTCTAGAATGGGGGTAGGGAGGAGAATCAAAGAGCTTGTAGAAAGCAGCTCTTCACTAATGCAAGGCCTGGCTAAATGTACAGCAATGATTTGAGTTTATCCTGTGAGTAGGATAGTAGGGAGCAGGGGGAAAAAAAATCTGCCTAACATTTTTTTCTTTATTTCTTTTAAATATTTCTTTTCAATTCCCCCACACCCGTTTTCCCACCCACTGAGAAGGCAAGGAATATAACACTCATTACACATATGCAGTCCCGCAAAACATATTTCTATATTAGCAATGTTGTGAGCAAAAAATCAAGAAAAATAAAGTGGAAAAAAGAACTTTAGTCTGCATTCAAAGCTCATCAGTTCTCTCTCTAGAGGTAGATAGCATTCTGCCTACCAATTTTAATAATAATTCTAATGAGACCTAATTTGCTTCCCTATGGACCTGTTTAAAAAAGGCCTGTTACTGGAAAACAGAGTCCTCAGTACCCATTTCCTTTGCTTTATTCTGCAATAAGCATAGAATGATTTGGGATTAAAGTCTATCCTGAAACAGCCTCAGAGAAGGTCAGAGTTCAGGCCTTCATCCAAGCATCCTGATTTACAGATCTCTTGAGAAAAGACTCGGGTACATCTGAGGCTTCCAAGATTTGGCCAAGTCAGAAGACAGACACAAAAAGAGTCTCTTAACTTGTGATTCAGAATTTGCTGACTGTGCCAGAAGCCCAAAATGCGAAATGCCAAAGATGAACTAGTTCAGTCACTGTTGTTCAGACATCCCTAAAATAATGCGAGATTCTGTTTCAAGTCGCCCTGATTTAGAGGAACTCTTTTGAGGTCATTCTGAATTTAGGTAAACTGTTTCAGTTCATTTCTAAATGAAATGGCTACCTATTTTTAGAGAGACTAGGGGCTTCATGTTTAACTAGTCTGGGAATAAACATCGTCATCATTCCTTCTATTTCAATGAACACAGCTGTCTGGGTGGGGACATAAACATCCCCCTGTGATATTGTGAATCCAAACACAACAATGTCAGTCTGGTGTGTGTGAGAACCAGGAAATGGAGCTGACAATAAATTACAATGAGCCTGACCTAGTCTCCTTATCTTACCCAAATGAAATGCAACAAACAATGTACAAAAGGAAATTTTGAAATTACCAGTTTTAAAAATCAATGGTCCTGCTAAGAGCACAGCAAACAATTACTTTTAAGCAATTGTGCATGGAAACCCACATTAAAAATTTCTTTTAAGTATGACTCTAACTGGAGGGAGACACCTCTCCAGTGGACTCCATCTCCACCTCTTGATTTTCCTGGTCCAACGTAGTGAGCAGCAAAGACAAAGATGATATCCAATGGGGCAAAGGCATTTATTGGTAATTCAGTAGCCAAATAATCGACAAGTATCTGGTAAGTGCTTACTATGGGGCAGGCAGTGACTGTGTTAACCCCTGGATATATAAAGAAAAGAGCAGACACAGCCCCTGACCTCAAAGACCCCACAAACTTCTCCCTCCAGGACTCTGGGGCATTGCTCCAATAACCTCCTGTCCCATCTCTTGATCCACTGTAAAAAAAGGAGATTATCAAATATAACATGGAGCACAAATGCTGAACCCCCAGTCCTTTCCTTTATTCTTTAAATGATCATTCTGGAGACATTTTTGTATCTGTGACCTGCAAACTGAATCTCTTAGCAGCATTGCTTCCCTTTAAAAGACAACTGAAGTTCCCAATAATGGTTTTATTTAAGCCAAAACCCAACTTTTGTCTGCATTCTGTAATCTGCTTTTTGCTTCCTAGACTAAACTTCCAAGAGTTAAAAAGTAATCATTCTTCTCTATTTCCTTAGCATATCTGAGGTAACCTGAGCTGTTCTTCTAGCACTGCTCACATGACTTGATATTATGAGGCTCATAGTGAGATATTAATAATGACAATTACTGGGGCAGCTAGGTGGCACAGTGAATAAAGTACTGGCCCTGGAGTCAGGAGGACCTGAGTTCAAATCCAATCTCAGACACTTAGCAGCCATGTGACCTTGGGCAAGTCACTTAACCCCAATTGCCCTGCCTTCCCCCCTTCCAAAAAAAGCAAAAAATTAAATTAAATAATGACAACTACCTTCATTTACTGCTAACATCTATACAACCATATGGCAAGGAGGAATACAGGAATCCAAGCCAGGTTGCCTTTTCCTATATGACCAATAATCAAATAGCACATTTATATATGTGTGTATATGCATATATATGCACACATATATTTACATGTATACATGTGTGAATATGTGTATGTGAGATTCTATTTCAAGTTGCCCTGATTTAGAGAAAGCCTTTTGAGATCATTCTGAATTTAGATAAACTGATTCAGTTCATTTCTAAATGAAATGGCTACTTATTTTAGCATATATAATATATATACATATATATCCACACACATATATACATACATATATATCTTCATAGCAGATAAATAGATATAGATATGACTATATGACTAGAGATTTGTGGCCAGAGATTCCTTTGTTAAAGTGGAGAGGAAAAAAGGATCTTAATATTAATAATCTAATCCTAAATCTTCCCATTAAAACAGATCAAAATCCTAAAGGTGGGAGGCATAACAAAGATCTTCTAGATACTGGGGCAAAGCTCCACAAAATAAATTGATTCACTCAAAGCTCATAGGATAACAAATTCTGAGCCAGAAGGGAACTGAGAGGCCATCAATTTCAACCCCACAATTTTACAATTCTATAACACAAAAGCATCACATCTTCCCTAATAAATAAGTGGGAAAAGCATATGAAGACACCTAACTGTGACTGGGCAAGTCACTGACTTGCAAGTCTATTGTCCTTAATTTCCTCATCTGTAAAATGGGGGTAATAAGAGTACCTACCTCCCAGAGTTATTAAATCTTAAAGTGCTAAATAAATGCTAACTATAAAATATTAATGATTACAATAATCATTTCTCAGGTATGTTATAGTGGCTCTTCCTTTGGGGCACAAATTATACTAGATGGCAACTGAGGCCCTTTCCAACTCTCAATACTATGATTCTGTCATAAGAAAAATGCAGCTTTAAACAACTCTGACTTTTCACCTCACTCCTAAAAATTGGCAAAAAAAATACCAAAGATTAAAATAGTTGATGCTAGAAGGACTGTGGGAAATCAGCCACACTAATACACTTTTATGGGGGTTAAAATCTGATCCAAACATTCTGAGAAACAATTTAGAATTATGCAAGAAAAGTTACTAAATTTTCCACAACTTTTTACTCAGCAATACCACTACTGGATATATATATATATATATATATATATATATATATATATATATATATATATATATATGCACTTCAGGGAAATTTTTTTAAAAAGGTCCCATATAAACAAAAATATTCAAAGCAAGACTTTCCATAGCAGTTAGAAATGAAGTGGGTACTCAGCATCTGGGGAATGGTTGAAGCAATTGTGGTATGTGTATATAACAGAATATTATTGTGCTATAAGAAATAAGTATGAAGAATTTAGAGAATAATGGGAAGATTTTTTTAACTGATATAGTACAAAGCAAGCAGAGCCAGGGGAACAATATATAGAATGCCCACCAAAATGTAAATTTTAAAAAAATAAGGTAACTGAACTCAGACAAAACAGAATTATCACTGTTGAATCCAGAGTCCAGATGACTGCATATGCCAAATATGGCTACTATAGACAGACAGTTTCTCTACTGGTTGGTTTTGTCCACCTATTTTTCTTCATGATAAGGGAAGGTTTTGGGAGAAGGGGCCAGAGGGTATAGAAATGACTTTGCAAAGATAATATTTTTAAAAGCATAATATCTATAATCACCTAAAACTAGACCTCTAGTCGTTGCAAATCAATGCATCACAAATCAGGACCAGCACAGGTGGTATATGTACTGCTCCATACAAACTCACATAAATGAACATTTTTACACCGAATAAACAGACACAAACAATGAATGGGCTTTGTTCTCACATTTATGACACTAATGATAATAATAATGATGATACCTTATGCTTGTATAGCAGGTCATAGTTTTCAAAGCATCTTCACATGTATTATCATCTCAAATATGGGAAATGCCTCATCTCTGTAGCAGGCAGGGCAGAGATCATTGCCCTTGCTATATGGAGGAGGAAAGTAAAGCCTTGTCCAACACAGCATAAATGCAATGTGGCAAAATCAGGACAAGAACTTGGGTCTTTTGATTCGAGTTGAAAGATGTTTATACTTTCCACAGTTGCCTCTCCTTGCTTGAGGTATGAGCTCATGTCTGTAGAAAATGAGTTTTCAGTTTTGTATCATTGTTTTTATTTATCCCTGAGGCTGTATGACTCTTATAGGCTCCATGACAAAGGGACCTTGGTAATAAGAGCTGATATTTAATGAAGAACTCTCTATCGGGTGCTTTTGGTCTTCTATGGACTTCTCCATCATGCCTGCCTGTTGGATACTTTCTCTCCTCGCATGGTACCTTCTCTCCTGCCCACCCTCTCCCCAGCTTTTAAGGTTTTTTGGTATGTTATCTTCTCCTATTAGATTGTGAGCTCCTTGAGGGCAGGTTTTCTTCTTATTTGTATCCTCAATACTTGGTATAGTGCCTGACACGTAGTGAAGATTAAATAAATGTTTATTGATTAAGTTTAGGGGGATATTAAGATGGACAAAATACTTTATATTCATTATCACATTGGGTTCTCACATTCTTCATCCAGGGCCATCTTCAGTCATCCTGATCTATATCTTGTCACTAAACCCAGGTGACTCTGGAGGAAAAAGGGAGGCTAGTGATTTTGCACATCCCAGTCTCACTTAAATCCAATTAACTTGCAAGTCATGGCATCATCTCCCTATTGTCATGGAACTCTTCAAGAAAGAAGGACAAACAACAAGATCTTCACCAAAATTATCAGAATTCTTTCAAAGTTGTTTTTCTTAAAAAAATATTTCTGTGCTTGGACACTTTTCCTTGTTCTACCTACTTCATTGCCTCAGTTGATGCAACCTAGATTCTCTGAAATAATCTCTTTCATAATTTCTTATAGAACCATAGTATTTCATTATATTTGCATAATTTGTGCAACCATTTTATACAACAACCGTCTAAAAGGCAATCCAAGAAACGCCATTAGATTCCAACTTTTTCTTTTTTCTTTCTTTTCATCTCCACTCCTTGACCAGAAAGTTTATTTTGCCTGTAAACTTTTTCCATCCTGTTATTATTTTTCCTCTTAACCATCATCCCCACCCCACTCCTGCCTTCTCCTCTTGTCTTCCAATTGACCTGGATGTATTTCTATGATAAACTGTGTGTGTTTATGTGTTTGCAGGAGCACGAGTTCAGCTTTGTCCAATTCAGATAAGTGAGGTTTTTCTGATTCTCCCATCATCCTTTCTTCCATGTTTATATACTCTTCTTCTCACACATGGCAATTATTAAGAAATAGCAAGTTCCATTCCCTTCTTCCTCCCTTCTACAATAGTGTATTCCTTTTGTCCTCCCTTCTCTTTGCCCTCTTCAAACCCTCAGAATAAAATCAATCTACCTCATTTTTATTTAACTCCCTTACTAGCCCTTAAAGACATTAAAGCGCTAAAGGGACAATTGTTTCTTCTTCCCCGTAAGAATATTAGTTCTAGTAGTGGGGTTGGGTTGTTTTTTCTATTTTACTGTGTTATAGAAATGCTTGTCTTATTTCTTTAGTTCAGAATAAAATAAACAAAATCTTTTAAAAGAAAGAAGAAAGGATATTAGCACTAAATCATCATACGGCTCCTTCTGATTCTTCAAATAAATTTACCTTGACTATTGTGTTTGTATTCCAGAGTTTTGATTTAGCAATGATCTTTACATCAAAATGCTTAAAAATTCTCTATTCTATTAAGTGTCTATTTTCCCCGTTGTAGGATTATATTCAGTTTTGCAGGTAAGCTATTCTTGATTCTAAGTCATGTCTTTTGCCTTTTGGAAGTGGGGCTTTGTGTGAGGGCCAGGCATGACATCTCCCCCTGCTATGCTTTTGGTGAGGTACTCCTACTACTTGGTCGCACCTTGGATTTTCTGAGCTGTTAGGCTGACTTCGACCTTCAAGACTTAAGTTCTCCTACATCCTTAAATTTCAGAGTGCTAACCCATACGTAAAAAATATTTATAGCTGCTCTTTTTGTGGTGGCAAAGAATTGGAAATCAAGGAGATGCCCATCAATTGGGGAATAACTAAATAAGTTGTGGTATATGAATGTAATGGAATACTATTGTGCTATAAGAAATGAGGAGCAGACAGACTTCATAATAACCTGGAGTATAAACTGATGCTGAGTTAGGAGACCAGAACCAGGAGAACTTTGTACATAATTACAGACACATCGTATCTGTGATGAATGACTTTGATAGACTGGGCTCCTCTCAGTAATGCAAGGTTATAGCACAACTCTAAAAGACTCATGACGGAAAGGGATATCCACATCCAGAGAAAGAGCTACAGAGTGTAAATGCAGACTAAAGCAAACTACTTACTCTCTCTCTTTTGTGTTTTGTCTTGTTTTGTTCCTTCTTTCTCGTTCACTCCATTGGTTATAACTCTTCTTTACAATTTGACTTATGTTTTAATGCAAAGGTATTTGTAGAACCTATATCAGATTGCATGCTGCCATGGGGGGAGGAGAGGGAAGGAGAGAAAATTTGGAACTGAAGGGACTGTGGAACTGAATGTTGGAAACTAAAAGTAAATAATTTTTTTAAAAGGGAAAAAAAGACAGAAGAAAAGATTAAATAAACAGCTAACTTATACACACACCCCAAAAAAATTTCAGAGTGCTAGATCTTCAGGATGTTCTCTGGCATCTCAGCACTGAGTGTTAGGGAACTTAGAGCCCAAGCAATTGGGCCAAGGGTGGGAAACTTGCTACCTTGAGGCCATCTGTGGCCCTTTATGTCCTCAAGTGCAGCCCTTTGACTAAATCCAAACTTCAACTTTTTCTGCAAGGTTTAGATTCAGACAAAGGGCCGCACCTGAAGACCTAGAGGGCCACTTGGTGCAGGTTCCCCACACCTGGCCTGGGCTGTTCTGATCTGAGCTTCTAAGTACAGAAGCATCAAACTAGTGGTTGAATGCTGGTTCATGGCCATTGCCTGCTTCTGCTTCCAAAGTTCCTATCCTGGGGCTTTCTGATAACCCTGTGGCTTTCTCAGGGGAGTCTTCTACTCTTGCTGCCTATGAACACAGAGCCCTGCAAACTATACATGTTTAGTCTCTGACTGTAAAAGGAATCCACCCTACATCGGGACTGGAATTGCTGGAGTGACTGACTGCCTTTCCTATCATTCTTGGGCTTCGGGCTAACTATTTATTTCAGTTCTGGGGTGGAAGAAGTCATTTATCGAAGTTTCTCATTGGATTTCTTGATCATTATTCCATCTAGTGAGAACTACAGTGTATTTCTAGAGTATGGGTCTGGCAGTTGAGTGGTCTGCCTCCTTGTTCAAGCAGACATCTTGACAGGAAATCCCTAAGTTGAGTCTTGAATGAAGCTAGTGATTCCCAGAGATGGAAGTGAACCTTCCAAGCATGGGGACAACCTGTACAAAGGCATGAGACTGGAAATAAAATGACAAGTAGAAGAAACAACAAGTAGCCCAGATATGGGTAGAATACAGAATGTGTATAAAGAACTAAATGTGAAATTAGTCTGGATAGAAACTGAATCCAAAATGTGAAATGTTTGACGTGTTAAATTCAAGAATTTGTACTTTGTCTAAAGGTAATAATTAGCCACTGAAGCTTCTTAAGTAGAAGTGGCAAGATCAAATTTGTGCCTTAAGAATATCAATTTGATGACTAAGTGGAGCATGGAATGGAGAAGGGACAGACTAGAATCAGGGAATCCAATTATTTCAATAGTTTAGGCAAGAAGTGATGAAGCCTGGAAATAGAGCAGTGACTAAGGAAAAAAAGATAGGGAATTTAAGAGATGGTTATGGGTATAGAGTCAGTAAGAGTTGGTAACTGATTAGATACTGGGAAGAAATTTTTTGCAAAGGAATACAGGATTAGATTCTTTTAGAGAATGAACTCTCCTAATATATTTCCATTGGATCACATGTTTGGAATTTAAAGAACTGTTGGTAGTTAACCAGAGCAATCTCCTCATTTTTCAGAGAAAAAAAAACTGATGTGCAGACATTATCCATTCATGCAAATAGATTTACATTCAACTTTTTTTTTAGGCCTGACTCTATTGTGTAAAATCAGGAATGCTAAACTGGCAATTTTTTAAAGAAAAAGAAACGTACTAAAAAAAACTTTAATTTTTCAGTTCATTTTCTTGAGGATTTGGGGGTTGATTCCCCATCCCCCTATAGTGATGAGGCCTGGGTTGTGTGTGTGTCTGTGTGTCTATGTGTCTGTGTGTCTGTGTGTGCTGGTGATTAAGGGCAATTAACAAGCCCAGAGTGAGAGAACACACCTGGGATAAAAAGAGCATAGGTCCCAGCTGTGACCTGAAAGACAAACAAAATGCCATGCCAGGGTCAAGCCAAAGAGTTCACCAGTGTCAACAGATCCAAAGGATTAGGCAAGAGTTTGTGGAACAGATGTTGGAAGCGCAGTCAAGCAGGAAGAATGGGAGGGGGAACAGAGGGGTCAGCATGGGATAGATCAGGGAACACTGTGAAAACCAGCAAAAGGCAATGAGGCATCAGGCAATAACAGCATTCATACAATTCCTCTGTATGAGAGAGCATTATTTTATGATAGCAATAAGCTTGCCATGTCTTCTTTTCCAGAGACATGGAGGAAGACAGAAGCCTGGACAAAAATTAGTCTAAATAGAATGTTGCGTGAAACGTTAAAATTAGTAAATGAGTTTGATTTAAAACATAAGAATTTTACATTTAAATGAGGCTGTATCTGTTGTAATAGTGTGGACTCTAATGTATTTAGAATCAAAAATGGAGAATTCAAATAATCATTTTTTGTACCACTTTACATGGATAAGAATGATATTTTGGAGGCAACACGTGAGTCTGAAGCACCTTTTGAATCATCAAAGAAAAAAATTATTAATTAATTGAAAGTTAAATTCATTTAATTAAAAATTAAATTTAAAATTAGCTCTATATGATTTTACTTTATCATTTCTGAGTAACTAATAGCATCTCCACGTGAGCCGAATAAAATAACAAGTAACTATTATTCAAGAGTAGAGCTAACATAAGGCAGCTAGGCAGCGCAGTGAATAAAGCACTGACCCCGGAGTCAAGAAGGCCTGAGTTCAAATGCAGCCTCAGACACTTAACACTTCCTAGCTGTATGACCTTGGGCAAGTCACTTAACCCCAATTGCCCTGCCTTCCCCCGTCCAAAAAGATCAAAGAAAAAGAAGAACCGAATTAACATTATTTTGTATTTCTACAGTTTGTCCACTAAACTCCTGATCTAATGCTTCATCTAGTTTGGCGATAACCCTGGATCCTCAAAGGGCACTAGCAGAGCTCAAAGTCTGGCAGATACAGCCAAGGGGCAAGGCCTTCAATTCTACAGGCTAAGTGCAACTCCAAACTATGTTTCTGTCATCTGAGGATGAGCCTAATTAAGTTTGGAAAGGCTCATCACCAAAAGGCTGCCATAAGATAATGGTTTCAACCCTCAATTATGCATTAAACCATCTACTAAGACATGAGATGAGGTTACTATCCATATTAATAAAGGGAGTCCCCAAGCAGATTAAAAAAATCGTGGACACTTGAAATATCACATCACTTATAACTTATAAAGCCCCTCACATACTTGGTATAATTTATTATCATAGATTTAGGGTCCCAAGGAACTTTAGAAATCATCAAATCATGTGTAATAGGGGTCTGGAATTCAGGTAGACCCCAACATCTTGATCAGCTGATGTAACTTCTCCACGTGGAGAACCTGGGAACCTTGAGCCTGGAAGATCATTGTGACATGACATCATTACAACAGTCCTTGGAGAGACTATAACTCATTCTGGTTGGCTAACCATGACGTAGAGAGGAACGTTTTTCAATTAGTTTCATAACTGGAACTGCCAAAATCTTGAAAAAAGACCTGAGTCAGTTCTGAGGGTTTTGTTTTGTTTTATTTTGTTTTTGCTTTACTCGTGGCTGAGGGAATTCAGTTAATCACAGCAATTTAAGGGAGAGAATAGGAAGTTAAGAGGGACAGGCTGAGGCTCTCTCTCTCTCTCCCTCTCTCTCTCCCTCTCTCTCTCCCTCTCTCTCCCCTCTCTCTCTCTCTCTCTCTCCCTCTCTCTCCCTCTCCCTTTCCTTCTCCCTCTCCCTCTCCTTCTCCCTCTCCCTCTCTTTCTCTCTCTCTCTTTTTCCTCTCCCTCTCTCTCTTTCTCTTTGTCTCTTTCTCTCTCCCCGCCCCCCCCTTCTTCTCCCCTCTCTTCCCTGCCCTCTCTCCAAATAACCCCCAAGAACAGGCCTTACTCTATGGTCTTTTTTATTCATTCATTCATTGCATTCTAGGTGAAGACAGTGAAGTCTCTGACCTTGGTTAGGGGGGCAAACCACAGAAATCTAGAAGTTGGAATCCAGGCTGAGTTTGGCAGCCACTATAGTATTTATGTCTGAAAAACAATTAGTGATCTTCAGTCCAGCAGAAGGATTCACCCAGTTATACAATATCTAGACATGAACTTGGTAGGACCAATGCAACATTTTGAACCTACTCGACCAGAGACCCAGGTGAATAAGGAAGATTATGCCCCAGAGGTGCAGAGAAAAAAGTTTGTGCCTGTGTTCTGGCAATGTCGTTGAAGTGAATATCCCCTTATAAAGGCTAATTAATGTTAAATGGTTAAATGAAACTGTGACTTTAGGCACAGGCCCCACAACTAAAAAGCAAAACAAAAGTAGAACCAGAGTCAAGCAGTGGCAATATAAAGAGACCATACTCCTGTCCCTCAAGGGCATATAACCTGAACCAGAGAGAGCGGTTTTAGCACTAAAAGGTCTTTAAAAGTTACCTAATTTAATTCAAAGGTATTAAAGCCCACACTTCCAGACAAACAGCCTGCAACATTCCCAAATGTGGCTTGAAATAGATTAATGTGTAATTGGGAAATATTTAACAAAGCTAAATAAAAATACCATAAAATGTAGGTAATGCTGCATTTTAAGTCAATAGCGGCCGCAGAAACCTTGATGTATGAATTAGTGGCCTTCATTTCTACTAGAGATTGAAATCATCTTTCTAGTTCAAACCCCCTCCTTTGTTTTATAGGTGGTGGAAATAAGGCCAAGAGAGGTAGGTGGTAACAACTTGCTCTAAAACACACAGGTAATAAATAACAAGAGGCATTTAGGTGGTATGGGGGGATAGAGCACTGGGCCTGGTCAAGAAGACTCCTCTTCCTGAGTTCAAATCTGGCCTCAGACAGTTACTAGCTGTGTGACCCTGGACAAGTCACTTAACCCTGTTTGCCTCAGTTTCCTCACCTACAAAATGAGCTGGAGAAGGAAATGACAAAACACTCCAGTATCTTTGCTAAGAAAACCCCAAATGGGGTCACAGAGACTCAGACATGACTGAAAGGACTGAAAAACAAAAAATAAAATAGATAAAAGTTGGGATTAAAATTGCCCCTCTTCAAATTCCGTGCACTTTCCACATTATCACTGATCTCCATCACAATATTGTGCAAAGGTAAGGCAAGATTCATCACTTCCATTTCACAAATGAGGAAACAGACTCAGACAGTATATATTTCCCAAGGTATAACCTGTAAGTGGTAGAGATAATAATCAAGGGGCAGGGAGGGAGGGAATAAGCAAGGGCTAAGTGTTTTTGGTTTTGTTTTTTTAATAAATATCTCACAACAGCCCTGGGAGGCAGATGCTATTGTTATTCCCCTTTACAGTTGAGGAAACTGAGGCAAACAGAGGTTAAGTGACTTGCTCAAGGTCACACAGCTAGTAAACGTCAGAGTTTGGATTTAAACTCTGGTCTTCTTGACTTCATTCCTGGCACTGTTCACTGCATTCAAAACCAGATTCTCTGACTCCAAATCCAACCCTTTTTTCCATCACAATACATCGCTGCTATCCTAGTCAAATCACAGAACATACTCTGTTCCAAGATGTTTCTGAATTAGCTGGTATTTGTTGTACTTGAATTTTTTTTTTCTTTCAGAAAGTGGGACATGTAGAAATGCTCTGGGCTGGCCTTCAGTTCTGTGAGATGAGGGGCATGGAGCTAACTGGAATATGGCAGAGGCAGCATGGCACTAGGAAAAGTCTGCTGGATTGGGAGCCAAAGGAACTGAGTTCAAATCCCAACTCTGCCCTTTATTCTACCCATGAAACTTTAGGTAACGTGCTTAACCTGTCAGAACTTCTTTTTTGTTTTTCAGTCATGTCTGGCTCTTTGTGACCCCTTTTGGGGATTTTTCTTGGCAAAGATACTGGAGTGGTTTGCTACTCCATTTTATAGCTGAACTGAGGTAAACAGGGTTAAGTGACTTATCCAGGGTCACATAGCCAGAAAGTGTCTGGGGCTGGATGTGAACTCAAGTCTTCCTGACAACAGGTTCAGTACTCTATTCACTGTGCAACCTAGCGGCCCTTTCTGATCTTAAGCTTGGACGATATGTCCTCTTAGGCTCCTTTCAGCTCCAGATTTAGGATCCTATGAATACTGCTTTAGGGAAAGCCAGGCTACATAATACAATACTGTACTAGTTCAGAAACACCAAGGCACAGACCTATTTAGAGAGAAGATATGTCATGGCTGTGGAGAAACATTAGCTTTGGTGAAACTTCAATATAAACACTGAAAAGAAGAGGTTACCTGCCGGGAGATACTTGGCAGTCATCTTTTTTGTAATACATAATATTTTTCCCCAATGACATGTTCAGCACTTCCTTTGCTAAAGAGATGCCATGCTGTGGATCCTGTACCAGCATGCTGCTGCAGTGCTTGGGAGAGGAAAATGGCTTCTTGGCATTGGGAGACTCCTGTGGGTAGCAGCCTACCATCTTTTTTCCTGAGGAGGAATGACTTTCAATTTCCCCAAGTTCTTAATCTCCAAGGAAACTCAGAGCACAGTGTCCTGCTGAGAGTAAAAAGCTGTTGACAGAGGGAAGGTGAGAGACAGCTGCTAACTAAGCTTTCTTCTCTTCTGGGAATCCCCAGAAGCCCCAGGAATGGGAAGCATTGCAGCTGTTTGGGGAGATTTTACCAGGTAAGATTTCCAAACCAACTGGAAGATTATTCCCAATTGGGTTGTGGAGGCCTGACCTGGAATATACATTGTGCTATTCACCCACTGGGCATTCCATCTCAGTCATGGTCAATATGAGGAGAATAAGCAGGCAAGAAGCCCACACCAGTTTCTCCTTCCCATTTCTCCTTCCCCTGTGTATGATGCACACCACTGGCACCCTTTCCAGAGGATGAGATTTGGAGTAAATTCAGGTGGCACAATTCAAATTAATAGCCTGATGCTTAATTTGACCAGAATCTTAATCACTGTGTTGCTGGCAGCCCAACAGGTGCCCTCCCACGTGTGGCTCTGGCTCTGGACTCAAGCTGACCTAGATTATGGGGAGGGGGGAAGGGGAGAACCTGATCCCAAAAAGAAGGGATCAGGTTTCTCTTGCTTTCTCTGGTTCATCACGACTCTGATCCAGAGCAGAACTCTTGGGAAAATCTCTGAAACAAAATTTAAACATGGCTAATATTTAGAGTCTCCCCAAATGGGATTTGTACGCCAAGTACAAAATAAGATTCAAGTATAAGACTGCTGGGGCAGCTAGATGGTCCAGTGGATAGAGTGTCAGGCCTTGAGTCAGGAAAACTCCTCTTCTTGAGTTCAAATCCAGCCTCAGACTGTTGTGGGATCTGGGGCAAGTCACTTACCCCTATTTGTCTCACTTTCCTCAGTTTTAAAAAGAGTTGGAGAAGGAAATGACAAATCACTACAGTATCTTTGCCAAGAAAACCCCAAATAGGGTCACAAAGAGTTGGATACAACTGAACAACAGATAAAAGTTATTTCTTGGACCGCAAAAAAAATACTAAGACTCACCAGCACTTTTTAACAAGTATTTAAAATATGAAACAATAATCCATCATTATGATCTCTCCAAAAAGTAACTGCTGAGCAGATATTTCATTTTTACCTCAGGCTTGTACCACCCAAGAGACTCACAAAATCCAGACATTCTACTCAGTCAGATACAAATTATTAGTCATTTCAAGTTCAATATGATGTTGTCCTCCGAGAATCCATATAGTTGCAGGAAGCACCTACCCCTGGATCAGTTGGTACCAACTCAGTAACCCAGGAACTCTCAAACTCATGAAGAAGCCACCAACCCTGGAAACATCCATCTCTCATGATTGGTAGTTGTTGATCGAAGACTTTTGCTCAAGGAAGAAACACAAAAGCAGAGGAAGACAGTCAAAAGATTCCAACTCACCAAAGCGAGCTCATGTTATATCAAGAAAACCTGACACCCCATCTCCATCCCAAGTACAAGGGAAAGATGGAAGAATCTCAACAGGCCTCCTAGAAAGAGAAAGTTAAAGCCTTTCTACCACTCTTATAAACTATCAAGAGTGGTAATTCCTTCATTTTTCTTCTACACAATCCCAGTGACAGATACCAAAGAACCAGTCAGGAGTTATTGGGAGATGTCATTTGGCAAGGAGCCAGAGCATATGTTCCCAAGGAAAGATTCTAGAGTGGATGAATGAAGCTCTCTATCAGTATGAGTAAGGCCCAACCACATTAAAATATAATTGAGAAATGTTTAACAAAATACAGTACAACATAGATAATGTTAATTTAGGGTTTTCTAGGTCAATAAGCAGCCCAGAAGGAGCCCTTTCTATTTGAGTCTGACACTACTTGTCTAGAATTCAGATGTTCTGGAGCCAATTAGACCAGTTCCTCAATTGTTGAATTTTTAGTATGTGGGCATCCATCTCAGGAATCAACAAAGCTACAAAGCCAGGCTTGATTAATTGTTTTATTGACTAGACTTAAGAAGATGACAAAGAAAATGTTAATAATATAGATTAAACTTAAAAGTGTGTCTTGTGTACATAACATTTTGTTTGAGCCCATTGTTAAACATTTACCAGCTCACAGTTAGTCTACAACACAGCCCCAATGCATGGGAAGTGTCCCAATCCACTCCCACTAGAGGCAATTAGCTCCTCAATTCCAATGTAGGGGTTCTGGAGCAGACTGAGTCACAAGCCTGAACTAATATAGACAGTTGTGAATGTCCTCAGAATATAGTAGCAGCTGGGTGGTTCCTGCCAGCTTTAACCAGCGCTCACTCTATTCTTTTCAACCTACACTTTCTCACTACCCAGTATAGACCCACTAGAACAAGACAGACCAGCACCCACCGTGTTATCCATTTCCTGTAAATAATACAGTGCAATTAGTCATACCTCAAGTCAGCTTTTTCTACAAAATCACCTGATAGGGAAATCTTCAGTCCACAAAGAGCTGCTTCTAGTCACTCCCATGGCTCAGTACCTTAGTCTCACAACTACATTGAAAAGGAGAATCTGAATTACAATGATGTTAGGAGGCAAACCTACTTGAAACATGAATCCACTTTATAACATCTCAGATAGTTATCCAGTTTCTACTTTTGTATTCCTCTAGAGACAGAAAATCTACTGCTTTTTGAGACAGTCCATTACATTTGGAAACAACCCTAATCATTAGGCAGCTAAAGGGCTTGGTGGATTGAGAAGAGGACCTGGAGTCAGGAAGACTTCAGTTCAAATCCAGCCTCAGACACTTACTAGCGTGTGAGCCTGGGCAAGTCCCTTAAGCTCTGTTTGCCTTAATCCACTAGAGAAGGAAATGGCAAAACAGTCCAGTATCTTTGCCAAGAAAGCCCTATGGACAGCATTGATGTACTGTGGTCCACAGGGTCATGAAGAGTCAGAGTGAGTAACAACAAAAGCATTAGGAAGCTCTTTATTAAGTTAAAATTTGTCTCCCTGCAATGTCTACCTATTCTTCTTAAATCTACCTTCTTGAGACAGGAGAAGTCTAACCTGCCCAATGATTACCACAGTGCCCGACATGCATGTGATCGTTGTTGTTTAGTTGCTTCAATAGCTTCCTACTTGTCATGACCCCATCTGGGGTTTTCTTTAGAAAGATACTGGAGTGGTTTGACATTTCCTTCTCCAGCTCATTTTACAGATGAGGAAATTGAGGCAAATAGAGTGAAATGACCTGCTCAAGGTCACACAGCTAGTACGTCTTTGAAGCTGGATTTGAACTCAGGTCTTCCTGACTCATGGTTCAGTACTCTAATCACTGTACCACCTAGCTGCATGTAGTTAGGTACTTAATAAATGCTAGTCAACTGTCATGCAAAGGATAAACTCTCAAATATTTAATAAGCATAAGATTCAGAGCCTGTTACAAACCTTATAGATTTACTAATTGAGTCCCCTCCTTTTAGGAAGGGGAAAACCAAGAACAGAAGTCTTGTTACTTGTTTTGGCCACAGCTGAAATGAGTTGCAGAGCCAGGATTTGAATCCAGATCCTCTGCCTCCATCCCCACTAGTTTTTCCAATTCATCACATTGATTCTCCCCACTGTCATCTCTCTCCAAACTTTACTCCTCAAATTTTCTCTTCTTTAGGCTAAACATCCCCAGTTCAGTCAACCAATTCACATAAGAAATGAGCTCAAGTCAGCCCCACTGTTACCATAACTAGAAAAGCAGAACTGATCTCTTGGGCACAAAACTAGTGCCTCCTGCCAATAGCCCTAATAAGAATGCCAGCGTCTGTCTCGCTCTGTAGGCAATTTATAAGAGAAAAGACAGCACAGGCTTCTGAACAAGTATTTCCTAAACTGGTCTTTATACTGTAGAGCTGAATGTGTTAGGAGAGAAGAGAAAAGATCCTGGTAGGACCCCATTGTTGCAGGGGCACCAGCTGTAGAAAATCTGGTTACCTGAATGATTTTTCCTCAGTGTTCATATTTGTGTCTCCCTGTACTGTGTGTGGCCTTACGGACAATCTCCTGCACTCAGCTTCTCTATAACCTTCTCAGAGGTCTTAGGCACAGAATACACCCAAGGGATGGGCAGTGATAATGCTATGTCATGATCTGCTTTGAGCTCTGGTCAGCTGCAGCTGCAACCTTAACAACAACCTCCTAGTCCTTCCCTAATCTCTCAGGCATGCTTCTGTCAAAAGTTTCTGAATCCTTGCAGCTGGGAGTCAAAGGATCCTGATACTACCATGCTTGTCACCCTCTTCTATAAACAACTCAGCTTCTCAATGTCTTTCCTAAAAATACTGAGTCCAGAAAAGGTCACAGAACTCTCGAAGTGGTCTTGCCCACAAATCTGAATGTGATCAGAAGAAAATGGGAAATTCTTAAAACTGCCTCGAGACTTCCTTTCTCTGAGATCCAGTTGTTCCTCACATCCCCATGTTTGGCTGAGTTAGGCTAGCAGATGGAGAATTACAAGCAGAACTGGTCTATTTCCCCCAGCTCATCCTGCTCTTGACAGATGGGTCAGTCCTGCAAGGAAAGGGGTAAATGTTTGTGACACAAAGTACACTTTCCAAAGTAATTTTAGCATTTATTAGTCATTGTGTGCTCCAGAAAACATGGGTGTCTCTAAGGAGCTTCAATTTCCTGTGACCAATGTCTTAAACTCTGCCCCACCTTGGTGAGGTCCAGGCAACCTGGGAAGCATCTAGCCCAACAATTGACTCTTTCTCATGCACAATGTCTGTCTCCTCCTCCTCCTCCTCTCTCTCTTTTTAAATAAGGGCTGAAATGCAACCTTCTAAAATAATTCTGATATCTTATAGTGTTGTTCTGATTACATACAATTCCCACAAGAAGGGAAGTACCTTTAAAATAAGGACTATTCAAAACTAGTACAGGATTTCCTCTTGTTGTTGATAATTTCCTCCTAACAGAAGACTCAGCACAGCCCAAAGCAAATTCAAAGGAGCTATCTAGAGACAGCTTGGCATCTACATTATGTAGAGAACATTGTTCACTCTAATTGATGTTTTCCTTGCAAAGCAATAGAGTGAGTGGAGCTATTTTTAAAAAGAACAGAATAGGTCCCCCAAAGCTTATGAGTCTCCCCCCATTGAGTTTTACATATGGTCAGAATCACAATCTGTACCTTCCCAAAGTCAGAAATCCCATGAAATAAGTCATTAGCAATAGGACGTTTTAAAGACCCAATACTGTTAGCTCTTCCTAGGCAAACCCCAGTCAATCAGAATACAGAACTGTGAAAACTTTAGCTTAGCTTTTTGTAGTTTGCACAGACTTCAGCCTGGAGATCAATAACAAAAAAAAAAAATAGGTAACATGAACATAACCTTTAATGGTTTGCGAAATGATACCTGTGTATACATATATATATATATATATGCACACATGTATATACATATAGATATATATGCATATATATATATCATTTGATCCTACAATAACTTGGTGAAGTAGATACTATAATAATATATATAACAATAAAAACTCCATTTTTAGAGATAAGGAAAGGGAGACAGAGAGATAAACTAATTTTCCCCGATCCATATAACTAATAAGTTTCAAAGGCAGGATTCAAATTCATCTCTAACTTCCAACTCAAACACAATATCCACTGTCACCTAGCCATCTCCAAAAACCTGCATATAAAATGAGAATGACTTACAACTTTCATGGAAGCTAAAGTGTCTACCTTTTTCCTCTAGGAATCATGGTACAAGTGCCCTGATATCAGCAAGTCTCTACTCCAAGCAGTTATCCACATATATCTCATTACACAGCCAATCTACCCATAAACATTAAGATCTAACTATGTGGCAGGTACTGTGCTAAGCAGTAGGGATGCAAAAAAAGTCAAAAGACAGCCCCTGCCTTCAAGGAACGTACAACCTAATGGGTAGACAATGTGCAAACAAATATAAAAAAGCTAGCTATGTACAGGATAGACTGGAAATAATTAACAGAGGGAAGGCACTGAAATTAAGAGAGGTGGGGAAAGCTTCCTGTAGAGGGTGGGATTTTAGTTGGGATTTAAAGGAAGCCAGAGAGGTCAGTAGTTGGAGCAGAGAAGGGAGAACATTCCAGGCACAGGGAACACCCAGAGAAAATTCCCAGAGTTGAAAGAAGCAACATCTTGTTTGTGGGACAACAAGGAAGCCAATGTCACTGTATCAAAGATATGTTTGGGAGAAGGCTAAGATGTAAGAAGATTAGGGAAGGTAGAAGGGGGCCAGTTGAACGAAGGGCTTTGAGCATTTTGTATTTGCTCCTAGATGCAATAAGAAGCCACTGAATATTATTAGTAAGGGTGATATAATTGGACCTTCACTTTAGGAAAAATCACTTTCGTGGCTGAATGGAAGATGGATTAAAGTTGAGGCAGATGGATCCACCAGCAGGCTTTTGCAATGATCTAATTTCCTAAACAAATATTAAACTTTTGCTGGTATACATATTCAATGTCTAATCAAAAAATACTCACTACTTGCCCAAGGTATGCAAGGCCCTGGTCCTTGTGCCAGGCAACAGATAAAACAGGACACAGACTGCCCTCAGTTGGGCGAAAGTGACAGGAGGAAGAAGGAAGTTAGAAATGCATGTGTACAGGGCAACTAGGTGGAGTGCAGTGGATAGAATACCAGCTCTAGAGTCAGGAGAACCCAAGTTCAAATTCAGTCTCAGATATTTGACACTTATTATAATGCTCTATGACTAGGCAAGTCACTTAACCCCAACTGCCTCCCACACAGACAAAAAAAGACAACAAATATTGTCCTAACCTATACTGAATTGCTTGCTCTCTCAGTGAGCTTGGGTAGGTAGTAAAGAAGAGAGAATTTGGAACTCAAAGTTTTAAAAACAAATGTTAAAAATTATTTTTACATGCAAATGGGAAATAAGATATACAGGCAATAGGGTATAAAAAAATCTATCTTGACCTACAAGAAAGTAAGGAGGAAGGGAATAAGAGAAGAGTGGGGTGGGATGACAGAAAGTAGGACAGAGTGGGGGAAAGGGTAATCAGAATGCTTGCCATCTTGGGGTGGGGATAGGGGAAAGATGGGGAGAAAATTTGGAACTCAAAATCTTGTGGAAATGAATGTTAAAAACTAAAAATAAATTAATTAATAATATTTTTTAAATTGCATGTACTCAAATAAACTAAAATATAAATTGAAAAATAATGAAATGCAAAGGAGTCAGAGTATAGCTTGTGAGATTCAAGAAGGGGAGAAAGATACAGAAAGTACATGGGAAGAGCATGGTTTTCTGTTTTTCTCCTTTCTGCCAGAGCTGTTGATCTCAACTCTTAATACCTACTGTTTGGCCTGTTTTTTTTTTTCCTTAAAAAGGGTTAATGTGGCTCTCAGGATCACAAGATTTAAAACTGAAAGAAACTTTTAAGATTATCATATAGTTCACAGTATCACATATCTGTGGCTGGAAGGTAGCTTCAATTTTTTCTGTTTACAGATGAGAAAACTTGAGCCCAGAGAGAGTAAGTGATTTTCCCAAGGTCATCCAGCTAGTAAATAAGCCAGGATTTTAATCCATTTCCTCAGAATCCAAATACAACCTTCTTTTCAGCAGCACACTTGTCCCCTGGGGAAGTGGCTTGCCCAAATTCACATAGAGGGAGTCCTCTTCACCGATCCCATCCTACAGATATACACAAAACAGACCTAGATATTAGAGCCCAGGGCTTTTTTTTATGCATATCTAGGATTTATTGCAATGCAATTCCATTCCAATGGAGAATCTCCCATTCCTTGGAAAATACCAAACCAGGCTCCTAGAAGGTTCATCTGATTCCTATCCTTCTTTTAAACAAGAAATAGTCCCTGGAAACAGCTCAACCTAACCCTTGCCTCACTTCCAGTCAGTCAACAAGCATTCATTAAGAACTTACTACTGCCAGGCACTATGGGAAAAGCTGTACCACCCCATTATACCACCATGACCAACCCACATTGGACGCCTTCTCTCTGCCTTAGCTCCCTAGGAAGAATCTTCCTGATGACTTAGCAGAAGTCAACCTCACAGGTTCCATACCCTACTCTCACCCCTCAACATGGCCCACAACTCTCCAGGATCTCTCTCTCCCCTCTACCCCTTCCTCTCCCCACCTGTAGTCATAGCCAGCAGCCTCCCTCAGGGCTCAACTCAGGCCCATCCTACCAGTGACCCTTCCCTAGAGCTCTGTAAAGGCACACCGCACCTCTGCATAACACACATCCTTCCCACTGCCTCCCCTAACCATGCGCTCCAGCAGGCAATGTACCCCATGAGCTCAGCTTAGGAAAGCCATTCAGTTAGGGTTCATCACCCTAACACTCTTCCTTTACTACCAACCTCCCACCACTCTCCCAGACAGCTAGGCAACAAGATGTCTCCTCTCCCTCTCCATCCCCAGACTTCTTCCTACACAAGCATTACATGTGCCTAGTGTCCCTAAAGACAGTTCAGTGCAACCCCCCAGGGCACCCAACAAACTCCACAAATTCTCACACACACACACATCCTCCTCCACACACTCATAGCCTCCTCTGCATGACTGTAGGCCAACCCTGACGCTGGAACTCCACCTCTCAGAATCCTTACCTTACGTGCAGAGGGCAGTCTGGCGTGACCAGTCTGAGCAGTCTGCACGTGTCTTTTCCTAATTAGCATTCTGAGCCATCTGTACACACGACACATACAGTAAGACACTAGGCTCTCAGAAGGCTGGGAACGTGTTCTGTCTTACATCCCCAGCACCTAACCAGGTGATTTGCAATGGTAGATACTTTATAAATGTTTGTTGACTTGACTTGGTTTTAAACAAAACTAGCTAAACATTTTGTAGAAACACCAAAACAGTGTTTAAAAAGGGGGGATCTGGGGGAGGAGAAGCATGAAAACATAGAAAACAGCTTTAAGTTCTAATAACAATCGTAGCTAACATTTATATAGTGCTTACTACGCGTGGGGCACCTAACAGCTATCACCTCACTTTTCCCTCACCAAAACCCTAGGAAGTAAGTACTATTATTGTCCCCATTTTACATGGGAGAAAACTGAGGCAGAGGTTAAATATTTACCCAGGGTCCCACAACTAGTGTCTAAGGCTGTATTAGAACTCAGGGAGTCCTTTCTTCAGGTCCAACACTTTATCCACTGAACAACCTAGAATAATAAACTGTCACCCAGACAGACTTTGGAAATTAGGACTTTGGGAGGGAAATTCCCTACATCTTCAAGGAATTAAAGTGAACTTCGTGCCTTTAATTCTTTAGCCAAAGATAAAAATGAAATGTGTGACATAATGGCCTATGTTTTGCAAAAAGGAACCCGTGTGAGAGAAGAGCATTTTATTCAAGGTTACTATCTTAGGCTCCAGGTTTTCACAGACAGTAAAAACCCAACAGGAATGCTTGAGAAGGCTTAGATTGGTGGGAAAGCAAAGTGGAAAGTTTTGAGAGGTAGGACTCTCTTTTCCTCTGCATGAATACCACCAGTGATAGAGATTAACCTGGAAATCCAGCCCTCAGGGCCACAGTATCGGGATTGCATTCCCTGTCCTCTGGAAGCTCATTTTTAATACTAAGTACCAGTTCTCCACCCCTAATAGACACTGATCCAAGAGCAGCCGGCTCTCTGACGTGTGTGTATGTATGTGCGTGAAGAGGGTTGGGAGGGGAGAGAAGGGAAGGATAGCATCAGACATTACGGCATATAGAGGGATTCTTGTCTCTCCTCCTAAGAATGCTGGAATCGGTTTAATAGCCAATAAGGTTTTAAAATGAAAAGTGTATTACGTTGTTTGAATTGTTATTCCTATCAAATACCGGACGTGCATGCAAGGACAGCCACAACACAAACACAAAACATTTTGTTTCTATCTTTTAATTGCTTTCAATGGAGCGGCCAACCCTGTCAAGTTGTGAAATAAAGCTGCATCCTCCTAACCACTGAGAGGTGGTATTATGGAGTACTGAGCCTTTGTATTGGCTTCTTTTGAATGTTTTGCTCATTTTTTTTCTTTTTTTGGCAACCATTTTCTGACGGCCTCTTTAGCCAAATTATATCAGCTGCCTTGAAGGCTTTGATTTATTTTGTTGCGGCTTTATTTGTTTTGTTGATTTGTTGGGGGTGGGGAAAAGGAGGTTTCAAGGTTTGGGGGCTTGAGTTAGCCAAATATATCCATAAGTCAAGGACCTGTGATTTCCCGGAGGTGGTAACCCCCTCCTCCAGCAGACCAAATACAAGGAAGAAGTGAAGTTGTTTGTACAAGGTGCACCTGCTTCCCTAAACAAGGCGGGGAGGGGCTGGCTTTTTTTCCCTCTCCTGCTTTTATCTTCATTGCACGTGTTTTGTTGTTTGGTGGGAATTAAAGTGGCTGGTGCTTTCTGAGGGAACTTCCTACTCCAGAGACCAGCAAAGATTCTCCCAGGGGCCCCCAGGGACTTGTTTTGTTCTTTTGTTCCCCACCACCACCACCACACACACACAGATATACACACATATACACACGCACACAAAAGGATCAAAAGAAAGGTAATCCTTGAAAAAAAGCTTCTTGGGGGAGATGGAGAAATAAGGGTGTGGAACTTCCAGTGGATTTTCCTCCTGCATTCTCCACTAGCCTTGAATAATGCAAAGGTAAATGTGATCTCTTCTAAATCTGGTTTCTCTGCTTTGCCTCCAGAATCTAAGAAAGCCCTAAGCACTTAGCCCCTGGCATTTTTTTCTCTTCTCTTTAGGCCCAGTCCTAGCTAGCCCAGATTTTCCTTTTTCTTTGACCCTGCTCTGCAAATGACCAGTGTTGCCTTATCTGGGATGCCACATCAGAGATTGGGGGAGGGGAAGAAAAAGGGGGCGTGACTGGCCACCCCCTCTAGCTCTTCTGCTCAAACTGGTGATAAGGCTGGAGTTCAAATTCTGCCGTTGTCTGCGTGGCCTTGGGCCACTCATTTAATCCCTCTAGGCCTCAGTTTCTTCATTTGTAATAATGAGGAGGTTGAACTACATGACTTTTAAAGGATCCTCCCAGCTGGAAAGCCTATGATTCAATGATTTTCCTGGTCTGTAATGGATGTCCCCTTTTTGGCAGTGTTTAGCCTGTTTTACATTTCTTTGCTTACACCATTATACTCCCTTTCTATCTTTTGTAGTTTCTCCAAATCTAGTCACTCTTATCGGGAGTACTAGGCTGTGAGTTAGGAGACCATGTTTTGATTCCCAGTTCATTGCCATGGAATCTTAAGAGCTGTATAAGACCTCAAAAACCATCTAGAGGTTCAGTGCATAGAGTGCTGGACCTGGAGTCAAGAAGAACTGAGTTCAAATCCAGCCTCAGGTTTATACTAGCTACATGACATTGGGCAAGTCACTTCACCTCTGTGTTCCTCAGTTTCCTCATCTGTAAAATGGGAGTGATAACTGCACCTGTCTCGCAGGGTTGCTGTGAGGATCAAAAAAATAATATGTACAAAGCACTTTGTAAACCTTAAAGGGCTCTGTAAATGCCAGCTGTAATTATAATGATCTTGTCCAACACAATTCAGTTTCATTTTTTAAAAAATCAACAAGTTGTCATCTGCTGAAACATCTCCAAGACAGAAGCTCACTATGTTACATGGTAACCCTTTCTGTTTGGGGGAAAATTCTAATTATTAGAAAGTTCCACCTTAAATTGGGCCAAAATTGGCCTTTTTTTGACTTCTTGGATCTAAAGCTGTCTTCTGGAACCACATATAAATGACAATTTGTCAAATATTTCAAATCAACTGTAATATTCTCTCTACATTTTTGATTCTCTGCACAAAACATCTCAAAAAAAAGTTTGAGTCCCTTATGCATCCTGTTCACCCTCCTTCAAACATATCCTACTTTATTCCTTTGAAAACATAAGTTTAGATCATTTTCATATGGATTTTAAGAGAGAAAGGCAATTTCTCTCACACTTTATTCTTTTATTTCCTATTGTGGATTATTGGGCACCTCACCTGTTTCTTCCTTCTTTGTCATATCTGAAATCCTTCATACTGTTCAGGTTTACAATTTTATTTGGGCTTTAAAGATAGAGAAACTGAAGGTATTTCAGAGGAGTGAAGTACCTTACCCATGATATCTATTAAAGGACTTTAAGAACCACAAAGTATGTATGAGAAAATGGTATTTATGTTTTTCCTTACATGGAGCATTTACTCCTTCCTTTGCAGACATCCTTTTGAGGACACCTCCCTAAGAAGGTGGGAATAAATGCGGTCAAATATAACTACCCAAAGTGATGAAAAATAACTACCCAAAGTAACAGGAAGATAGAGAAGAGGGATTTGGTTTAGTAGGGACAAAATAAGGTCAATTTGAGTGCATGTTTAGTTTTGGGTATCCAAGGGACTTAGAGCAGAAATACTGTATACCAGTGGTTCTCAACCTTCCGAATGCCCGGACCCTTTAATACTCATATGTGGGCGTATCTGCATGTGGGCAGAGCTGCCTGGAGATGGATAGAAGAACAGTGTCTCGGTTCCTAAGACCATTGGAAACATGTGTTTTCTAATAGTCTTAGACGACCCCCAAAGGGGTTGCGACCCCCAGGTTGAGAACCACTGCTGTATACAGAAGCTATACAACTCCAGAAAAGGTGAAATGTCAAGGTTTGAGATATCACTGGATTAAGTTACCTACAGACTGGCAAAATTAAATTGTTGTGATTAAAATCACAACAAGCAATAAAAGTCCTGAGGGGCCAATGAAGAGTCAGAGTTTGTTTGCAATAATTCTATTCTAATGGGGCCCCGAAATATGGGGCACACTAGAAGGGTATAGAAAAGGATGACCAAGATGCTTACAGGACTGGATAAGGAGCCAGTGAAAACAAAGGGGATGGTGAGCCTGGAGAAAAGAAGATTTAGTGGAGTTGTGGCAGCTACCTTGAAGTATGTGAAGGGCTGTCGTTTGGAAGAGGGATTGTACTTGTTTTGATGGTTGCCTGAGAGCAGATCTAAGAACAACAGGTGGAAATTACAGGAAGGCAGATTTCGGCTCCACATAAAGAAAAGCTTCCAAAGAGTTACAGCAGTTCAAAAAGTGGGATAGGCTCCCCCCATGGGCTCTTGCTAAGTCTTCAAGTAAAGGCTGTATGACCGGGAGCCTTATTCCATTATGAGTTAGATCAGATGAACTCTGAGATCCCTTCCAGCTTTGCAGTTCTATGATTCTATACCATATATATCTATGTGTGTCCTATGTACATAGTGTACCAGTAATGCCAAGCAAAGGCAACTTCCAAGGTTCGGATTACCAGCATAACAAACCCCATTTATTCAGTGACAGATTAAGGCAAAACATTCACAGAACAAAGGAAATCAAAATACAGTGTAACTCATTCATTTAGCAAGTAAGTTCTCAATTCAATCCAAGTACTACTCCACCCCTGGAACATACATTCATTTAGTCAGTCAAAGTCTCTCTTCTCAAATGGAGATTAGTTTCCAATCATAAACAAAGTACATTCATTTGGTCAATCACAGAGGGAAAAA
>CM053587.1:137041774-137082127 GCA_028646515.1 Pseudochirops corinnae | reverse complement strand
CAAAGGTTTCCCACCCCTGGATCACAACTGAATTACAATGCCATCCATTAACGCCAAGCACTTTCCCAAAAGGGGCAGGAGAGCACAAAAGGCCATCTACCCTTAAGCTACAACAAGGTTAAGATATCATCACAGCATTGAAAACCCAAGGAAAAGTTCTTCCTTCATCTTGACTCGAGGCAGATTCTCAGCAATCTCAGTTCCTGGGGAGACAAGGCTCAACAAAGCCATCGCCAGTGTCCTCATCAAGTCACTCTCTGCCTACAGAACAGTCCCAGAACCCCTGAAAACATCAGCAAGACCCTCTTCCAGGATTTCTGTAAACATACAACAAGAAAATCCTCCTTCAGGGCTTCTGAACCAACAGCAAGGTTCCAGGACCTCTACAATAGCAGCACTGTCCTTCACCAGCAGGTAAATCTGGCAAAACAACATCAAAATAGACAGACAAAATACCGGCATCATAGCCATGCCTCCTCAGTTCTTGGCAGCTCCAGGTGGCAGTTCTCAAAACTCCTGGGCAGCTCCAACTGGACCTTAGCAGTCCTTTCTCAGCAACTCTGGCTTCCTCCACTTGGGCCTTATCTTGGCTTGGGCCTCTCTCCCAATTTGTGGCTCCTCTCAGTTCAGCCCGCTCTCTTCATGTCAACAAGTCCATCCCACAAGTGGGATTCACAAGCTCTGGGTTTTAACACACAACCCAAAAACCAAGCCAATATAGGGGCATCTCCAAATTCCATTACCATTATAGTACCTTGCACATAACTATACTATACATATAATATGACAGAGATTGTACAATGAATGTGAACCTATTGCCTAAACATATGCACCTGCTGTAATTTGTAAGTACTGTACATTTTCTAAAGGAAAGGAAGCTGTAGAAAACACAAGAAAAAAATCACAGACACTTATTGGAGGAGACCACGCATTAATAAGAGGAAGACAAGTCAAGGTAGTCAAGGATGGCCAGGACGTTGGGAGTGCTAGCAGTAGCAGCCAGGATTTTAGCCATGTGATCAACTATTATCTAAACCAAGTAGAGCATGGGAGCTCCAGCATCATAGCTCTTCCATGAAAACATGCAGAGCTTCAAGATGCAAGAGTTGAGAGACTAGAGGCAAAACATGCATACAACTGACAACAAAACCTCAAAGGAAGCAGACCATAAGACAAAGTGTCTTCATTAAAGCTCCCCGTTACACTCACATGACTGGGACATCCCCATTGATGTGTTTTTTTATAGGGGACTGGAAACTGATCTCTCTGGAAATAGAAGAGGGAAAGAGTCCTATATCTTTCGCTCACCAGCTGATCCTCATTTCTATCTTTACAAACTGTCATTTAAAAAATGCCTTATTGGCAATCATCAAAATTATTTGATACTGGCTAAGAAATAGAGTGGCCAATCAGTGGAGTAGGTTAGATACACAAGACACAGTAGTCAATGACTATAGTGATCTACTGTTTGATAAACCCAAAGACTCCAGCTTCTGGGATAAGAACTCACTATTTGACAAAAACTGCTGGGAAAACTGGAAAATAGTATGGCAGAAACCAACATTTTGCACCCTAGACCAAGATAAGGTCTAAAGGGTATGTGGTTTAGACATAAAGAGTGATATCATAAGTAAATTAAGAGAGCAAGGAATAGTTTACCTGTCATATCTGTGGAGAAGATCACCAAACAAGAGATAGAGAACATTATGAAATGCAAAATGGATAATTTTGATTAAATTTAAAAGATTTTGCACAAAGCCAATGCAACCAAGATTAGAAGAAAAGCAGGAAGCTGAAAAACATTTTTACAGCCAATATTTCTGATGAAGGCCTCATTTCTCAAATATATGAAGAATTGAGTCAACTTTGTAAGGATTCAAGTCATCCCCCAATTGATAAATGGTCAAAGAATATGAATAGGCAATTTTCAGAGGAAGAAATTAAAGCTATCTATAGTCATATGAAAAAATGCTCTAAATCACTATTGATTAGAGAAGTGCAAATTAAAACAGCTCTGAGGTACCACCTCACTTGGCTAACATGACAAAAAGGGGAAATGACAAATGTTGAACAAGATGTGGGAAAATTGGAACATTTATGTATTGTTGATGGACTTGTTAACTGATCCAATATTGTGTAAAGCAATTTGGAACTATGAACAAAGGGCTGTAAAACTGTGCACACCTTTTGACCCAGTAACACTACTACTACGTCTGTATCCCAAAGAGATCATAAAAAAGGGAAAAGGACCCACGTGTACAAAAATATTTATAGCAGCTCATTTTGTGGTGGCCAAGAACTGGAAATTGAGGAAATGTCCATCAATTAGGGAGTGGTTGAACAAGTTGTGGTATGTGAACATAACAGAATACTATATAAGAAATGGGGAGCAAAATTTCAGAAAAACCCAGAAAGTATTACATTAACTGATGCTGGGTGAAGTGAGCAGAACCAGAACATGTATACAGTAACAGCAAAATTGTGCAATGACCAATTAAGATAGATTTAGCTCTTCTCAGCAATACAACGATCCAAGACAATTCCAAAAGACTCACGATAGAAAATGCTATCCACATCCAGAGAAAAAACTATGGAATCTGAATGCAGATCAAAGAATACTATTTTGAATTTTTTGGTTTTTTTTTCTTTCTCATGATTTTCCCCTTTTGTTCTGATTCTTCTTTCACAACATGACTAATGTGGAAATATGTTTAACATAATTGTAAATGTATAACCTATAAAAAAAGATGCCTTATGTTCATGTTCTGGCACTCTAGAAAGAGGAAGTGCATTTTCCAGAAGTTGGTACCATGGAGCAAAGACCTGGTTTCTTTGTGCTAGTTATAGCTCTGGTACATTAAATCATTTCCAAAAACACTATCATTTTCATTCACTCATTCATTCCATACATATTTATGGATAACCTTCTATGTATTGCTGATATTTGCTCGGCATCTGCTGAGGGTACACAAAAGAAATAAGACATGGGCCCTGCCCTCGTGAAATCTGACTCTTAATTGTCTTGTCTATAGAGATGACACATGAAACTATTAAATAGGCACAAAGCATTCCTGTATATGATTAAGTGATTTTAAAAAATTAAAATTAAACAGTATTGTTGGAGGGCAGAGAAAGAGAAGGGAGCAATATTGGTAGGAGTGGTCTGAGAAGAAGGCCAGGCTTGATCTGAACCACGAAGTACAACGACAGCATCCTTTTAATGTGTAAAGACTAAGTGATCCCCCCGAAACCTGGCTTCTCACCGTAATTACCTTCTTGTCTAATGAGCAAGTCCTCTGTTTCTTCACACCACTCTCCTCCATTTGTGATTACCTGCCTAGCTGTTAGTTACCGTTAAGATATGCTGATCTCTGAAGCAGGGTTTTGCAAACCACATAGAGAAGGTAGGTTTATAGATGGTTGAGTTAGTGGCCAGATTATTTGTATTTGGATGGAGATTCAAACCCTAAACCCACCCAAAATCAAAGCTATACTAACTAAAGCCAAAAACAACAACAAAAAATTCAATGAAAATCAGAACCATATGGATCACCAGTTGTGTCTGCTTGGTGGACATAAGGTCCACTGGTTTGAAGATTTACTGCCCATGAATGCTAATTGATGCAAAATTCACACATCCAAAAGATACAAATAACAAGAAATTTCTTTGCATTCAAATTTCATGATCAAGAGACAAATGACAAGTAAGACACATAACATAAGCAATTACTTTTGTAAGGGGCACAAACAGCCATTAATTACAATACAAGTTCAGGGCAATCTACCAGCTTTCCACAATCCTCAAGTATAAGTTGACATTTATCTCCATTTGATCCTCATAACAATCATTTGACATAGATATTATTATCCCCATTTAACAGACAACTGAGGCTCCGAGAGTTCCAGTGATTTATATGCATTATCTCCTTAATAAAATCATGTAAGGTAGAGAATATAGTTGTTTTTCTCATTTCTTAAGGGAAAAATTCAGTTACCTGTTAATGGTTATATTACAAGTACACACTAGGCAGAGGCAAGTTTTGAACCCTGGACTCAACCTCTGATAGGGTTTTCACTATACCACACTGCCTCTCAATGAGAATCAGGTCTGTAATGACGGCTCTAAATCACTATGAGACTTTGGCTTCCCAAAGACTTTCCAAATCACTAAAGAATGATTAAATTATGCTCAATATAGTTTTGTTGGTAGTTAATTGAATTTTATTATATGTGTAGTCTTACTAATATTCATATTAATATAGCAATAATAAGAGCTGGGTCTTACAAATGCACTAATATACATAATATCATTAAAGATTCACATTTATCAACTCTGAAGTAGCATTGGTATAACTTTTTTATTTTCAAATTGTATTTTTTCCAATTAGATGTAAAAAATTTTTTAATGTTTGGGTTTTTTTTTATTTTGAGTCCCAAATCCTCTCCTTCCCTCCTTTTCTTCCCCTCTTCCTTGAGAAGGCAAACAATTTGATATAGATTATACATGTGCAGTGATACAAAATATATTTCCATATTAGCAAAAACATTGGTATTATTATCTCGTTTTGCAAATGTAGAAGTTGTGGCTCATAGTTATATGGTACATGTGAGATATAGTTAACAATTAAATTAAATTTTAACCCAAGGTGCCAGTTTCCACAAGTTCGATGTTCCTCTTAGTATACCATGTTGCCTCTTTACCAATATTTATTAAATATCATTGACCCATATATGATATACATGACAACTCCCAAGGGACCAGAATATTTACAGGGTCATAGATTTAGAACTGGAAGGACAATAGAGTATAACCTTCTCATTTTACAGCTGAGAGAATCAAGACAATCACCTGAGACACTTCATTTCCCAAAGAATTTGTATTAACCAGTTCAGTTCAATATCTAGAATTTGCTGTATGATCCTCAGGTCAATCTGATGCCAGGCAAACCCCCTCAAGCCTGGGAGTATCTCAAGTAATTCTTAGTTCTAATCTCCCATCTCAGTCCTACTCTGTTTAGCTTTCAAGGCTCTGTGATCATCCCCTTCCTTCCAACTCCACTCCACCAAAAAAAGAACCAGTCTATTATATATTAATAGCACACCAAAGTGTCTTTGGAAAAACATTCACTGCCCCCTACAGAAAGCCCCCGTAGCAGATAGTCAGCTGGCCACTGATTCTGTCTCACTTTCCTCACAGTGGGGAGAATCAGTCATTCTAATTTATTCCCATATCTGATCTAAAATCTCCAGACAACTAGACATATGCCTGAAAGCAGAATTTGGCACATTTAAGGACCAAGTAAAGAGTTGGGCTTGGAAAATCTTGGCATCTTTATCAAACATATGAACTTCAGCAAAACTCGGACAATAGTTTTGAGAGAGAAAAAAGAATTTCTTTCCCTTTGGTTCTGAAACACAAGCATACATAAAGAGAAAATATGATCCATCTGTTTCTGACTCTACTCATCACGATATTGTTTAAAAGGCACAGCCAAGCATCAGTAGACAGGAAGCCTCATTGCCTTCGATTCCATAAGTATGTGAACTAGAAAGTTATATGTCACCAGCCAAGGTGACTTTTGAAACTTGGACATCAACTTAGTAGTACTCAGATCCAGCCCTGTCTTCAGAAATGCACTGAAGGGAACTTTTGAAATTTTTCCATCCTTATCCTGTGTTTCTATCCTTACCTTTCATTCTCTGCTGCCCAGTGGTCATCTATATAGACTTGTGTACAAGCTATGCCTGGCATTCCTGGACATATAGCCTTAGGTCTCCAAAAAGTTGCCTTTTTTTCCTCTCCAGGTTATACCACTGACCATTCAGATTTTCTCTACCATCCCACAGAAACCTCCTCACCCTGGAAGTTCAATCTTCCCCGGGCTTCTTACACTGGAAGTACCCTTCAGTGCCTTCCTTTGATTGACTGTTTCCTCCCAGAACCTCTAGTTTAATGGGAAATGCCCAAATTAGCCATGTATTCATTCCTCTAGGGGCTGTACTTCCAGCTTTCTGTACTTTCTTTACCATGCCTTCTCTCCACCTATTCACCCTTTTTAGGTCCCTCCTACACACTGTCTTCCTCATTAGAATGTAAGCTCCTTGAAGGCAAGGACTTTCTGCTTATATTTGTATTTCCAGTGCTGTGCACAGTGCCTAACACATAGTAATCACTTAAGAAATACTTTTTGACTTATTGAAGTTCATGTCTCATTTTTAAAATTTGTATTGTGTTTTGTTTTTGTTTTGTTAGTTTGATGAATAATGATGTCTGCTATGACCAATGATTCAAAAATGTGCACTTTTAAAAATAAAATTTCCCTGGGCTCATATACCTTAATGTGAAGCACACCCTGAACTGAACTGTCAGAATCACTGGCAAGCCCATAATGACTACCAAGAGACTGCTGGCATCTGTCTATGACACTGCTAAAAAGCTCCCTCCATGACAAACGAAACTATCATTTCCTTTGAACATTGGTTTTCCTTTTTGTGATGAATATGGTACTCAAAAGTTATTATAGGTCATAAGATGAACATGAAACAGGAAAGTGGCATGACTATTTTTAAGAAACAAAAATAAAAGAAATCTAATATCAAGATATCTGTAAAACACCCATATCATTTTTGTCCACCTCTCCACACTAGGAGGGTGCCACATTTAAGAGGTCAGAACGGGGGACACACAAGGACTGGCAAAGGCAGCATCATTCCTTATTGGAGCTTTCCACTGAGTCCACTTATCCTGCACCCTCCTCCATCATGGGCTAGCTAAGGCCAGAAGTAGCCAGCAAAGAATGGGGAAATACCAACTCTCTTGAGTTCCAATTTATAATAGATGCTGAATTTCACCCTCCTATGCCATAAGTCCCAGGTTCAGAATTTTTGTCTCTGCTTCTGACGGCTAGTTCTTTTGGGAATGTGAGGAGAACATCCTGTAAAAACTGTTGCTTACACTCCTTTATCAAATCATAGTAGACACAACCATTGGGCTTAAATAATACATGTTCTAGAGCTTCTGGGTTGACCTTGATCCTATATCTGAAAGGATTCCTTCATTTTTTTTCTTTAAAAAAAAAAGTATAAAGGGAGGCTAGGTGGTGCAGTGAATAGAACACTGGCCCTGGAGTCAGGAGAACCTGAGTTCAAATCCAGCCTCAGACACTTAACACTTACTAGCCGTGTGACCTTAGGCAATTCATTTAACCCCAATTGCCCTACCTTCCTCCCTCTAAAAAGAAAGTAAAAAAAGGTCAAAATGGAAGTGAGGTTTGTCTGTGGTTGAGGCTCTCTGAAAGAGAGCAATGTAGGTAACTCTACCTTACTTCTGCTTCCTCCCTACTCCACCCCCAACTAGGACTTGTGCAAATAACCAGGTTGGGGGTAGGACAAGCCCCAAACCTGATCCACATAGTGGAAATCAAAGTCACTTGATAGTTAAATGTGAAAACTTCATCAAGGACTGATTTTTTTTCTACTGACTTTTTTTTCTTTTCAAAAGTTCTTAAGGGACGCCTACAGATTGCCCTAGAATTCTATTAATTTGCAGCAATCTTATCTTAGAAAAAAAAAACAATTTTTTTAATTTTGAGGGAAAAAATGTCTGTATTTCATTTTTCTTACTGGGAAACTTTTGAATTGAACTACTATGCTTCTTAGCACCTCTGCCTGTATGCTAATATCCTCTTGTGATATTAATATGCATAGTTTACCTACGTTCCATTTTACTGAACCTTGAATTTGTGCTAATTAAGTTTCCTGTTATTTTCCACTTCAGTATAGTACCTTAAATGTATGCAAATGAATAAGATTCAATTCTTTTATGCGAAAGCTACAAGATTTGCTTATTATGTGCTAATGTATTGTTACTTGCTGCTTTGTATGTAGATTAGAGTATGATTTAAGCTAAAATGCGTACTGTGGATGTTATAACTTTACAGGATTGGTGTAAGGTGTTTGAGTTTTAGCTCCACCAGGGACATTTGATACTCTGAAGACAACATTCAATATAGAGAGATTGCTGAATGAGACAGTGAATGAATTGGGAAGATGCAAAATGCTTATTGAACATTACAGGGATCCAGAGAGAATTCTGCTAATAGTCTGCCAACTACCTGCACTGATGGCACATATTGGCATCCACAGAGAGAGATAAGAGCAGGGAGAATACCTAGAAACTGATCACCAAGACCCTCCTCAAAGACAGGCTAAAGACAAGGTTTAAGATACTCTTGTAAAGGGAAGAGTACGTGAAGGTGCTGTCTGACAAATTTATAGGTGCAGAAAGCATAAGTCAGATATGAGGGAGGAAGGGGAAGGGAATAAACATTCATATAGCACTCTATCCACCGTGCCACCAACTGCCTCAATACAAGCCAAAGCAAGACTCTCCTGTTGCCACATCCAGCGGGTGAGGAGCCATTAGATGAGATTGCCACAGTGCAGTTGCAACAGTGGTTCACTGACTGAAGGGGATGAAAGGGGGAGGGGGACTCCCAAAAACTCTCATATGACCAGCTTTTGATCCAGTGTAAAGTCTGAAAGCTGAAAACCTTGATAAAGAGATATTACAAGTGCTTGCAGAGGCTAGAGAAGCCATTTGTCATTGCAGAGGGACCCCACTTAAGCTCATGCTAAACTTGCCAACACACATGCTGTGGTCGCATTTAGAAAGACTTGTTTCCTGAGCTTGTCATCAAGGGAAAGATGAAGCTCAAAGCCATAGATGGGGTTGGGTTGACCTCAGTATACACTAGACTGACAAACAGCAGGCAAAGACTGCCATGAGGGCACCTGACTTGACTTGAAATTGCAAAACAACATTTCAGATACTGTACAGGATATTGTTATTTGAGCTAAATGTGGACTTCAGAAAGTAAGAAGGATCCTGAATCTGGAGCTCAGGATCTGTTGCAAACTGGAATTCAGAGGGCTGGTGCCTCCTCGGAGCTGTCTGAATCGGGGAGGGACCTCCCTATACTCTTCAGTTTGGGGACACCGGCCTCTTTGCTGTTCTTTACACATGACCTACCATCTCCCAACAGCATCTTTACAGACTGTCTCCCATGACTAGAACATTCATCTTCATCTCTGCCTCCTGCCTTCCCTGGCTTCCTTCAGTGTTGCCATTGTTGTTCCTATCACACCTCCTACTCTGACCTTGAATATGACACTCTCCAGAGGGCAGCGAGGTGGCACAGTAGATAGAGTACCAGATCTGGAGTCAGGAAGACCTGAGTTCACTTCCAACATTTACTAGTTGTGTGACCCTAGGCAAGTCACTTAGCCCTGTTTGTCTCAGTTTCCTCATCTGTAAAATGAGCTAGGGAAGGAAATGTCAAACCACTCTAGCATATTTTGCCAAGAAAACCCCAAATGGGGTCACAAAGAGCCCAACACAACTGAAATGACCAACAACAACAATATCACCAACTATGTATCTCCTTACTGCCTTTCACCAACCCTAACCAAATCTCTGCTGCTCCCTGAAACAGGGTGAAAAAGGAGCAGATGGAGTAAGAAGGTGCTGCAAATGAACTGAAGGCTAACGCAAAGATTACATCTTATCTTCATCCTCATTCACTGACTCCTACCAGGTAGAGCAAAGTAATACCTTAGAATTAGAGCCCCTTGTGATTAAGGATTATTCCGTTCTTTGTACATGCTTTCTCAGCACCTAGTATAGTGTCTGGCACATAATAAGTGTTTAATAAAGGTTTATCGATTAATTGATTGTCCTTAGAGGTCATCTATTCCAATTTACTCATTTCATAAATAAGGAAGCTGTAGCACAGGAAAATTAAGTAATTTGCCAAGACCACCAGGATTTAGATACAAGTACCCTGATTAGAGATCCATCATTCTTACTATTATACAACAAAGTACAAGGATTCTCAGTACTGGTGGGTCCTTAACATAGGGTTGTGTCCTATTTAAGCATCATAATTTCAGAGCAGCATAGTGAAGGAAAATGTTCAGAGGTTCAGCAAAGAAGTTCAACAAAAGTCTTTGACAAAATGGGGAAAGATCAAAAGAATAGAGACATATAACCCAGTGAGAGACATATAGCACATTCAAATATGAATCAACAGAAGCAGCATGGGATAGTGGGAAGAGCACTAGGGTGGTGGCTGGTCTCCATTTCTGAAGGGATACTCTGCCAGGGGTGGGGAATCTGGAGCCTCAGGGTCACATGTGGCCCTTTCTAGGTCCTTAATTAGTGCCTGCAAACAGCTCAGAAAGGAAGAGCTGGTTTTTGCCACTCATTGCAGTTTAAGGCCATCCCCACCTCCCCTCCCTACCTCTGTACACACACACAGAACACTGAGGCAGTCTGATTGAAAAAAAGCACAACAGTCCATCAGCATCAAGGCAAGCATTATAGTTCAAGACAGCTTGCTTATTGACTGAACTTCTTACTTCCTGAACATCAGATGGCAATTTTCAGTGTGGCAGAGTGCTGAGTCATCAGGCAAGCTGCCCACTCAACCCTTTCAAGCAAGACCTTAAATGAAGGCTTTCTAAAACGTGTGTGTTTTCGAGGGCAGTGAGCCGCTTTTACTGCGTAGACAGCCTGAGTCACACTCAGTCTTCCTTTGTGGGAACCTCACTGAAGAGGTTCCTGAGAATGGCCAAAAACAATATTTTTTTAAAAAGGGAAAAAATGATCTCACCTTGTCTCTTCACAGCTTATTTGTTCCTTGAAGAAACTTGGCTGGTTTCCCTCAACTGAGCCATTTTCAGAAATTGTCCAGTCATGTCCCCAAAACAACATATAGTTACAGATGGGCAGCTGAAAGATGAGATTGATATTTATTTTCCGTTAGCCATATATTCATTTCTTAAGCTCAGAGAGTAGCAATATATGACACAGATATCAGGCAAATTCTAGCCATGGGGTAGGGGTAGGGGCTGATATGGGGGTAGGGCACACATTCAAATTAGACCATAGAACTCTAAAACTGGAAGGGAATTTAGATATCATCTAATCCAACCCCTTTGTTTTATAAATATAGAAACTGAGGTTAAACGGGATTAAGAGACTTGCCCAAGGTCACAAGGTTAGGCTGTTTAGCAGAAGAGCAGGGATGAGAATTTAGGTCTGTTTCCTGATTACGAGTGAGATGTTGGTTCCATTATACTACAATGCTTTCTTCAAGCTTTGAAAGAAATTAGGTTAGGTTTTAAAAAAAAAATAAGACAACACAAATGTGGTACTGATACCTAAATCAGGAAGAGATAAAATGGAGAAAGACAATTATAGACCAATTTCCCTCATGAATATAGATGCAAAAATTTTAAATAAAATGTTAGCAAAAAGACCACAGCAACTTATCACAAAAATAATACACTTTGATCAAGTAGGATTTATTCCAGGAATGCAAGAATGGTTCGATATTAGAAAAACTATCAGTATAATTGATCACATCAACAACAAAACTAGCAGAAACCATATGATTATTTCAAAAGATGCAGAAAAGGCCGTTGAAAAAATACAATACTATTAAAACACTATTCCTATTAAAAACATTCCTATTAAAAACACTAGAAAGTATAGGAATAAATGGAGTCTTCCTTAAAATAATAACTAGCAGCTATCTAAAACAATCAGCAAGTAGTATATGTAAAGGGGATAAGCTAGAAGCATTTCCAATAAGATCAGTGGTGAAACAAGGATGTGCACTATCACCCTTCTTACTCAGTTTGGTACTAGAAATGTTAGCAGTAGCAATAAGAGAAAAAAAAGAAATTGAAGGAATCAAATTAGGCAAAGAAGAGACTAAGCTATCACTCTTTGCAGATACTATGATGATATAATTAGAGAATCCTAGAGAATCAAGTGAAAAAACTAGTTGAGATAATAAATTTGGCAAAGTTGGAGGATATAAAATAAACCCACATAAATCCTCAGCATTCCTATATATTTCTAGTGAAATCCAACAGCAAGCAATAGAAAGAGAAATTCCATTTAAAGTTACTGTAGACATTGTAAAATATTTGGGAACCTACCTGCCAAAACAAACCCAGGACCTATATGAACACAATTACAAAACACTTTTCACACAAATAAAGTCAGATCTAACTAATTGGAAAAACATCGATTGCTCGTGACTGGGTCGAGCTAATATAATAAAAATGACAATTTTACCTAAATTAAATTAGTGCCATACCAAACAATCTATCAAAAAATTTCTTTATAGAGCTAGAAAAAGTAGGAACAAAATTCATTTGGAAGAACAAAAGTTCCAGAATATCAAGGGAATTAATGGAAAGAAATGCTAGGGAAGGTGGCCTAGCCATACCAGATTTTAATCTGTATTATAAAGCAGCAGTCATCAAAACCACTTGGTCCTGGCTGAGGAATAGAGTAGTGGGTCAATGGAATAGATTGGGTATACGAGACTCAGCACTCAATGACTATAGTAATTAATCTACTGTTTGACAAACCCAAAGACCCCAGTTTTTGGGAAAAGAACTCACTATTTGACAAAAACTGCTGGGAAAACTGGAATATAGTATGGCAGAAACTGGGCATAGACCAATCTCTAACACTGTATACCAAAATCAAGTTGAAATGGGTGCATTATCTAGGTTTATAAAGGCTGATACTATAAGCAATCTGGGAGAGCAAGGAATAGTTTATTTGTCCAATTTATGGAGAAGGGAAGATTTTATGACCAAACAAGAGTTAGAGAGCATTATAAAATGCAAAATGAATAATTTTGATTGCATTAAATTAAAAAGTTTCTATACAAATAAAGCCAATGTAAACAAGATTAAGAGGGAAATGGAAAATTGGGAAAGAATTTTTACAACCAGTGTCTCTGATAAAGGCCTCATTTCTAAAATATACAGGGAATTGAGTCAAATCTATAAGAATACAAGTCATTCCCCAGTTGATAAATGGTCAAAGGATATGAACAGGCAGTTTTCAGAGGAAGAAATTCAAGATATCTATAAGTATATGAAAAAATGTTCTAAATCACGATTGATTAGAGAAATGCAAATAAAATAACTGAGGTACCACATCTCCCTGGTCATATTAGCTAAGATGACAAAACAGGAAAATGATAAATGCTGGAGAGGATATGGAAAAATTGGAACACTAATGCATTTTTGGTGGAGTTGTGGACTGATCCAACCATCCTGGAGAGCAATCTGGAACTATGCCGAAAGGGCTATAAATAAGTACATATTCTTTGGCCCAGCAATACTACTTCTAGGGTTGTATCCCAAAGAGATCATAGAAGTGGGAAGAGGAACCATATGTACAAAAATATTTATAGCAGCTCTTTTTGTGGTAGCAAAATATTAGAAATCAAGGGGATGCCCATCAATTGGGGAATGGCTGAACAAGTTGTGGTATATGAATGTAATGGAATACTATTGTGCTATAAGAAATGAAGAGCAGATGGACTTCATAATAACTTGGAGAGACATATATAAACTGATGTTGAGTGAGAAGAGGAGAACCAGGAGAAATTTGCACACAATTGTGATGACTAACTTTGATAGACTGGGCTCCTCTCAGCAATGTAAGATTATAAGACAACTCCAAAGGACTCATGATGGAAAGAGATATCCATATCCAGAGAAAGAACTATGGATCTGAATGCAGATTGAAGCAAACTACTTGCTCTCTTTCTTTTTATCGTTTTGTTGTGTTTCTTCTTTACCATTGTTCATTCCATTAGTTATAATCCTGCTTTACAACCTGACTAATGTTTAATGTGAAGGTTATTTGTAGAACCTATATTTGATTGCGTGCTGCCATGGGGGAGGAGGAGAGGAGATGGAGGGGGAGAAAATTTGAAACTCAAAGGATTGTGGAACTGAATGTTGTAAACTAAAAATAAATAAATAAATAAACTATTTTTAAAATTTGGTAAGAATACAATTTGGTAAGAATACTTTTTAATAAAAACGAGAACTTAGATAATGTTCTGTGACTTTTTGGTCTATATTTGATGACTAGAATCTAATACTTCATTATTAGACCATAGGGAAGGTTAGAAAAATGTTTGTAAATTGATTTTTTTTAAATCAATGTAACAAAAAAGACCTTAATCTAAAAAGGGAAGATGACTGATAACTTTTTATCCTAAATTTAACCACATTAAATACATTTTTGTAATGAGGCTGTCCTCTGTATGTAGTGTGGGAGTGTCATTGTGTGACTTAACAGGAGGCAGAATTGACATCCCTAAGCTCTTCTCCCCTCAGTCTTCTCCAAGAAAGATGTTATTTCCTGCTGGGAAGGGAAGCAGGAGGTTGGGGCCAGAAGCTTAGTCACTGTGCTTTCCTCAAAGAAAAGGAATACCAGATTAGAATTATACCTACCTGCTCTCTAGAATATCCTTAGTCTAGGACAGTGGTTCTCAACCTTCCTAATGCCACGACCCTTTAATATAGTTCCTCATGTTGTGGTGATCCCCAACCATAAAATTATTTTCGTTACTACTTCATAACTGTAATTTTGCTACTGTTATGAATCATAATGTAAATATCTGATATGCAGGATGTATTTTCATTGTTACAAATTGAACATAACCCACAGGTTGAGAACCGCTGGTCTAGGAAATATCCTTTTCAGGTTCAAGCTAAACTTGTGATCACTGTTGATTAGTGGGGAAAGGAAGACCCACACTTTATAATCAAGGTTTGACTGTCTTCCCACCACCAGTTCCATAATGAAGACACATAGCAATTAACAACAAGACCATTTATTCAAGTTGATAGCAAAACAGAAATCAAAGGAAGTATACATAGGCGAATATATACCAGATAATAAAAAGTGAAGGAGCTCTCCCTTTGGGAGTGAGGCAGCCCAGCTCAAGCAAGAGAGTTCTAGATCTCACCCAAAGGAAAATTCCTCAAAGTCTCTAATGTAGAAAACTGTAGTGATGGATACTAACTCTTCTCACATTTGATTCTTCCTAAAAGTCTTATTCTCCCTCCAGTAACCTGAAGAGGGGCTGGCATCATCCATCTTCTCTCTCAAAACTAGAAGTCGGTGTACCTGAAGTTATTTCCTGGCCCAAAGAGACAGTCCCATGGAAGTCTCTTACTTTGCCCCAATCATTGCTTTCCACCAATGAGAAGAGAGTCCTACATCATTGAGCTTTGGGATCTGGGTTACATTCCAAAAGATAAATATATAATGCTGGGAATTTTCTAGGGTTCCATGTAACTGCAAAATATTCCTTCTTTCATTTCTTTAAGCCTTTTATGTATACTACAGTTATTTCTAAAAAATATTCTTTTGTCCCGGTGAACCTTGCCTTGTAAGAGGGACACGGTGACTTCATTGGACAACATATACATTTCATGCAATATTTAATACAATATTCCACAGTCCATCTCTCCAAAAAAAGGAAAAGAAGTTGATTTCCTCATCTCTTCTTGGGGCCTTGGTTGTTCATTAAAATTATGTATTGTTCAGTTCCATTTTATTATCATTTCCATTTACATTGCTGTAGTCATTGTCTTCTCTAGCAGATTGCTCCATCATACCCATTCTCTCACTTATCTCTTCAATCTCTCCCTGTCTATTGGCTGCTTCCCGACTGCCTAGAAATATGCCCATGTCTCCCCTATTCTCAAAAAAACCAAACCCTCATTCACTCTATCCATCCCTATTAGTTATTGATCTTTCTGTTTCCTTCATTTTGTGGCTACAATCTGTTATCAATGCTTCCACGGCCTCTCTTCACACTTTCTTACCTCTCCATAGTCTGGCTTCTGACCTCATCATTCAACCAAAATTGCTCTCTTCAAAGTTAATATCGATCTCTTTATTGCCAAGTCTAATGGCCTTTTCTCAATCCCTAGCCTTCTGTGAGACAGTTGGGTGGCTTAGTGAATAGACTGCTGGACCCGGAATCGAGAAGGTGTTTGTTCAAATCTGACCTCAGATGCTTTCTAGCTGGGTGACTCTGAGTAAGTCACATCATCACTGTCTGTCTCAGTTTCCTCAACTGTAAAGTAGGGATCATAATAGCACCTACCTCACAGGATTCTGTGAGCATCAAAAGAGACAATATTTATAAAGTGCTTAGGACAGCGCCTGCCATATAGTAGGCACTTAAATGCCCATTGCTTTCTTCCTTTTCTGTAGCCTTAACACTGTCAATCACTGTCTTTTCATCGATACTCTCTTTTCTCTAGGTTTTCAGCACATTTCCCTCTCCTGGTTCTTCTGTTTGACCACTCCTTCTGTGACTCCTTTGTGGATCTTCATCCACATCAAACTCACTAACAGTAGGTGTCCCCCAAAATTCTGTCCTAGGTCCTCTTCCCCCTCAACACTATTTCTCTTGGTGATCTCATCAGCTCCCATGGATTCAACTATGAGATGATACTCAGATTTACAGTTATCCCTTCCACATCATGGGGGTTAGGTGCACAGTGACTTAGCGATCTGGAAGATCTACATAAAATTATTTGGCCCTCCCTTCATACCAGAGAAGAAGTCTGAATTTTTTCTTTTTCCTTTATGGGGTGTTTCCAGTACCTTATTGTAATATTTGGGTTGATATTCTATAATACTATAAATAAGTTTTGTATGTTTCTGAGTTTCTAAACTTTTTCTGTGTCATTTTCTGGCTTTCATGTGTCATCTGTGGCTCCCTCAAAACTCCCCCAAAATTCCTGTTTAATTTCTTATACTAATCCACAATATATCAAAACCGCAATGGGGAAAGTCACAATGTGGAAGAGATAACTGTACTTGTCCAGACCTAATAATTCCTTTCCTTATCTCCAGTCCAAAACAGAATTAATTCTCTTCCCCCCAAACCCTCTCCTCTCCCAAAATTCCCTATTACTGTGAAGGGTACCACTATTCTCCAAGTCACCTAGGCATGATACCTAATTGTCATACTCAACTACTCACTCTCTCCAATCAGGTTCCACACTCTGTCTTTTCTACCCTCATAACATCTCTTGTAGACATCTCCTTCTCTTCACTAACATGGTGATCATCCTAGTGTAGGCCTTCATCACCTTGTGCCTAGACTATTACAATAGCCTTCTGCTTGGTTTCCTTGCCTCAAGTCTCTCCCCATTCCAGTCCATCCCCCATTCAGCTGTCAAATTGATCTTCCTATAGCACAAATCGGACCATATCACATACCCCCATTCAAAAAAAACTCCAATGGCCCCCAGTGTTAAATATAAACTGCTCTATTTGCCTTAAAAAGCCCTTCATAACCTTCTACCTTTTCAGTCTCTCTCTCTCTCTCTCTCTCTCTCTCTCTCTCTCTCTCTCTTTCTCTATCTCTCTCTCTCTCTCTCACACACACACACACACACACACACAGAGTGATCCAGCATCCTTGCTGGTCCCCATTCCATCTCCTGTCTTTGGGCATTTTCACTGGTTATGCCCCATGCCTGAAAGACTCTCCCTGCTCATCTCTGTCTCCTAGTTTCCCTAGCTTTCTTCACATCTCAGCTGAAGACCTTCCTCCTGCAAGGAACCTTTACGGATTCCCCCTTAATTCCAGTTCCTTTACTCTGTTAATTATCTCCAATTTATCCTGTATATAATTTTGTTTGTGCACAGTTTTTTGCATGTTGTTCCCTCTCCTCCTCCCATCCCACCTTAGACTACAAGCTCTTTGAAATCTACCTTTTGCCTTTCTTTGTAGACATAGGGTATATATATCTCAGTTTCTGGTACCTAGCAGGTGCTTAATAAATGCTAGCTGACTGATTGTATATATTGTTCTCCCATTTCTGCTTACTTTATCCTGCATCAGTTCATACAAGTCTTCACAAGTTTCTCTGAATCCTTTCTATTCATAATTTCTTGCAGCATGATAGTCTTCCATCAGGTTCATATATTACAACTTCTTTAGCCATTCTGCAGTAAATGGGCAACCCTTTCGTTTAGTTTTTTTGTTTCCATAAACGGTACTGCTATGTATAGTTTGTTATGAATGGTACATTCACTTCCTAGGTCCAACAGTGTGATCTCTGTCTTAAAAGGTATAGATATTTTTACTGCTTTTTTTCATATAATACCAAATGTTTCCCAGAATGGCTACACTAATTCACCTCTCTGCTACCATTCTATAGGACTAGTAGGTGGACCTCTTCTCACACAGCCCCTCCAACACTGCTGATTTCTATCTTGTGTTGTATTTGCAAATTTCTTTGGTTATCTGGCAAGACCCTGAAGTTGTCTTATCTTACATTTCTCTAACTATAAATGGGCAGGTAAGTGGTACAGTAAATTGAGTGCTGGACCTGGAGTCAAAAAGACTCATCTTCCTGAGTTCAAATTTGGCCTCAGACACTTACTATCTGTGTGAACCTGCACAAGTCACTTAATCCTGTTTGCCTCAGTTCCTCATCTGTAAAATGAGCTACAGAGGAAAATGGCAAACCACTCCAGTGGCAAACCCTATCCAGTACATCCAGTATCAGCCGCCTCCAAAAAATGGAGTCACAAAGAGTAGACATGACTGAAATGGCTGAACAACAACTATAAATGATTTAGAGAAATCTTTCATATAATTGTTAATTATTTGTGCATCTTTTCAATCAATCAAACATTTATTAAGCATCTATTATTTATCAGCCTTTGTACAACCCTCTGGGGATACAAAGACAAAAGTGGAATAGTTCCTTCCCTCACAAGGTTTTCACTCTAATGGATGAGAGGGGGTAGTGATAACATGTACATAATATAGTTATACACTGATTATATAGACATAAGGTAATTTAGAAGGGATAGCACTAGCAATTTGGAGGGGAAGGAGTCAGGAAAAGCTTAACATAGAAGGTGGAACTTGATCTGTCTTAAAGAAAATTGGAGGGGCGGCTAGGTGGCACAGTGAGTGGAGCACTGACCCTGGGTCAGGAGGACCTGAGTTCAAATCCAGCCTCAGATACTTGACACATTAACTAGCCATGTGACTTTGGGCAAGTCACTTAACCCCAATTGCCCTCCAAAAAAAAAAAAAGAAAGAAAGAAAATTGGAGATTCTTAGAGGACAAAGTAGGGGAGGAGTACTAGCCAGGAATGGGGACAGCCAATACAAAGGCCTGGGGAGAGGACATGTGGTGATACATAAGGGGAATACTAAGAAAGGCAGATTGATTGTACCACTGATAGTGTCAAGAGGACTAAGTAGTATGGAATAAACCTGGAAAAATAGGATAGTACCAAACAGAAGAATCTTATGTTGACATCTTGAAGTAATAGGGAGTCACTGAAATCTCTTGAGTAGGGGAGTGACCTAGTCAGTCAGACATACCCTTTAGGGCAATCACTTTTGCAGCTATGAGTGGTGTGGAAAATGAATAGGAGTGGGGTCATAATTGAGGCAGGGAGACCTCAAGGTCAAAGAAAGCTATCTTTCAGAAGAGAAGTGATGAGGACTTGAACTGTGTGGGTAGAGAAATGGAAATTGGATATTAGCTGTGGTGGAGGTAAAATGACAAGATTTTTTTAAAGAGGTGCTCATATATGACCATTTATCTATTGGAGAATTGTTCTTTGTTCTTCTGTTTTGTAAGATCTTAATAATGAATTGCAGTGGAAGGATGTGAACCACCATCCATATCCTATGCAATATGAACTCCGAGAATAGGAGCTGTTTTTTTCTTCTTTCTATCCCCAGTGCCCAGCACAATGCCTGACATGGCAAGTGTTTTATAAATGTTCACTGGATTGAATTGAATTGCTACCAAATGAGATGCTTTATTATCAGTGCTATTATTCTATATGCCACTTCTAAGCCATTTATTTTTTTCAAGTCCTTTAACATATGGATATTTATTAGTTACAGAATTCTAGAGCCAGAAACGACCTTAGAGATCAGATAGGCCAGCAGCTTTTAACCCTTTTTGTGCCATGAACTCCTTTGGCAATCTGGTCAAGCCCATGGACTCCTTGGAATGTTTTTAAGTTCATGTGACGAAATACATAGGATAACAAAGGAAACCAATTATACTGAAATAAAGATATATTTTTTTTCCTCTCCAAGTTCACAGACCCCACATTAAGCACTCTGGTATTGATCTAAGGTCACATAGCTGGTAAATGAAAGAAAGAATGAGATTCAAACTCAGGTCTTCTGACTCCAAGTCTGATACATGTATATATGTATGTATGTGTGTATGTATGTGTATATGCACTCACATAAGTACAGTGGAATTATGTAGTGAACTGAACCTAGAGATGGATTTTTATTTCAGTAGCTATCTTTTTTTAAATGCAGAATTTCCTACACTATATTAGATCCTACCATAATCACAGTCCTATCCAATACCCAAGTGAAGGAGCTGACCACACTTACTACTTCTATTAATGGTATATGTACCCAGAAACTCAGCACCTTCAGGGTGCTGAGAATTTTACAAATTTCATAAATCCTAAAGAGGCACAATACTTTTTTTCCACCAAGAAACTCTCGGATCTTAGCTGGGAAGTGACAAACAAATGAAGCTGGCACTACGCGATCAAGCTACAAGCATCTCTGAGAAGCTTTGGAAAGTGCTCTGTAAAGGGCTAGGCTTGGAAGCAGAAGGCTCTGGGCCAATTTCTGATGCTTACTAGCTGGGTGACCATGAGCAAGTTACAACTCATTGGAGCTTTACTTTCCTTGACTGTCAAGCGATGAGAATGCCTAAAGTACCTACTTTACAGGATTGTTGTGAGGCTCAACTAAAATAAAGTGTTTTGAAACTCGAAAGCTATATAAATGTTAGTTATTATTATCATTATTCTGCCCTACCACAGGACATTCAGTCCACACACCCCAATGAGGATATTAAATCTCCTTGAACATAACAGACAGCCATAAATAAATATGGGCAACAGTAATACAGGCTGAAAAAGGCATCCTGGAAACTGATTTAGTCATTTAAAATAGGAGTTGCTAAAGGTAACAGTATACTTTCCAAAAAAAGTACCTTTGTGGTACAACATTAATATTTTTTTTTAAAAATGCTACAGCTTCCTGTCCAGGGGCCTGTAAGGACAGAGCTTTGCACCAAATGATGGCCAAAATGATGCCAAGCAAGAGATTCTTGAATCAGAAGTTAGCATTTCAAATGTAGGGAAGCATTAGCCCAGAAGCTTCTAATCCTCTCAGAGGGATACATGAGTAACTGCTAAATTTCAAAGTTCAAACTTCTTCCCTTTGCCTTTATGTCTGGTAATGCTTTATGTTTTTTAATCAGAAAAGAAAAGGACATGGGGGGGGGGGGGGAAGAGTCAATTCTTTCCATTCTCTGCCAGATTCTGTGTTTTCTCTTTCCCCTGTTACCCCAAGCATCAAGGCAAACCTCCTTCGGAGTCAAAGGAGACTAGCCGTCCCCTTGACTCCAGTGCATGCCACTCCTTAATTGGCTGGAGGACCACTTTTAAAGCAACACTAAGGCACTCCACTCCCCTAGGAACCAAGCCAACTGCCTCTGTTCTGACAGGGCCTTGTTATAACCTAAAGCATATGCCTACTTCCATGCATAAGTAATTCCAGAGTCAAATGCACAAAAAAGGGTTAAACACATTCCTCCGAAATATGACAAGGGAGGTCTCCTGGGGCTCTGCAGGTGCAGAATTACAGCTTGCCACATATAATCACTGCCACTGACTCCACAGCCTCTGATCAGGTCTTCGATGACAGCAATGGGTTTTAAATGCAATTTTTAAAGGCTTGTGTGTGGGTATAAACCATGTTAGCACAAAGCTAGGCACACAGAAGGCACCTGGAAGAGATCTGATTGTTTTAAAAGATAAGATCGACACTCACCCATCTCCTTCTGCTCTCCAGTCAAGGGTTTTCCTAAACCCTGCCTAGCCACACATTTAGGCAAATCAGTAGAGGGTACACTTATCTGCTATAGTAATGTCCAGATTATCCTGTCCCTCTAGAGGATGTGTCCCTATCTTATTATTTATGTGGAACCTGTCCACAGTCTACTGAACTCAGTTTTATGATGAATTTACCTTGTCAGGCTTTATTCAGCCCCATGAAGTCACTGTTTAGTTGAAATAACACCATACATTTTATATGAGGTTTGTAGGGATTAGACAACAGGATCTTGGAGCTCATCCTACTCCAACCCCCCTCATCTTGCATTTGAGGAAAGTAAGAACCAGACTAGTGGTATGATTTGTCCAAGGTCACCCAGCAATTCTATAGAAAAGGCAGGATCTGAATTCAAGTCCTCTTGACTCCAAATCTACTGACTGCTTTTAACACTTCAGCGCCTCAGGAAATTTAAACCTAAAGATTAAATTATTTGCCCGAGATCACCAAACTAATCCATGACAGCATTTAAACCTAGAACTTTTAACTGTCCTTTCTGCATGGAGGAGGAAGGGAGGGTGGGGGAGGGCATGGAACAATAGCCAGGAGTATTAGGTTAGGAAAAGGAGAGATCTTTCAGCTGACAAAAAAATGGGAAATCCGGAAGGAAGTATAGGCTTCTCTTGCTGGCATGGTATACAACACATATACATTGAAATACAGATGTTTTTTTTTTTATTTAATCACAACACATCAATACAATGGAGATCAAACCCAATTCAGTGGAGGCCACTTAAAAATATACCTTTGAAAGAAATAAACTTGTTTAAAATGCTACTTTCACAGATGGAACCAAATTAAACAAATCATAACAGGAATGCAAAAAAGCCCTTTCAACATCTTCAGTAACCAAATTCCTGTGCACCAGAAAGTGACAGATATAGTTTTCCAGGTAAAAGAATACAGGTGGAGGGGAGATTAAACATTCAATGTTTCCACAAGACTATTTGAATGAATGACCTCTAGTACACCAGGATAATTATCCATTGTAATGTTTCAAATGAATTTGAAGTTCTTAAGAATGAGGATATTCATAATATTGGCCAAGGCCTGATAAATTCAGGCAGGTTGTATTCTGTAACTTTAGTCTCCCAGCTGCCTTTTCTCATCTTCTCCCATTAGTTTACACCAAGACCCGTCAAATCCCAACCTGTCACACTTCTGCTGGGACAGGAGTGATTATTCCCTAGGTGAAAGCTGTCAATCATACCACAGTTTAGCTGAGGATGCAAATTAGGTACCCACAAAATTCACCCATCTGCTACAGGAGAAAGACAGCTCATTCTTCTTTTCTTAGATGAAGCTGATTGTTCTGATTTGTCAACCCTTTGTTCAGAAATATAAAATCAGAATATAGATCGCCCCCACACACAAAAAGTGGTAATTTCTCATAGAACATCTTAATCTGTCAAAATATTCACAAGCAGAATTTATGTTAATGTTGTGTAGTGGTTTGGAAAAAAATCTAAAAGGTTGTGGCTAAACAAGAAAAACATAACAAAATACTAAATTAAAAGTTCCAAAGTTTTCAGGCATATGTGGAATCATTTGGAAACAAAGATACATGTTTACAAAGTGGATTAGACACTTAGTACAAACCCATCACAGGATGTTGGTTTATACCCACCACTGCAATTTAATGTTTTGAACAAGTTTAGCAACTAATTTTAAAAAAACTAATACAAAATGTAAAAATCAAAAAGAGAGAGAAGAAAACCAACCAATTTTTATAGTTCTTAAACAAATTTTATCTAAGATTGTGTACCTTTTTCCTTTTCACTTTCACTTATGATTTTAAGGTGAAGTTGGCAACAGTCCAGCTCAGCTGGATTTTTAAGCTTTCCCCCATCCCTCCTAAAGCTTTAGTTCTTTAAAAAGCTCCAATCTCAGTCCCCCAGGGTCTATAAGGCTTGCCAAGGTTTGTTGCCTGTGTTGGTGTCGAGGGGCTCAGTGAATTCGGGGACAATAAATGGAAGGAACCAAAGGAGAAGGGGAACGCAGATAGGGATGCCATGGAAGAGAGCAGAGGAGGAGAGAGTTTGGAAGAGGCAGTAACCACTGGGAGCACAGGTCCAAGGCTGCCGTTAGGGGGCACTCTCAAGGAAGTGGTGTCAGCATGGGATGCTGTCATTCTCCCCTGGTGGTGCGGTTCTGTGGAAGATGTCGGAGTGCTACTGTTGCTGTGGCCATTCTGGGGCGGTGGTGGCGGCAGCAGCAAGGGATGAGAGATGTGCGGGGGATGTCCAAAGGCACTGCCCCAGGGAATATGTCCAATGCCTGTGTGTGCACTATTGGCAGCTTCCCGCTGAGAGGCGTAATTGTTGAGATGAGACACAAGTCGAACCCGGAGAGGATCAGACGTGTCTAGCCCTTCAATGATACTAAGGTAACGGGCAACTTCAGCCAGGCATTCTCTAAATCCTAAACTCCGGTAGTCCATGGCAAGAGCATGAGCATCAAAATAGCCTGAGAAAGAAAGGAACAAAAGAAAAACCTCAGGCAACTGCTATAAATGCACTCCTTCCTGACAAATGCAGAATACATAAAAGATATATGCAGGTTCCACTGGAAAACCAAGTAAATATTTTCTGTACTTCCTCATACACATCAGAACTTCTAAGGTCAAATGAAAGTGTTTCATTTTAAATTAAGAGTATACGCTTGCTAATGGCCTATGTTCAAAGTCCATTTACCAGTGACACCAAGCAGAAGGTGGAATTATGCACCACTAGCTGATGAAACTATGTTTAATCGTTGTAATGTTTTCCTTCAATGCCAGAAAAATGCATGCAGAAATGAGAACCCACAGCACAGTGAAATTCACTAGACACACAGTTGTATAATGGTTATCTATCATCATAGAGCTTTTACAGGCACTTAGTCCTCATTCAAATACTTCTAGTTTACACATATATAGACAGTCATTTTATTTTGCCATCTCTTCCCATTAGACTGTCCTTTCTGTGACAAGATTTTTTCTTCAAAGAAATATGACAGCATGGTTTGTTTGCTTTTTTAAAATCTCCTGGATGTGTAGATAAGGAGAAAGAAATACCACTTACTTTAGGGGAAAAACACATTTCTCTCCCCAAATTACTATGGATTAACATGAGAGCCACTTCATTTGAATCAATGCTGTCACAACCCTGGAGAGCCTCAGACAGCAGTCATTTTCCAAAAGAAGGCTCTATTTATGTTCTGCACTGGTGTAATTTGCAGTCACTATAAAATGATAGATATACTATATAGTCTCAAAAAAATGTGAAAATTGTACTGATACTCCTACAAACAGTGCACACATATTTATACAGAGCCATCAATTTTCTCCCTAACCCCAAAGCCAGTGGTAAACATAAGATAACAAGTTGCATAGAATACAAGTGGGCAGTGCCAAGGCTCCTTAAGGAGAACCCTCTCCCCACCCCTCCCACGAAAGATATTAATGAGTTTTACCTTTTCCCCCAGCTGAATGCAACATTTTAAGATGATCTACAGTCATCTGCAGAATTTCTGCTTTTTCTAATTTAGCTGATCCCTATGAAGAAAAGGAAAAGTTTAATTTGGTAAGATATGCATTTGGTAATAACTTCAAATTAAGTTAGGCATGTTCAGTTCTTCTATAAGCCACAAGCAACAAAGCCCTTTTCCCAGCATCCTAAAGGTTAAAATTAGTTTATGAAACTCACAAGGTGCTACACTTTTTGTTCCATTCACTCCATTCCTTACCTGCTTTTCAAAAGCACTGGGTACCAATCTTCTCAGCTCCGACAAACTGTTATTGATTCGATCTCTCCGTCGTTTCTCAATGATCTAATAGGAAGCACGCAAAACAAAGGGATTTCCATTAGTATCATAAATTCCGATGGCTCTTCCCCTACCCCACCCCCCGACGAGAGAGAGAGAGAGAGAGAGAGAGAGAGAGAGAGAGAGAGAGAGAGAGAGACAGAGAGAGAGAGAGAGAGAGAGAGAGAGAGAGAAGAAGAGAATTATAATATAGACTCACTCCTCTGCGACGTTTCCTAGCCAGTATCTGGGAAGAGGTAGATGGGGACATGGAACCAGGAGCCGAACTCAAGTTTCTGAAATGAACACGGAATCAACGTTAAGTTAGGATAGGGCAAGGAACAGATGTAGTAAGAAGGAATTTACTGCCGCCGCAGGAGCCCAGGAGACTTGCAAAGTTAGGGATTTAAACTGGGGCCGTGGCTGCCACTAATGCCAGTATGCTCTGGTCCTGAACCCTTCATCCCTAGTGCAAACAGTGTAATGTATGAAAAGAGGGTCCCCAGTTCTTAGCCCTAGCACGGTGACCGTGCACCTAGAAGCCACCCAGAGTCTCTTCTTGGGCAAGTCAGCGCCGTTGTCACCAGAATCAGAATCACATTCTCTCAAGAGTTGGAAGGGACTCTTGAGGTTGGTCACCCTAGGAATCCCCTCCACAACATCCCTGACCAGTGACTGTTCAGCCCTTGCTTCAAGACCTCCCGTGACGAGGCACCTTGTCCTAGGGGCGCATCAGAACCCCGCCTCCCCCCCGTGCAGATACAAGGTCCTCTCCCCTGTCCGCGGGTGTCGGCAGCGCACCCTTTCTCCCCTCACCCATTCTCGTCGGCGCTCTCCTTCTCCACTTCGATGGTCTCGTCCAGCTCGCTATCGGAGGAGCTGTAGTCGGGGTGCACACGCTTCATACTGGGGCTCGCAGCAGGCACCAGCAGCGGCACGTTAGGGAGGGAAGACGGGCGGGCAGGGAGGAGTTAACCCCAGCGGCGGCGGCGACGGCGGCGACGGCGGCAGCGGCGGCGCCTCGGTGCGCTCGGCTGCTCCGGCTGCGCACACACACACACTGAACCCCCCTCGCACTTGCCCTCTGGTTAAAACTCAACCATCCCTTTCCCACGCTGCGCCCCTTCCCAGAGCCCAGGGGAGGGCGGGGGAGGAGCTGGGGGAGGGGGGGGGGGGGCTCTCCGGCGACTTTCTCTTCCTATAAATCCAGTCCAGCTTCTCGATCTACTGATTGGCAGCCGCTCAGGTGGCCGAGAACAGGGGGGAGGGGTAGTGGGGCCCCGCCCCCTACCTCCACCCACCCGCCCCGCCCCGCCCAGCCCAGCCCCCGCCTGGCGGCTGAGCGCCGGCCGCGGACGGGGGGTGGGGGGACGGGACACCAGTTCGCCGGCGGCCCGGGCCCGCCCCGCCTCGCGCGCTCCTATTGGTCTGGCCTCGCGCCAGGGCCAAGCCCGCAGCGCCACCGGAGAGCCGCACGCGCCGCGGGCCGTGGGAAAGTGCCTGGGTCCAAGGCCGGCAGCCAATCGGGGTCCGCCAGGGGCGGTGGCGGCGGCGGCGGCGGCGCTGGCGACCGCTTTGGCGGCGGCGCTCGGCGTTGGGATGAATGGAGGAGGGGGTGGGGGGGACGCGCGCGCGGGCGGGCGGGGGCGGAGGGAGGTCGCGAGGAGCCGGCCGCGGGCGGGGGGGACGGGAGCGGGCCGCGGCTCCCCCGTGTGAACCTGAAATCTGAGCCTCCCCAGCCGAGCGGCGGCGGCAGTGGCGGAGGCCGAGCGGGCGCCGGGCGGGCACTGAACCCAGCCGGCTCAGCGCCGCCAGTAAATCACCGCTGCACCACGAGCGAGCGGCTGCGGCCCCGGCGGCGGCGACTGGGGCCACCCGCTGCCCGCGAGCCGCGGGGGAGGGGAGACCTGCAGCGGGTCTTGCACCCCCTTCCCGCCAGCCCGCCGCCTGGAAGGCACATGCGGCGTGCACCTGGCCGAGGGCACCCTGCCCCGCCAAATCCGAGCCCCTGACTCTTACATCGTCGCATCCCTGGCGGGGGGACATGGGAAAGGGCGGGAGGGGTGGGGGTAGTTATTTGCAGACCCCGTCACCCGTGTCGCTTGCTTTTGGTACTTCCCAGACTCCAAAACTTCTGTGAATTTAATTGCCGGGGAAATGGGGCGTCTGTTTGCTCCTCATAGATTTGAAAAAGATCCCTAGGGATACTCAATTTTGTTTTTTTGTTTTTTTGTTTTTCTTTCCAAGTCGGAGGAGACTGAGCTCCGTCTCGGTGCTGCCGAGATGCACGTCCCTGTTGGACGCTTCCCACCCACACCCAGGTCCCAGCCTTGGTTACCTCAATCCCCCGGGGTCGTAGTTAACACTACCTGCACGAATAGAGGAAGGTGCTATAGAGACAACCATGGAAGATAAACCTCGCCACATCTTAGACCTGCTCTTTAGCTCCGGCCCTTTTTGCAGTTGAAGCTGTTTTTTCTTTGTCGTAGAGTGGATATCACATTGGCAGGGCTCCTAATGAGACCCCAGGTCTTGACTCCAAATTCGTTTGTAACTTGTGTCAAATGCCCACGTTTCACTTTATCCACTTGGAACCTGTTTTCTTTTCCTTTTCAAATGAAGTGGTGGGACTAAATTTGAAAGTCCTAACCCGGGGCTCCATATAGGTTTTTAAGGAAATAAATGAACTTGGCGAGGGGAGGATTACACCGCTATTTTCTCTAGCCTTTAACTGAAATGTAGCATTTCCTTCAATTGTTAAAAAAAAAAAAATTCTGAGAAGTGCCTCATAAACTCCACCAGACTAACAAACGAGTCCATGAAACACACAAAAGGGTAAGAATTTCTGCAGTAGGTGATCTTCCGAGATCTCCAGTTGTACGTTCCTCTCACTTTTAGAACTGGACATTCTAGATGACACTTCCCATTCTTCCCCTCTGAAGCATTCCTGAACTGATGGGACCATCAAAAATTCTCCTAGTAACACTGATGAATCCATGCTTCATCATTCAACATCTGGGTGTTTGCTACACCAGAGCAGATTGCAACTTCTGCAAACTTTTTCACCTTGTATGATCCTTCCCATTCTCTCCTTTACCTGGTTTCTGGAGAATCCAGCCAAGCTGCTGGAGGCCTTCCTCAGTTTAAGTTAGTACCTTCAGAGTAGTGAACTGCTCTAGTAGAGGGAGGAGAGCTTGAGTTCATAGCCCTGCCTCAGACGCATTCAGGTTATTTAGCCCTTCTCAATCTCGGTTTCCTCATTTGTAAGACGAGGATAATAATAATGCCTGAAGAATCAAATGAGATAAGGTATAGCACTTTTTAAACCTTAAAAGTGCTGTTGTTACAATGAATTAATGATAGAACTGTTATGTCGAATAAGATATTTGTAAAGCACTTAGCATAGTGCCTGACGTTAAGTCTCATGGTCCCTTTTGGGGTTTAGGAGTTTCTAGGGCAAACAGGGTTGAGTAACTTGCCCACAGTCACAGGGTGTCCGAGGCCAGATTTAGACTCTTGTAAAGGAGGACTGGAGGACACAAGGACTGGGGTTCCATCCACTGTGCTACTTAGCTGCCTGGCCCACAATAAGTGCTTAATGTATGCTCCTTTATCTTTCTATTTGATATTTATTCCTCCTTTTTGATTGGCCTATCTCCTTTTTTATTTGCACACATTCATAATAATGATTTGTAAACCACTTCTCTAAGGTAAGCGATAGTTGGTAATGTGCTGCAATCACCGTAGTTCCATATAGGGTCTTTACTTTGCCATTTGGATTTCCTGAAATTGCGATTCTTCTGAGAATCCAGAGTCCTCTGATTTACAGCATCAACAGGAAATGACTGGTGCTAAAGAAATGACTTAAAAAGCACTGAAACCACTGACTTAATTTTGCAAATGCAATCCAGTGGACTCTCCACTTGTACATCAACTGGCCCTTCATTCCTCCTCTATGGCACACCCACATACACATATACAGATTTATATGTGCATATGTATATATAGAAACAACTGCACATTTGTACATTGAAATAATGATATTAGGGGGGATTAGCCTAAAACTTGTTATTTCATTGGTGTCAAGTTATCAAACTTGGCTTGTGGGTCTCAGTGAACAAAACTTTGTAAAACAAAACAAATATAAATGCAATAAAACACGTAAGGTTGATTTGTGGTTTTTTAAGTAAATATGTACTCTTAGAGATCCACTTCTATTTGAATTTGACACCGTTGGTGTAGAATCCCTGATGTGGAAACTTCCTTCACCTGATAGAGATAGCCTGTGACTTCATTTGGGACTGCTACCTGTGAGGTTAACAAAGACTCTTCTGTGGCCACATCTACTATGTGCCAATCTTCCTGACTGCAAGACCCACCATCTATACACTGTATCATTGCCTCACATTGTCTACAAGCATTTACTCTCAAGGGTCAAAAGTTCTAATATTTAACTTGGGAATTTTCAAGTAGCGTAATGCAATAATGCAACTATATTTTAGCAAGGGGCAGCTAGGTGATAGAATGAGTAGAGTGCTGGGCCTGGAGTCAGGAAGACTCCTCTTCTGGAATTCAAGTCAGGATTAGCTGTGTGACCCTAGACAAGTCACTTAATCATGTTTCCTCATCTTTAAGTGAGCTGGAGAAGGAAATGGCAAACTGTTGCAGTATCCCCAAATGGTCACGAAGAGTTAGACATCACTCAACAACAACAGAAATAAGATATTTAATGGAAAAAATATTTTATCAGCTTGTAAAATGTGGTCCTCTTAATAGAAAGGAGATGCAGGAGTACTGAAATATAGTAAACAATATTTGGTGTCTTTAAAAAGATTTGATTTCCACACAGATAAACATTTTCTATATTACTTATTATAAGAGAAAACCCATCTTTAGAAAAGAATCAGCATTTAAATATAGAGAAGAGGATCATCAAATATCTGTTCAAATTACATTTTACATTTGGTTCAGAAAAGCCAAGGACTTAACTTAGGGTAACATTAGTAAGTGACATCAAGGATTCAAACCCAGGCCTTCTGACTCTAGATCCAGTATTCTTTGCACTTTGCAACAGAACTTGCCAGTTGATCGCGTTTATGAATTGTTTTAAGAAACAAAGCTATCACTGTCGATAATATAATTTTTAAAATCCTGTATCATCCAAGCAATTATTGAAGTTGTATTATCTAGACCATCTGCTAATGGCACAGGTCTTTATACTAAGCCCTGGGAAAGTTCAAAAGCATCAACTTCGCTCTAAAGTTCTCTACCACAAGAATACCATTACGTAAAATAAAAAAGATGGAATCTCAAAAGATTCATTTTGAGATATAATAGATTTAAATTCAGCTGGACATTTGCCAAATTCAGTTTCATTTTGTGGTGTTAACCAGGCATCTGGGAAATGCCTTTGCTTCAAAATCCTTAATTTTTACATTTTTCTGTAATGACGGGAATTACCATGATCAATTGATTCTTCCTTCTAGTCCAGTTGATGTGAACACAGAACGTAAAATGCTAAGGTTTTAAAGAAAATCTAAGGTTTTTACATTTTCAGTCAAGCTTGGGTAAATTAAAATAGCTTGCCCATCGACTAGTTGCTGATTGAACCAAAGCAGCCTTTTAAAAACTAACTTGCTATCTCTAGAAACAGTAGAGAGAAGACTTTGTGGAGTGGGACTTGTGGTGGTCTAGAAGCCAGCTAGCATATGGATGAACCTAGTTCTTGAGAAGTGCTGGGTTTTTTTAACCTTTCTACTTGTGCCTCTACTAGAGATGGAGAGATGAGAGGATTTCTTTCTCTTTCTCCCTTACATCTATCATAGTATATGGTAGCATCTCAACTGAGCATGTAGGTGGTTACCCCCTATACTGCCAGAGGTCTGGCTCCACAAAGCTCTTCTGCCCCAGCTCTGTCTCCAGAGTGGGCAAGCTAGCTTTTTAAAGCCAATCTGGGGCCTGATCTTTCTTTTACCTGCCAGTGTCGAGTTGGCCTACTAGTTACATCAAGGTTGATTTCTTTAGTCATAAAAGGTATAACACTTTAAACTCTTCATTTCATTGAAAACCTTATCACTTTGTTGTCTTTGTTATCTGCCCCTAACTTTTTGTGATTATATCAACTGGAAAGGGAGAAAAGAGCATCAATTAATCAGGGGTTTCTGACTACCCACTACATTTCAAATTTAATTTTTTATTTCTTATAATGTTAATATACACATGCAAATAAATGTATATACAACAAAAAGATAAGACTTCCTTAGGGCCTTTGCTACACTGAAGACTTACCACAATTAATTATTAGTGCTGGGCTAATTATTTGACCTAATTATTAGGTCAAAGGACCTGATTTTGAATCCCTCCTCAGATACTTAATAGCTGCATGTACCTGGGAAAGTTATCTAACCTGGAGACAAGTAGATGGTTCAGTGAATAGAGTGCTGGACTTGTAGTCAAGAATATCTGAGTTCAAATCTCACAGACAGTTAGGAATTGTATGACCCTGGCCAAGATACAGCCACTTACCTCAGTTTCCTCCTCTGTACAATGGGGATAATATCTTCTTCCTTGAAAGATTGTTATGGAGAATGAAATAAGACTAAAATGGGTAAAGTCTTTTGCAAACTTTTAAGGTTTACATAAATGCTGACTTATTTAATCTTTCAGCCTCAGTGTCTTATTAGGAAAAAGGAAAACAATACCTGTAGTACCTCCTGGGGTTGTTGTGAGGATCAAAGGAATTAATGTATGCAAAGCTCCTTTCAAGCTTTAAAGCCTATGTAAATGCCATTACTACTTTTCTGTGTTAAAAATCTGAAAGGTAAATGACAATGATTCCTCAACATCCTAGTATCACATCATTCCTTTGCCAGCACTGATTTACAAGATAAAAACTATTCCAAGTTGTTCAGGTCTTTTGCTAAAGCTGTTTTGCCATGCCATGCCCTTGATAAAAATATTCAAATTAAATGGACGTTACAAATGGTGGGCAAGAGAGTGGCCAAAGTACCAAGGAAGATACCTACATTAAGAAGGAAGAGCTGCTGACTTAGTTGGAGATCTTGGGCAAATCACAATCTTTCAACCTCAGGACTCTATAAAAGGGTGATTATACGTGGCATTGCACAGGATCTTTTTTTAGGTATAATCAGCTAATGTTTGGAATACTCTGGATGAATGTAAAGGACCATTAAAGGGGGTTAGTGATAGCAATGAATAAATGAGTTCTATGCCTCATTTTACCCATATGTTAATTCCTCGTGGTATATTTCATATCTCACAAAGTTGAAAAGAATAAATAAATAATGAGAATGACTTTAAATTAAAGGAATAATGTTGAGTATTGTTAGAAAACAACCTTTAAATGTTTTTATGAAATATGAGATAAGCTATTAACTTGTAACTTGTTAACAGCAAACCATTTTAAGCAGAACCAAAGAAAAGTCCAGTTTTTTAATGTAGGCTTTTGAATTTGTTTATGTATAACATTCTTCTGACCATGTATACTAGAATAGACTATAGATTGATGGATTCAGTGGGTGGCTCTTTTAGTGTGAGAATAATCTCAATGGGAATCCATAAACAGCTGCTTAAAGATGTCATACTTGAACTTGGATCTGGAGCTTGTTTTTCTCTGTTCCTTCTTTATCACTCCTAACTGTAGAGGATATTCTCATATAACTGGCCTACCCTCTGTCTCATCATGTGCCACAAAAATTCATTTTAATCATCCTGTGCCTCAGTTTCCTCATCTGTAAATTTAAGGCCTTGAACTCTATGATCTCTAAAGATCCTCATAACCAATATTTTCTCCATTCAATGAAGGCATTTTTACTAACAAACATTTAAGTCACCCACAACACTATCTTTCTAGCTTCATCACATACCAACCCCCTTCACTAATTCTATTCCAACTAAATCATGGTCCAAGGACCCAGGGCTCTGGACACAGACCCCTAGAGGCACCAGTCTGCAAGGTCAAAACTATTTTTATGTTAATACTAAAACATTATTTGCCTATTAAAATACTCCCTCCTTTTCTAACTACTTATCTGTGTTAGGGTGGATTTTCTCAATATGCTTAAACAAAACAATATGTCTCAACAGACTGAATGAAAAAGCAGATATGAGACTGTAGATGTGTTCTATTAAGCCAGACTTTAAAGAGATTTACAAAAGCATGTAAAACTATGTCACTCTTCTCACTAAATTTTTTTGTTTAGAGAAATAGTTATTTTTCATAAAAATATTTTAAACATATAATAAGATTATTGTTATTTTAAAATTAAGTAAACATTTTAATTTTTTGTCAGTTTTAATTTATAATACAATAAATATGGATTGTTATAACTCACATAAACAAATGCTTTTTGAGGTCTTCAATAATTTTTAAGAGTATAAAGGGGAGCCAACACCAAAAAGTTTAAGAACTGCTGGTGTGCTCCATTCCCCCATTCCTGGAATGGTTTCCAAGACAAAACGGGCATATCTTTGACTATTGAAATCTTCTCTTTCCTTCAAAGCCCAGTCCAGATACAAATTCCTCTGGGAAGCTTTTCCTATAAGTGACTCTCATATGGAGAGATTGCTACATAAAAACAAATACAAACCCAGGAAAATAGAAAGAGCAGCAGACTTTCATTGAATAATATTCATACCTTGAAGTCTTTGGAGGTATTGTCATTAAAGGCTTTCAAAATTCTCCTGAATTTTCACAATCTAAAGCACAAATAGGGATATTTGTCTTTATTATGAAGTGAAAGCTGAATGAAATTAAATATAGGACCTGATGATATAGTATCTGGATTTAAGGTTCTGCTCTACTACCATCTTCATAATCCATTCTTCTCTTCCTTCTTTTATTTTCTAAGTCTAGCTCTGGGAACAGTAATCAAATCATTCTTGCCATCCAATGGTTCACGTTCATATCCCATTCAAGTCATCTACTCAGGCCTTCTGGCCACTTACCTGTCATGGCTGCCCTTCTTCCCACCTGGACCTGCACCCTTCTCTCTATTACCTTGGTCCCCTTCCCCCACGCCCCAATCCATTGACATCAGCTTCTAAAAAAGTTAAACTATTCATCTTTGGAAATCACTCTCACCTCACCCCCCCCCACACACACACACTCTATGCCACCCCAACCCCAGGTTCCAACCCAGTTGGTTAGTGACTAAGTACAAATAACCTGTTTAGCCCACTATATCTACCATCTGTCCCTAGACACCAGACTATGCTTCACTTTCACATCCCATCTAGCCATCTCACCATCTGCCAGTCAATGAACCTTCCCAATGTCCCTGACCACAGCACCATTACACTCCCTTTCACCTCTTGCTCTGGACACAATAATCAAATCAATAGTGCCTTACTTCTGAAAAGGGTATATCATACATGTAAACTCACCATCAGCTGTGACTGCCCACACTAAAGCTCCCTTCTCTGGCCTCTTATCTCCCATATGTGTTGTCTTCCCCTATTATAATGTAAACTACTCAAAAGCAGAGGTTTTTATCCTCAGAGTTCAGCATATTTATTATTTGGTAAATAGCAAGCACTTAATATTTTTTTTTCTTTCATTCCTCTATTCCTGCAATGGCCCTATAATTCCACTCATTAACTCTGTAACTTCCCACACCAGCACACTCCTCCATGGCAGCAACTCCCCTCCATGTATCATCTTCTTCTATTAAAACATAAACTCCTTTAGGGCAGAGACCATCTTGATTTTTTATGCGGTATTCCTAGGCTGTCAACTTTTAAAATTCACAACCCTTCTACACCCAAATGCCTACCACCAAGCACCATTTCTTTAGAGACAGGGGTTCAGCCAGTGCCATTCAAATAGAGAGCTCTAGGCTAAAACTGAACCAGAACTTCCTTATCCCTTCCTCCTTCAAATCTGATGCTAACTTCAAGTGAGCTATGGAATTACAAGAGCCAAACCCAGGGAAAACAAATACTGTAAACACCCTCAGGCACCACAATGATTGATACAATGGGGGAAAAGCAGGCCCTACTCTGCTACCACCAGCCTTTCCATCTAACACTCACAGCAGTTTTTCTTGTCACCAGAGTAGACACAGGCTAATCTGATCATTGGATACACCTCTACCATTTTCTGGCTCCCTTCAATTACCATGGCAGAAGTACTCCATTCAATTAGATTCCATCCTATTCACCTGCTCATTATGGCACTAGCACTCCAGAATTTTCATGGGAGAATCTCCCCAAGGAGATTCAAAGAAGTGGCTCCCTTGGGAAAGAAGTCTTAGGGGCTGTGCCCACTTTCATACTCCAAAAGGTCCTACTATGACAGACAAGTCCCCTCTTCCAAAAAAAAGTGATACATAGAATTTTTTAAAGAAAACTAGAATAAATAATAATTTGCTTTGTTTCCAGAGCTTTGTGACACTCCTGAAGATAATTAGCAGAACTCTGAGGTGTCCCTAAAGAGTTTAGGGAATCACTCCTATTCAGAGCTTGTCAGAGTGAGGACTTTAGTTCAGTAGTTTCTTGAGATCAAAGTCACTTTTTCCAGGTTTCCCAAACTAGCCATTTTGGCTAACAACTGAATTGAAAATATTGAGGAGAGTCTTGACATTGCAAAATTCTTGTATAGTTACTAAGCATTAAAATGATAAATGACCACACATTTGTGGATCTAGTTCACTATTTCACCAACATATTAATGCTGATATTTTCATTAGGCTTCATTTTCCAATCATTTCACAGTATGGCTGTAAATGAATTTGAAAATAAGTTTTAATTCCTAGCAGGAAAGAACAAGATAAAATAGAGTATTTGGGGGGTGGTTCATATTTCATGGCATTTATGGAATATTTAAGTGCCTTGTTTATTTTCACAGGTAGGAATTTTTAGGAAAAAATTACTGGCATTTTCTTTTACTTCAACATTTAAAAATCTAAACTACATATTTTCTAGGTCAGTAATTAAAAGGGGAACAGGAAATCAGGCATTTTAACCCAACAATTTTTAACACATGAATTTATCCCAATGACAAGACATACCGTATATTAAGGTTTCAAAACTGCTGTTTTCTCAGTTCAATTCTAACTTCTCCAATTTATCCTGCTTGACAGTTGCTTACATACCATCTTTCCCATTAGACTATGAGCTTCTTGAGAGCAGGACCTGTCTTTTGCCTTTATTTGTGTGTTGTTAACACAGTGGAACCTTAATAAATATTTATTGTCTGTCACATACTGGCTGTGTGATTCCTTTAAAGCCAAGCGAAATGCCATGGAAAAGGAAAAGTTGTCTATTCCCACTGGAGGATTCCTGTGGACAGACCTGTGTCTGCTGACCCTTGCACTAGTGTGTGTGTGCCAAATTAACCCCACCTCCCTCCCCTAAGGCTTTCTGTCCCAAGAGAGCCACTTCTTTGAAGAGCAGGCCCATCAACCTGTCAGACTGAATCCTGGAAACTCACTGTTGCTATGGTTACCTTCCTCAATTCAGCTCCTGGAGCTGGCACTCACAGAACAACCTCTACAAGTACAGTAGGCTGAATATGTTAACCCCCCCTGATAGTACATTCTGATGAGCACAACACACTTTCTCAGATCTTAATAGAACATAGAATTGAACAGACTTTTTTCATTCTCCAGGAAAGCAGTCAAAAAAAAGGAAAATCCTTTAGTTGTTTTGGTTTTCTGTTGGTTAAATTAAATGCAATTGTTGGTACACAGTATGTAGAATAAAATTAAAGAGAAGCAAATTTTTCAACTGTTGTAAAGAAAAAGTGGTAAAGAACTAAAAGGTGATGAGTCAGCAGAATTTGTCACAGGGTTTCAAAACCCTGCTGGATTTTTAAAGCCAAATGTATTCAGATGTGAAGACAGCTTGATTAGCTGATGTTTATAAGTTTTGCCATTTATCATCTCCTTAGTTCATACACAATTTGTCATAATAAATATTTAAAGCACTTTATTTCTTTTTGTTTTTATAAACACAAAAAATACCACCAACACCCCTTCCCCCCATGCATGACTGACAATTCATCAACTTCAGAGTCTTGAGTTAAAAGCTTTGGGTCCTTTGTAAAGTAGAAGCCTCTCAAAGTCTTTTCACACCTGGTGCTAAATAATTCGTTTTTATGCTAGTAACAAACAAAACTGAGAATGTTTAAAGTTTCTTAAATTCCCTATTCTGGCCAAAATTTCACTAGTTACAAGTGTCCATAACCTTGCTTTATGTGATGGACTTGCCCACCCCAGCAGTCTGGTGAGGCCTCTGGACCTCTCCTCAGGATAATGTTTTTAAACACATAAAATACATAAATTACAAAGGAAATCAATGTTATGGAAATATTGTTATCAAAAAATGCCTAAGTTCATTTGCCCAGGTTAAGGATCCCTGCAAATATTTTCAACTAATTGGTTGAAACCAGTTAAAAATATGTTTGGATTTAATTTAAATCAGCTTTGCTTCAGAAACTGCTTTTCTATACATAAAACACTTTTTTTTTCCTATCCTGGAACTGCTTGGGTATCTTCCTAACCATTTCCATATCATCTACAGAATCTTTTTTTCTTTGCCTGCAATTTATTCCTTTAAAAAAAAAAAAGGAATTTCATAGATTCAGAATTGGAAAAGACCTTAGAAATTATCCAGTTCAATTCATTCATTTTCAGATGAGGAACTGAGGCCAAGAGACGTCCCCCAGATCTTACAGGTAATAAAATGGTAGAGTCGAGATTTGGTGATCCCAATTGCTTCTCACTCTAAAAATCCATCATTCTTGCCGCTACACCACATCCTAAAACTCATGTACTTTAGACCTTCCTTCAGGGTATAATTACCATTATCTTACTAATAATTTTAACAAGACGATTTTCTAGTTTCCTATTCTACAGCTGATTAGAAAGGGAAAAAATTAGAGGGAAAGAACTCTAGACAGATGACACATTGACAGCAGTAAGAAGTGACAATTGATAGGGAAGGAAATGGTTTTTAAAACTTCTGAAAAGTAGGTATAAAAGTTTTTTTTTTAAAGAAAGAAACCACCTCACTTTTTGTCTATTTAAAATAGGATAGACAGCTTTATCTGTTTCAATAACCTTGAAACCATGACTATATTAAAGTAAAAGCTAATCATTTTTGTTTATAGCTAATAATGAGTTCGTAACTTGGTCCCAAAATTTGCCTGAAGCATTTTTATTACTTTTATCTAACCTATTAGCAATTGCTTACATTAGACTATGAGCTCCTGGAGATCAGGGACTATCTTTTGTCCTTTTTTGTATTCCTAGTGCTTAGTACAATTCCTAGCTATCCATTTCATAGTAGGTACTTAGTAAATGTTTGTTGACTAACTGACATTTTATTCCCTATATCTTAATCCTTGCTGATAATTAGAAAAATATTTATTCCCCTAGTTCTCACTGAAGTTAATATAAATCAATAAGTATAAATTAGCTAAAGGAGGCAATGTCCTATGTTTGGAAACTGGTCCTGGACTGGATGTCAAGAAACTGGACTTCTAGTGCCAGCTTTACCACTAATTAGAGGTGCAACCTTGGAAATCCAATACAATTTGGCAATTTTTTAAAAGCTTACTATATATGTTCAAGATACTTTGCTAGGGCTGGGGCCACAAAGATGACAAAAACAGTTCCTGTCCTCAAGGAGCTTCTGTTATACTGGTAAAATGAAATATATGAGTGTTTTCTAAAGTGTAAATTGAGGAAGCTGGACTTGGTTTTCTCTAAGGTCCCTTCTGTCTTCAAAACTCCACAATTCTAAAAGGATGTTTGAGAACAAGCTAAGTAGGACATAGAATGCCTGAAAAAATAGAGTATGGTTTCTTTTCTACTTATGAACCAAGACAATTTTTAAAAGATAATGGAGAATAGTATGTTTGTATGTAGATATGAAGTATATGTATATATATGTATATATAAAACAAATGAGAAAACAGGCTCACATTTTGTATCTTACTAGTACAATGTATGTCCACATATGTATGTATATATAAATGTGTGTATGGGTATACATGTGGCTGTATATACACATATATACATGTGTGTATTATATGTGTATATATAGATAATATATGCTGAAACTAGGATTTGAAGCCATATATGTCCCAACTCCAAATCCAAATAGTGCATTTCTATATCATTTTACAATTTGTTATTGATGTTTGTCCCTTTTTTGGGGGAGTGAAGAGACTTGCCCAGGGTCATATAGCTAATAAGTGTCTGAGGCTGGATTTGAACTCAAGTCCTCCTGATTCCAAGGCCAGTGCTCTATCTACTGTACCACCTAACTGCCCCTTGTCTTTTGTTCTTGAAGAAGACCTAGGATATCAGGAGGGTGATGTCTTAACTTGCAAGTGAATTTGGATTTAAATGGGGCAAGGCTGTGCAAAGTCATCAGCCCCACTCTGTCCACCAGAGTCATTGGAGTCCAGTGGCGAGACATAGGTCAGGAGGAAAGTGGTTTAGGAAGCACCTTCCATCATCTCATTCAATCCTGTAATGCCATGCACCAGTAGATTCCCAAAGGAATGCTACTGTAAACAGCCTTTAGAGTTCAGATTACAAAATATAGTGAACACTCTGTTTATTCCATTACAAATCAAGACAAACATTCAAAACATTATAATATTCACAACATTACATCTTATCACAGAAAATGGCCACACAGTTTTCACTACAGTGGCCACAGTATTCAGAACAAGAAACAATAGAATGCTCAAACTTCCACTCATGGGGCA
>CM053587.1:137011144-137041274 GCA_028646515.1 Pseudochirops corinnae | reverse complement strand
ATTCTTCTCCTCATTGGCTCTTTGGGCCTCTTTTGTCATTTGAGTTAGTCTATTTTTTAGGGTGATGATTTCTTCAGTCATACTACTGACTCTCTTTTCATGATTTTCCTGCAACATTCTTATTTCTCTTCCCAATTTTTCTTCCACTTCCCTTATTTGATTTTGAAAATCCTTCTTATCTTAATCTTTTTTTTCCCTTTTTTTTAAAGGTTTTGCTCGTTAGTTCTTTTATGTTTCCTATTTTGTCTGGTAATATGATTCTTATCCCTTTTTTCCATTCAGTCAAGCAGATTGCCCTTTTCCCTTCTCTCTTTCAAGTAATCCTTTAGTTTTTTTCTTTTTTTAAACTGTGCCCCGTTCCAAAAAGGATTTACCTCACTTTCTTCATTATCCATCATCTCTTTCTGTCTACTCTAAACCTTCATTCTCTTATTTATGACCTTTATAATCATTCGGTCTCTTTCTATTCTCTATATTCCTCATGCAATCAAAACTTCCAAGGTATCCATTTTAGGTTCTCCCCTCTTGGTGGTTTCTGCCATTGCCTTAGAGCTTCCTGCCCCCCCCACACCCCTTTTCCATTGTGCCTCATTCCCAGAACAATGCCAATTGATGTCAGAGAGGACATTGTCCTATGATAGGGTCCATCCCCCACCATGTCCTTGATTATGCAGACTACCACTAATTCCTACCCTCCACTCCCCTCACCTACCCATTTGCCTAAAAATCTTTTCAGATATGTATTCTCTTACTCACTCAGGTTCCATTCCAGTTGCCCTAGGAGTTTCAGCTTCTCCCCCTTCTGAAGTATGCTGAGTAAAAGCAGTAAGTTCCCCAGACCACGGCTAAGGCAAGGTTCCCATTTCCCTTCACAGACCATCTCTCTTCACCCACAGGAGCATTTATTAGTGCAACCCTCTGCAACAACTACAGCAAGTCTTCCTTCCTTCCCTCTCCTTTTCATTCCTTCCCTCCTCCCCCTCCTTACCCATTCACCTGTAGTCTCTTTTCTTTCTGAGACCACAGAGGTCACATTCTCCTCAATTTGACCCCAGCATATCATGCATTCTTCTCTATCCCTCTGTGCCCCTTTCATGTGCCCTGTCATATTGTATTATAGTCCCACTAAAAGCATTAATTCACTTATAAACAAAATGTTGCCAGGCTCCATCCATAATGCCCCAGACCTGCCACTTCCTTGTTACCTCCATTGGACTTTCACGTTTACTCCTGTCTTCTTGTGTGCATTTGGAAAGATATCTCTTACTGGTCTCTCAGTTGTCACTGTCTTGCTGTTGTTGTCCTTGGCTGCTGCATTTATTTACTCCTGTATTTCTGTTGTTTGGGGTATTTGAGTAGTAAATAATTTCTTCAGTTCTGGTTTTCTTTATAAAAATGTTTCAAATGCTTCTTCATTATTGAATGTCCATCTTTTTTCATGTATGGTTAAGTTCAGTTTTCTAAGGTATGTCATTGTGGGCTGTGTCCTGAGCACCATTGCTCTTCAGAATACATTATTCCATTCTCTTCTATATTTTATGGTAGGTACAGAATAGTCTTGCATTATTCCAATTTCCTTCCCTTTGTATTTGAAGGTCTTTCTCCTGATAGTTTGCAGAACTTGTTTCCAAATTGGTTTATTGATTATAACCACTATGTGTCTGGGAATTTGTAATCTTGTCTTTTTTGTTTGTGTGTGTGTATGATCTACAAGTTTTTAAAATTAGTATTCTATTTTCTTTGTGCAGAAGATCTCTGCAGTACTATTATTTCTTATACCATGGTACAAACTTTTTTTTGAACTTTCATGTTCTTTTGGGAGACTTATGATTTAGGATGTTTCTATGCATTCTGTCTTCAAGATCAGTATTTTTTGCTTGCATTGTGAGCATTTTTTTCTTTTAGTGCTATTGTTCTTTGCTTCTCTACTTCTAGATTGTCCTTCACTCCTGCATACTTTTGCTCTATCTTTTATATCTTTCATGAGATTTGCCATGTCAGATTCCAGTTTTTCTATTCTGTTTATGATATTTGCTGGGCAGGCCCTAAGTTTTGGTCTCATAGTTCTCATTTCCCTTTGGAACCACTCAGGAACAGGGTGTAATCATTTCATGTTCTCATACATTGCACAGGGACTTCTGCCTCATCAAGTTTTAGATTATTTTTCCTTTATTTTGCAGTATTTATTCAGTTTGAGGAGCAAACTTCTACAGCTTAGCCCTGAGTCTCCATGGCACTGGAGAGAAGGGTGGAGGAGATGAAGTGTGGGGTTGGGTTATGTTGTGAATGCTTGGGTCTGCCAGTGTAGCCCTGATGCCAGTTGCTTGGGATGTTATGGAGGCATGCTGAGTGAGCTCAGAGTCAATGAGAGTCAATTAATGGATTAAAAAAAATTTATTTTGGATTCTGAGTGTCTAAGATCATGGAGACAATGCTTTAATTTTGACTTATTTCTCTTTTAGAGAGGTTCGAGAAGTCGTGGGGACCAGAGAAAATATCTAGTCCTCTATCTTGTTGTTCATGTCATCCAAAAGTCCTGGTTAGTGCCTTTTGTGAGCATTTTCAGCTTGTTGTCTGGCTTGGCAGCCAATTGGGAGGCTCTTCTTCACATAGTAAACAGACTGGAAACAAGACTTGCACATGCTCTGAAGTCCATTTGGGAATTATGTCAGCAGAGCATGCTTCGCTTGCTCTTAAGGATTGGGCTAATTGGCCAGAAACTTTTTATGTTGGCATTCCTTAAGTCTCTATTTTTGTCCCTCTTTTCTGTCTATAGTTTCTCCTTTGGTGATTTCATCTCTCCCAAAGATTTCAACTACCATTTTTATATAAATGATTTCATACTATATATTTTTAGCCATGACCTCTCTCTTGACCACCAGTCTCTAATTTCCAATTGCTTGCCACCTGTATGTCCAGTCAGCATTTCAAACTCGATATACTCTGAACCCAAACTCCATCTTCCTCCTACTCCCCCCACTCTTTGAATCCCTGTTTCTTATTATGCTACAGCTATTTTTCCAGCCATCTGGACTTAAAAACCTTGCAGTAATCTTTGAATACTCCTTTTTCCTCAGCCCTGCTCCTAATCCAATTAATTGCCAAGTACTATGAATTCTTCCTCTTTCTGGCCCTTCCTTTATTAGCTTTCAATTGGACTATTGTAATAACCACCTAACATCTCTCTTCTTTCCATTTCATCCTACAATGGGCTGCCAGAATAATCATTCCTAAGCATGTCTGGCATAGTGGAAAGAACATTGGTTTTGAGGTCACAAGATATGAATTTGAGTCTTGGCTCTGACAAGTGATTCTGGGCAAGTCTTTTAACCTTTTTGAGCCTCAGTTTCCTCATCTGGAGACTCTTTAAGTAGATTTTAGAAATAGTCTTTCTCCCTTTTTTGGGGAGGCACTATCTGGACAACAACAGGAACGATAACAATAAATGCTTTCCCATTGTCTACACGTGTTTTTTTTTTTTTTTAACACATTCTTTAACAAGGTTCTCTCTCATCTCATCATCTCAACCTTCTACCACTTCCATGAATGTTTCCATGATTCCTACAATTGGAAGTGATTTTTTTTCCCTTTTCTGAACTCATAACATTTTGCTTAGATTTTTCTTGTGAATCTTATAATGTTTGTTTACCTTATATTGTAATTATTTGTCAGTCATTTTACCTGCCTTCTTTGAGGACAGGTTGCTTTTTTAAATTTATCTTGGTTTCTACCTCAGGGACTAGTATGTAGTGGGAACTCAGAACATGTTGACTGAATAAGTGAATAGATAAATCTCTTCTCCCTACTCCTCTGCCTTTTAGAATCTGACCCCTCCTTCAAGGCTTGATGTAAAGGGAAAGGGATGTCATAAGCTAGGTCTTCAAATAGTGCCCCCTCCCCACTTACTGCTTGCCCAGGTGCATTGGATGTGAAATTGACAAATTCCTGCCAAGAGTACACAAATAAGAACATGCTCTGATGTTGTTTGTGAAGACCTCCAGTTTCCAGCCATTTCTTGTTTCTCACTTGCTTGCTCTTTGGATTTCTTCCTCTTCCTTTCTCACCAGAGGTGAGAAAGAAGTCCTCTTATTCCTTTACCATGCCATTTTCATTCCACACAGCCCCTGAGGGAGGTTTGGTTGTTGTTTTTTAATTGTGGATTTTCCTTAGGTGTAAATTAGCAGATTCCTGCCAGTATCCTAATGCAAACAGTGGTTGTCTGACACCATTGTCTGTGGGGTCTTCTAAAGATGTCCAACTTAGAGCTAATTTTCACTCAAATACTACCCCCTTCTAGGAAGTTTTTCTTGATCAGCTCCAGCTCAAAATGAACAATGAACTCTTCCTCCTTTAAAATTCTTCAATTATGCTGTCTGAAACTTCCCCCTACATCTTATTTATCAATTAGAGTTTAAAATGCTTGGGATCTGAGATATGACAGTGCTATGACTAAAGTCAATTTCTTGAGTAAATTGACTTGACTTGATGGAATTTCTGAAGAATGGATACTGAGAAGCAATGTAAAAAAAATTTTTTTTGGTCAGGACTAGTGGTTCATTGAGAGTGGGGTGGAGAATTCCTTCATCTTAGATAAGCAATACATTTTTATTTTATACCTTTGAAGAGTTGCCTGGGGCACTTAGAAGTTAATTCATCTTCCCAGGGCTTAGCAGGTAGTAGAGTTATCCTTTCCATATCGGTCTAGAAAATATATAAAAAATTTTTGGCTCTCCCTTCATACCAGAGAAGAAGTCTCAATTATTATGGTATTAAAAGATAAAATATGTTGCCATTATACAATACTATACATATTTTTAATGTATTTATGAGTTTCTAAACTTTTTCTGGATCATCTGTTGGCCTTCACTTATCATCTGCGGCTTCCACAAAACTCCCATGAAATTATCATTTAATTTCTTACACTGACCTGCGATATGTCAAAACCAAAATGGGAAAAGTCATGATATAGAAAGGATAATGGTACGTGTCTGAGGGAGGGCTTGAATCATTATCTCCTGTCTTCAAAGCTTGCTGTCTGTCTACCAACTATACTGCCTCTCAATGGAAATAATAATAATAATGGCTTATGTTTCAAGGGATTGAAAAGTGCTTTAGAAAATTGATAAACATTTATTAAGGGCCTGCTATATGCCAGGCATTGTGGTAGGTACTTGAGATGAAAAGGAAAATTAAATAGTCCTTGCTCTCAAAAAGCTTACATGGAGCTCAAAATCAGGGAGACAAAATGTTCACATATAGGTGTATACAGAATAAATAAAAGATAAATACATGGTAATTTTGGGAGGGGACTAGTCGTTGGGAAGTCTTGAAGGAAGTGAGAGATTCTAGGAAATGGAGGTGAGGAGGGAATGCATTTGAGGCACAAGGAGGATCAGGGCAAAAGCATAGAGATGAGTGCTGTGAGGAACTCAAAGAAGACCTGTGTGTGGTTATTTAGACCAGAGAGTGGTCCTCACAACCATCTTGTGAAATAGGTGCTATAATGACCCCCATTCTACTGAGAAAGCCCAGAAAGTGATTTGTATGGGGTCAACTAGTAAATAACTAAATTTGAACCTAGACTTCTTGACTCAACAGAATGTTTTAAAATGACAAATTATAAAACAATCAGCAGCTAACATTCTTGTAAAGATAATAATCCTTAGCTAGTCTCAGTGCTGAAAGAAAGAAGTTGATTTCAGTTTCTCCAGGAACAGATTTGTTTTTTTTTCACCAAAATGACTATTGGTGGATGCTCTTGCCTGTGTAACAGGGCTTCACCAGGACACTGCATATCCTCTGAAGGCAAGGAAAGAGGAGGCAATGGTAGATTCAGAGACATCTTTTTGCTTAAAGGGAGTCTAACTGGCTAAAATCCCAATGATCGGGCGGCTAGGTGGCTCAGTGAATAGAGAGAGCACCAACTTTGGAGTCAGGAGAACCTGAATTTAAATCTGGCCTCAGACACAACACAAAACTAGCCACATGACCTTGGGCAAATCACTTAACTCCAATTGCCCTACCTTCCCCCCTCCAAAAAGCAAAAAAGTAATAAAATCCCAATAATTTCTTGCTAGTGGCTGAGAGCTCTAGGCTACAAATTAGACTGACTTCCTGTTCTGAATAGGGTTGAAAAATGCAAGAGACGTTTCCAGGGTAGAGGGCTGAGCAGCCTACTTAAGTAGGACGAGTACCGGCCTCTGATGGAAAGCACAGTAATTATTCCAGGTGATTGACAATCACATCATTTTTTTTGTTTGTACCTTTCAATCCCATTGAGGTCTTCTGGCTGACTGGGGTGTAGGAAGCTAAAGGTTGTCCAAGGATGCTCCTCCTTATGAACTATCTCCATCTGCTCGGTGCTACTTAATCTGGCTCTGAATGAAGGGTAAACAATGTGGCCTAACAGGTCTTCTCCCTCTCTAGTTTCCATGTGCTTGTTCATAAAATGAATCATTTTGTATACTCTGCCCCCTCCTCCATGTCTTAACCTCCCCCATTCCTCCCTCTTTTTAGCCTGTTGACAGAGAGAAGGGGAACAATATTCCACTTGTGAGTGAAAAGAGGACACAAGATAGAATGGCTTAGAAACTGAAACAATGGCCCCCCAAATAGAGGGCTCGCTCTTGGCTTCTTGTGCCCTGCACCCCACAGTGCTTTTCTGAACTACGTCAAGACTCTTTCCTTCGTCCATTTATCCAGGGAGTCAGGGGCAGCTTCTGTTGAATGGCTTTTAAAGTTCTGCAGACCTCACTATCAATTAGAACATCACAGATTAAAAAAAGGGGGGGGACCCTGCCCCAGGAAAGAGAGAGGTAAAACTACTGTAAGAACAACATGGAAAAAAGAAAAAGGAAAAGGAAAAAGGATGGACTGCTATTAAATTCACATCTCTGATCTAAAAGTCCAGAGTGGAGGAGGGAGGCATTATTAGTAATATTTTGAATACTAGAGTACTGGTCATATTAAAAATTAAAAAACAAAACATTGCTAGAATTTTGAAAGTTCTAATCCCTGAAGAGGATTTAAAGTGATGAGGTCCCAGCCTTGGGCTGGCAGTCTAAGATAAATAAAACAAAACAGTCAACAGAGGAGAAGGATGATACAGCAGCAGGAGGAAGAATTTGATAACCTCAGGCTGCATCAGCTGGGAGAAAAAAGGTCCACTTCACAGCCACCTGCCAACTTCCTTTCAAATTCCCACTGGGTGGAATGGGGGAAGGGAAAGAGGAAAAGGTCCTTTGCTTATTAAAAGCCTCCACCAGATCACACAGCTTACTAGCTTCTTGGGAGGGGTTGTCTGATTTGCAATTTGAATGGGTCAGGTTCCATAAATACTCCTTCATTTGAGTTTTATTGCAGCCAGACCATAAATGGGATTTCCCAACTAGACTGCAGACCCTACCAGGGCAGGAATCAGACTTCTGTTTTATGTCCCACCCCCATGATGTTTCATGCATGCAACAGTTTATACTGCCTTGTATTTGCATACTGCTTCATGTTTTCCAAAGTGCTCTTACACACACACACACACACACACACACACACACACACACACACTATATCTTTGTATATATATCTGTGTGTATATCTATATATATATATATATATGGTTTATTGGTTTCTCACTATTACTTGATACAAATGGGCCAAAGCAATGTGGTCCTGGAGACTTGTCTCATAAGTCTTTGTAGCCTTGTCATTTTGTTTATTGTTTTGTCTCTAACCATTGTCCAGACACTCTGAATGAATGGCTAACGGTGGCCTGAAAAAAAGTCTCAGTTGTTATGATTTTTTTCAGGCAGAATGAAAATTATGAAATAATAAAAGCAGATCAGATTGCCTTTCTTACTGCCCTGATTTTATCGATGTTAAAAAATAAGGCAGGAAAATGGGAAGAAATTTCCTCGGGGGTTACACAACCAGTTAGTGATAGAATTAGCATTACATTTCAAGTCTCCCTAAACCTGATCACTGTGCTCTTTCTTGGGCTCCATACTTCATAGCTATTATTCAATAAACCTATTCAACAAATGAAGTTAATGCACCCACCCCTGTGTTTAATTTGTATACGGGACAGGCTATGTCAATAGTAAACTGCTGGTTTAAAAGTTTGCACCAAAAACATTTGTGATGCTTATTTTTATTAAAAATATTTAAAAGAAGATCCATATTCTCAGAGGTGGAGTACAATTGTATTCTATCATAGCCCTACATCACAACTTGCCTGAAGCCACTTCCTCCACAAAGGCTTCCTAGATCCACCCTCCCTAGCTCTCTACTAAAAAACGATTTCTCCTTTCTCACACCACTTTCTCTAGATTCCTCCTTTCCTTGGATCACATTCTTTCATGTCTCATATTTGTGTACATTTCTTATCCTCCACTTCTCAACCATGTCTTCAATAATGGTTGCTTTAATTTCAGATCTGCCACTTGGAAAATTCTTCAGTCAGTTCCTGACTTACCTTTTGAGTGTTGTCTCTATGGCTGATGACAAACTTTTTAATATATTATGCATGTATTGATGAGGGCCATATCTAAAGCATTGTAGAAAACATGGATAGGTCATCTCCTACTTGCTGCTTTCACTCAGGAAATCCTTGTTATTTGGTTAAGAAAGTGCAGTCCTATATTATTCTTATAAAATAGAAGGGTAACAGCTTCTGCTTTGGGTTGTTCTCTGCTGGAACATGAACATCTAGATGGCAGGCACTCATAATAGTTACTGATTTCCATCTCATATGGATGTGAAAGCAGCATCACTATAGGCTTTGTAAGATTTCAAAACCAGACTTTGATGTAGTGACCTACCATTCTAAGGAATAGTTTCAACTATGTTGTACCTTTGCTTTGTAAGTCTTAAGGAAAGATCAAGAGATACAAAATAATTGCTACAGGTTACATTATAACCTCAGTGATTTCATGAAATACAAGTTGTTAGAGACAGACATCAGGAATAAACAACTTCTGAAAATTTTCATCAATAGGGTTCCACAGTAAGAATGTTTGATAAAATGCATCCTGAGGTAGATTTTCCTTTGTTTCAGTTTTCATATCAAAGTGAACGTACTTCATTTCATCTAGGAATTGATTACATGGCAAAGCAGACTCCCAGTAGCTATTCTATATAGGTTTCTTCCACTTATAATGCCATGAGCAACAGTAACACCAATGAATTTTTCCAATTCATCTAATAAAATGGTTCAATTAGCATTACCTGTTACTTGCTGGACCCTGTACATTTCTGAATGTTTCTAAGCGTTGGTTAACTAAATAAAATCAAAGAGTAAAAAAAGGGACTTTTCTCTATGGCATGGATTGTTGAATATATGGTGGGGCCAGATGGAAGTGTAATAATATTTAGGCCTTGTAGTCATCTTCTTGACTGCTTGAAAAGCATCAGCCCATTGCCAACAAGAAATCATCTTTTTTTTTTTTTTTGCTTTTTGGAGTGGGGAGGGCAGGGCAATTGGGGTTAAGTGACTTGCCCAAGGTCACATGGCTAGTTTGTGTGTTAAGTGTCTGAGGCCACATTTGAACTCAGGTCCTCCTGACTCCAGGGCTGATGCTCTGTTCACTGTACCACCTGGCCACCCCAAGAAAACATCTTTACCTTTCAGATGTTGTGGCTCTTCATCTCTTTTGTCATGAACTTGGGTCAGGTAAGAACTACATTGCTCATTACCTTTTGTCAGCTCTAGAAATAGGACTTCACCGATAGACTCAGTACTGCAAGCAGATGAGAAATACTCTTTTTGTATCTCATATGTAGCAATTGCAGGCATTTATGTCATTGAATTCAGTATCTAAAGTTCACCATCTGATGAGTCAATTGGAGATATTTCATGGACAAATAAATGACCCAATGGAAATAAATTTAGGAACATTTCTTTCTGTTCAGAACAAAAGTATGAAGTATTTAAGCATATTGTTCTCTGACAGTCTGGTTCTTGTGGGTCACATAAAATATTTTATTTCTTTTGTTATTTGGAAAGTCTTTAGAATGCCAGGAACCTTGATAACAAAATCACAAAGGATGAAATAGAAATACCTGAGCTTTTCAAGTTTCTAAATTTTGTGTGTGTGTCAATTAAAAATGCATTGTCCTTTAAGGCAACCTATTCTCCTTTTGGACAGCTCTAATTTGGGGGAAGCTTTTGCTAACATCAAGCTTTGTGCAGTGGACCTAGAAAACAGTTTTGTTCTAGAAAAGTTGTTCACCCAATTGTTTATCCCATTCTTGTCCATCCATACCCCATGTCTGTGAAAAATTATTTTCTTTTGATAAATATACTTTTTCACTTTTAAAACTTTTCTTTTTTTGTTACATTTTTACTAACTGGTATAGTTACATGACTTCGGTCAAATAGCAGAGTGATTAATCTATTGCTCAGCATTTAATGATTTATTATAGTGACTATCTTAGTACATCCTATCACAGTAATTTTTAAAAACACTTTAATATTTTGTACTTATCATGTTATTGTAATATCAGCAACATGACTAGTGGTACTGTTCAAAGACAGGGTGGGAAAGTAGGATGAAGAGATAACCAAGTGCACGATCAGAGTAGATATAGAAATACCCAGAAATTGGTAATCTAGGCAGATTTTAGGGTCGGAAACCAGGTAAGCAGTCAGGATAGGGCCAGACAGACCTTAAGGCAAGATAGGACGTCAAGATGTATATAGGTCATCAGGCATAAGGCAGAACTCAAAACTGAAGCAGCTGATGTCTCAACCAGGAAGCTTCTCATATGTTTCTTGCCGGAGGAGAAACAAATCCTAGAGTATGACCAATAGCTAGAGTATATTAAAGAAATGATTAATGGGTAAGCCTAATCAATGTGGGGAATATGAAGTCAAAGAAAAGGACAGGGATTGATGTTCATCCATATACTCTTCCACATATAAGGACTAATTGCTGATTCAGAAACTTAGTTGCATTATTTTGTTTCTTGGTGTAATCCACAATTCACTACATTGGTGAGTGGCAGATAGCCCATTTAACATAGTAAGACATCTCTGGTTTGGAGTAAGGTGGGGTGAGGGAGGGAGTAGAAATGGAGTCTGGATTCAAAACAAATGTGAATAATGGGATTTTTTCCCTTTACCTCCAAGTATACTCAGTAACTCCAAAGGTTAGCAAAATGCTGTTGATTAGAAATCCTTAAAGAATCTGTTTAACTAGATGAAAAATTAATTATAATTATTACATTATATATGATTACATATCATCAGTTTATATGTAAATATAGACGTCTAAAATGTTTCAGAATAAAGAAAACATTTATTCCAGTCAGTTTAAACATTTCCTCTTTATGGTATTAATTTTCTGAGCCACTATTTTCTTCAGAGTACAAAGTAAATAGACTTTTTGCTTCACAAATGATTACAACATATAAATTAATGAAGTTTTGTTTTATATTAAACTCTTTCCTGGTCCTCTTCTGCACCTATAATTAGCTACACTTTTATTTGCTATGCTTGTAAGGCCTGTCTTAAATCATGCCTACTAGTTCTTAAGTCTCATCTAATAACATGTTTAGTTTTGCAACAAATAGATTTATGCCACTTGCCTTCCTCTCCCCTCCACTCCTTGTTTCTGCAAATGTTATAGGTCATGGTGATTTTATTGTTGCTGTTCTATATCTGAATTTGTTGTTACTTGTGGAATCTTCAACTTCTATGTGGTCACCCCACATTACTCATCAGATTTCCTCTGACGTAATAAATTACTCTCTGAGCTGCAGAGATTTATTCTTACAACACTAGGTGCTCTCTTGTATTTAAATACTGTGGTTCATGAAGAAACACAAAAGAAGAGTTAATTTTTGCTTTCTAGGATTGAAACACTGAGTCAGACATGTTCTCTGAAAGAAGAGAGACAGAGACAGAGACAGACAGGGAGACAGAGAGAGAGAGAGAGACAGGGAGAGAGGAAGGAAGGAAGGAAGAAAGAAAAAAGGAGGAAGGGAGGGAAAGAGAAAGAGAAGACATGATTTTAAGGAAAGAAGAAAGGAAAGAAGGAAGGAAGGAAGGAAGGAAAAAAATTAAGAATCAACAAAAGTTAACCTGTCCAAAAGAAAAGGTAAAGGTGGAATTGGGACTCTGAGGGCTCATCTGGGTTTCTGAAGCAAAATTGTTCCTGAGAAGGCCTGACTTTATGATGGGAAGAGTCACCACTTGTGCAGGCCACAAAAGCCTCCCTCTCTAAAGCCTCCAATTAAACCACAAAGAACAACTAATTTACCTCCTATCAGCAGATTGCTTTATATTTTCCTAAGGAAGCAGCATATGGGAGCTGCTGGGTGAGGCCTTCCAGTTCAATTAAAAGCAAACAGATAAGCTAGACTTCAGGGCAGGGTTTGGAAAGATAGGACTCCTGTAGCTGTCTGATCTCTTGCCTATGACTTTTCTGAAGAACAACTGACAGCGCTAACTAGCAATTACAATGCAGGGGCTGGGGCAGTTGGAGCAGGGGTTCAAACAGAGAGGGGAGGTCCCACCATTTGCATGCGATGAATTATTAAGGGCTGTCAGATGTCAGGATGGGAATCGGTGATATTGTGGTTAAACGCTCACCACATGTCTAATTTGAGCTGTGCCCACTCGCTCCTGCATCAGTGCAAATTAAGACTACATTAGTGCCGAGTGATTCACAGCTGTGCCATACACAAACCTATGAGCTCTGAGGGAGGAGATTTGCATAGAATATGCCAGATAGTGATTAGAAGAGGTGCTTGTGTGTCTGGAAGAAAGGCACTATATAAATCTAAGGCTTTGCTATCATTTCTATCTTTGTGCTTCAAGATAATAATTTGTGAGGCTGGCTTCCTATTTAGGGGAATCCGGCTTGAGAAAGGTCATAGGAAGAGACCTTAGCGACCATGTAGTGCAAAGCCTTCCCCCTCCCCCATTTTACAGATGAGAAAGCTCAAGTCAGCAGATCACATATCTTGGAAGTGGCAGTCAGATAATTCCAACAGAACCTACGTTTACTTTTATGTGAACAAAGAAACATTTAAAATAATTTTTCTGTCTAGGTTCAATTCTGAGATAGATCTGTAGTCTTGTCAGTGTAGTTATTCCCTCCAGCAGTGCAACTCACAACTCATCCATACCTTCTCATCATAATGTGACAGTTTTCCGTATCCTCAGTATTCTCATCTATAAAATGTGAATAGTTATAATACCCGCAACATAGTGCTTTTATGAGATGCTACTTTGTAAACTTGAAAGTGCTATGAATGGGTGACATTGTTACTATTATTATAGTATCATTATTAGAGAGACTTCGGTTCCTGAAGTAGTCATGATATACAGAAGTGAAGCTTCTGCATTATATAAAAGCCTTTGTTTTCTCATATTCTTTCTCCTATTACATTTTTTAGAAGTCGTTTGCCATTTTCCACTATGCTCACTTTTGCACTGAAGTCACTGTATACAGTATGTATAATTTGGAAGCCTATGTAAATTTAATTTGGAAGTACCTATCATGTCCTTTTCAGAATTTCTCTATTGCTCTTTCCTCTCTAAGAGATGGTGCAAGAAATAATTAACTTCAGACTGATCTTTTTGAAAATATTTATCCTGGGCATGAGAAGACAGTACTACCAAGCATCCCAGCAAATGATTTTTGTGTGTGCCTTTGGAGCTATTATAAAGTCATTCTACCAAATCTTATTTGTCTCTCCAATGAGAACTGGTAGGCCAGTTTTCCAGTTGGCCTTTTTGTCTTTTATCTTTATTTATAGAGAGAAAGTCAAGACTTATAGGATTCATTTCTTTTGGTCACTGGAGAAGGATATCACATTTAATAAGTAAGGGTTAACATTAATGTTTATAGGTGTGAAAATGATGGGATTTTTGATATTTTTCTACCATTGTCATTGCAGAAGTAGATGTTGAGTCACACAGGATCGAGGGCCATTTTGTGTAGTCTCTATGTCATGGCTTGTCATAGCCAAATAATTTATTACCATGTGGTCAGCCTACTGGTGATAAACCTCTGACCTTAACTAGACTAGTCCTCAAAAAACAGACATAATCTCTTACCAGAGTCATATTTGAAGACTTTCTAGCATGGTAGAACCTTCTAGAATTTTGGTTTTATGGGAGTTCCCTTTGAGAACCCAGGGTCACCTGCATACCACTGTGAGAAATCAGAGAAGGGCTTTGTGGAACCACTGGGACTTGTAAGCAGGGAGATGTGTATTTGCAGGATGGTAGTCAACTTAAATATTGAAGCCTCTGAGGATTATAGTAAAGGAAGGTATGGAGAAAAAGATGGCAAACCAATAATATCTATCACTTTCTAGTAAATAAGAGGTCTAAGTAAGTGTTGAATCTTCTTACAGGTATGTTGTGGCTTAGGTATCCAGTGTTAGTGGTATGTAGTGAAAGCAACCATTAACAAATGGAGGCAAACACATTTTTTGTGGAAATGCACCCTCCTCCCATGAACTAAAGCTATAACAGCTAGTTAATCTGTGACAGATTTTTCAAGAAATTTAAGTAGTTCAGAGACAAAAAAAAATAACAAGAATTCTTCATTTTAAAGGAAGAAATTGTGGAAAAGATGAAATTTCTTTCCTGTGGCACTGTAAGCAAACAAACATAAAATATCCTTTCTAAATACTAATTTAGGACATAATTTTTTTCTTTAATGCTACTTTTGTCACTATATGTAAAGTCTGTGCTAGGCTTGGAGGGAGGCATCTCCCCCGCCCCTACCCCCTTTCTTTGTATCACTAGCCCTCATCATAGGGCAGTAGGTGCTTAATAAATACTTGTTGACTGTTGACTGACTTAAAGGTGAATTGAGCACTCAGTCAGAGGAACTGGTAGGTAGTGACAGTGAGTTAAAATAAAAGGAAGAAAAGGGCATCAATTAAGCATTAAAAATATATAAAAGCAGAAGAAAGTTCAGAAGAGGTCACAGACAAACAGAGGAGTTTGTTCACTTTTGATTTAAATATAATATATACTTAAAACTGAGGCATATATTTCAAAAAAGTTCACAGTTACACATACAATTCTTTTCTGTCCTTTATATATTGAAATTCTTGTGTTTGTTGCATTCCTAATAAAAAAGAAAAATAGTACTTAGTTCCTTTCATCAGGGAGCTTATAACAGTGGAAGGGGGGAAGGGGAGAAAGAGAAGACATGATTTTAACTGTCTCCAATTATGATCCCTTTTAAGTTCTCATCCTTTTTGTTCTTTCTGTGGCATATACCACTGTTGACTATCTGGATACTATTTCATTTTTAAGTTTCAGATGACTGCAAGATGTATATGCCCATTCCCAGCCTCTTGAGCTCATTTGGCTCCACTTGCCTTTTGGACGTTTTGATTTGCATGTCCTGGGGAGATCTCAGACCCAGTATATTACAGACTGAACTCATTATCTTTACCCTGTTGAGAGTACCACCATCCTTTTAGTCTCTCAAGTCACGACTTCATCCAAGCAATTGACAAATCTTATTGTTTCTACCATTCTATCTTTCCTATCTGTCTTCTCATTATTCAAACAACCAGTACCTTGATTCAGGTCCATATTACCTCTCATATGGACTGTTGCCTCTTAATTCGCATCTGTATCTAAAGTCTTTCCCCCTTCCAATTTATCCTCCACAAACTTGCCAAAGTAATTTCCTTTAATCATAGGTGTGATCATGTTACTCCTCTAGTTTTTCTCTGTCTTCCCTGGAGTTGGTCTCGAAGAGAGTCTAGAACTTTGAGCATCTCTTTATTAAAGTAGAAATGAAGAATGCATTTCTTCTCCAAAATTCTCATGACATCTTTGCATTCCATACTACAATGCATCATCGTCATCATTCTCTCCACCAATTAGAAGAGTCTTAGGGAAAATGTTCTAGGTTTGGCTAGAAACTCAGGTTACCTATATGTATGTGTGTGTGTGTATGTATGTATATGATACATACATATATATACATATATATGTATGTATGTATACAGTCTTCACCAATGAAATAAAAAAAAACCCTTCAGAGACCATTTCATTTTTGTCTTTGTTTCTCCAGCCTAGCACAGTGCCTGTGACACAGTAGCTAGTTTTGATGGATATACACACAAGTCTAAAAAACAGATGAATCTGTGATATAATCTATGTAGGCATACCCTTTAGTGGCACAGATCATGATCACTTTATGCTCTCTTGCTTTGTGGAATTTTTGTCTCCATATTTGTATAAAAATTCTTCCTAGGAGACTTAGCCAATTGTAAACTAAAAGTAGGTAAATGAATTTAATAAAACAAAACAAATAAACAAAAAAAAAGACTTTGCCAACATGTTGAAGGTCTTTCTCTAAATCTTTTAGTATATTATGGATGCCCAAAATGTTGGCTCATCATCCTTCACTCTTGCTTTATAACCCTTACTTCCTTTTGTGTTTTCTATGTCCTGATGTAAGTTTTTGCTGGCAATATGTGACCGCCCACTTTCTTTGGAGAGCATGGCAATCTATAATTCTCAGCTTTATAAGTTTAATAGCAGAATAGCTATTGAAAAAATGGACTTCCAATACCATCCAGTAGGCCTCCTTCAATTCTGGTAAACATCATTGTTCACCTGCAATGAATATACCTGTTAATATACTATCCATTCAGGTCATAGTCTGGGTAATGTTCATTATTCATCCACTTGATTTTTATTTTGTGGTTTGTTAGGTCCTTTTTTGACTGAATGTGGATCTTTTCAAAGAGGAATTATAATACTCTGGGGCTTGGTGTGTTCAAAACAATTTCAACCAAAACAAACTTCCTTAGAGTCTATAGGGAATTCATCTTCCTTTTGAACTCTGATAAAAAAATATGTAATACAAAATAGAACTTGATAAGGACATTGAGGTATTTAAGCTAGATGACTTCTAAGTTTCCTTCTGACTCTAGATATACAATTACATTCAATTTAACAAGTATTTATTAAGCACCTGCTATATACTAGGTGCTGTACTAGGTACTCAGGATACAAAAAACAAAAATGAAATAGTTTTATTCCCTCAAGTAGCTTACATTCTACCAGAGTTTTATCTAAGAGCATTAGGGAGGTATAGGTAAATGATGGAAGACTTCGTAGAAGTTTCAATTGAACTTGGCCTTAAAGAATCATTGGTATTTCATAGGGGAGAGGAAGGTTGGTGCAGGTGGGAGACAAGGAATTCTCTTTTTAAGGAATAGCATGAGTAGCAAGATTGAAGGAAAGTTGGGAAAGCATGGACATCTCTTTCTCATGCTCTTGTGCTGGATTAGAATTACTTTCCCCATTAAGAAGAAGCAATGAAAAAAAAATGATGCACCAGAACAACAACAAGACAAAAAAACCATCCAAACTCAATACCCAGACACTGGTTAGATTAAATTGTTTTCAACATTGACAGAAATATTTAGTGAATGGAAGTAGATGTAAACTCAGAGTAGGAATTATTAGAGTAGAAATCAAGTTCAGGGCTAAAAGACTGTCTGTTTTCACCGAAGTACCTAGAAAGAAGCATTTGGGGGAGGAAGGGCAGAATTCTAACTGGAACAGTCCAGGCCAACTGCAGGCCAGACTGATCACATTCTGGTTTGCATTTTCTTTATGTTCTCCAAGTGGGTGACTAGGAAGTCTAAATGATCTGTTATGGACACATCTCCTAGTGCCTGCCATTTCCAGAGGCTGTGACTGACACAGATTTGACTAGAGCCATAGCTCAGAAGGCCACTCAGCAGAAGTTATAGCTGCGTGCTTTGTTCTCTGAGAAGGCGCTGGAACTATTGAATATAATGTATAATGCATGGCACAAAGTGCCTCTCCTTCGTCAGGCTTTTGTGTCTGGTTGGCTTAGACTGGAGGCCCTCTGTTCATCACTTATTTAAAGCAATGCTATTTTGCTATGTGGTGTGTGCCCAGAGACTTGGGCCTGGCTAGAGCAGCTTAAGTGCTGCATAAACAATTATCAAACCCCATTACAGCACCAGAACAGGGTTCTCTCAGATAATCAAGCTGGATGGAATTGTGTCTTGGTGGCATCTGAAATCAGCATGGGAAATTATGTCACTCTCATACAAATCTGTTGGTGTTCTTTTTTCTCCTTGTTGGATGATGGTTTGTTCCATTGCTGAAGGCAGAAGCCTCTGCCTTCGGGTTACCTCTTTGTTCAGAAACAAGGATGACCTTGGCCTTTCTGTTTCATGAAGGTTTGGGCTACAATTTATGAGATCTCTGTTAAATAGAATTATTTATGCTGGAGTCCATGGTAGTATGCGCTGGAGAAATATTGGTGCAGAAAAATATAGATGGTTTTCCATTGTCTCCCAGATCTCACCACTGGCTTCATCTGAGAAGGATTTAACATTGTTACCCAGATTACAAATGCTGAGTCTGTTTTCACTTAGTAGGGAAAAGATAGTTGGCAAAAACTGCAGGGTGGCAGCACAGACTTGATGTGTTCAACAGGCACAGGTATAAGGTTTAGTCAGTCAATAAGCATTTAGTAAGTACCTTCTAGATACCAGGCATTATATTAATAATTGCAGATGTAAAAAGACAAAAGACAATTCCTGTCCTCAAGGAGCTCACAGTCTAATGGAAGAGACAAGCAAATAAATATGTACAGATGAGCTGTATGTAGGATAAATAGGAAATAATTAACAGAGGGAATTAAGAAGGGTTGGAAAAGGCTTCCTGTAGAGAGTAAGATTTTAATTGGTACTTGAAGGAAGCCAGGGAAGTCAGGAGATGAAAATAAGGAGGAAGAGCAGCCCAGACATGAGGGGTGGATGCAGTCAGGGAAAATGCCCAGAACTAAGAGATGGATTGTCTTGATCATGGAGTAGAAAGACCAGAGTGAAGGCCAGAATGAAGAAAACATTCAAGGAATAAGGTATAAAAAGACTAAAAAGGTAGGGATTATAAAATACTTTGAATACAAAATGGAGGATTTTGTATTTGACCCTGGAGGTGATAGAACCACTAGAGTTTATTGAATAGGAGAGTTACGTGGTTGGATCTGAGCTTGTGGAAAATCACTTTGGCAGCTTAAGTGAAGGAGAGATTGGAGTGGGAGAGAGACTTGTGGCATGTAACAATTATAATAGTCCAGGTATGAGGTGACAAGGGCTGTATCAGAGTAATGACAATATCAGAGAGAGAAGGAGGCATATTCAAGAGGAAATTGATAGGCCTTGGCAACAGATTAGATGTAGGGTCTAAGAAGAAATGAGAAATTGAGGATTATATCTAGTTTTTTAGTTTAGGGGACAGGAAGGATGCTGGTGTCTTTGACAGTAATAAGGAAATTTGGAAGAGGGGAACTTTTAGGGAAAAAGATAATGAATTCATCTTTGTACATGTTGTGTTTAAAATATCTACTGGATGTCCAATTTGAGATGTTTGAAGAGCAGTTGGATATGTAAGACTAGAGGTCAACAGAGAGATTTGGGGGTAATTCATTTAACTTCTCTAGACCTCAGTTTCTCCATCTATAAAAAAGAGATGGTCAGGCTAGGATAATTTAAATTTAGAGGAGGAAAGGAGGATTTGAAAACCATCAGCACAGAGATAATAATTAAATCCATGAAAATTGATGAGTGCATCAGGTATAGAGGGAGAAGAGAAGAAGGCCCAGGGAAGAGTCCTGTGGGACATCTAAGGTTACTGGGAGTGACCTGGATCGGGAATCAGCAAAGGAGAGTGAGAAAGAGCAGTCTGATAGGTCAGAGGAGAACCAAGAGAGAGTGATGTCCTGGAAAGCTAGAGAGAAGGCAGTATCAAGGAGAAGATTGTGATCAGATGTCAAATGTTAGGCTGGAGTAGCTGGTTTTTCAAGTCTTAGCAATGGTGGCCAAAGTCTGTCCTTGACCTTACTACTTCAGGCTTTTTAAAATGCCTCATGAGCATAAATAATTTCTTTTCATCCTTATGGCAATCCAGTGGAACAAAGAACAGGTCTTATTAGAGGCAGCTTGAATAGAGCAAAGGGCCTGGAGTCAGAAAAACCTAAATTCAAAATCAGCTTCAATACTTACTAACTGTGTGACCCCAGGGCAAATCATTTGACCTTTGCCTGACTCAGTTTCCTCATCTGTAAAATAGAGTAATAATAGGACCTACCTTCCAGGGTTGTTTTGAGGATAAAATTAGATAATGTTTGCAAAGTGCTTAGCACAGTGCCTGACACACAGTAGGTGTTTAATAAATATTTATTTCTTGAAAAATGCACTAAACTTGAAGTCAGGAAATTATTCTGAGAGCCTCTGTGGACCTCAATCACTTAATTTATAAAGCAGAGGCAACAGCTTTCATTACTTACCTCATAGGTATGATTGTGAAGAAAATGTTTTATGAAACTTAAAACAATAAATAAAATTGACATCATGATGGTGATGATGATGATGATGATGGAGATGATAATGAGGAGAAAGAGGCAAGAGAGGCTGGCTGACTTGCTCAAGTCTAAGTGGTAGACCAGAACAAAAGCCCAAGTGTTCAGATTCATCATCAGGCATTCTTTCTACTCTATTATCTCTCTAAACCACTTTTCCTTCTACCCACCCTCTGTTTTTCCTATTTCCACCCTTCATTACTTAACTTTCTATCTTTCTGTTGCAAAAGGACCTTGCTTCTGTTGCCATGGTCTTAACCAATTTTCTCATCACTGCCAGGCTACTGCTGGGCATGGGATTGGGATAAGAGAAGACAAGTGTGGATAGGCTAGTAAAAATTTTCCAGGCTATTGAATTTTATGGTAGACTAATAGACCCCCCCCCCCCAAATATTCAAGGATTTGGACTTTGTTATTAACCTGTGAGATTTGGGGCAAGTCACTTAATTTCTCTAGATCCCAGTTTCCCATTTGTAAAAAGAGAGAATCTAGCTACAATGATTTTAAAGGTACTTTCAACTCTAAATCCTATGATAAGATTTGATGGTCAGCAAAAAGTAGACATATATTTTATGTAGGCCTTTTAATACATAGAGTCTTCTCTGGCACTCTCCTCCAAATCTTCAGTTTGAAAATATTCAACTAAAAAAATTGTTTTTACACATAATTTGGGGAAAAACACGAAAGAGAATATTCAACTCATTGCATAAATAGTCCAATCTATGCACTGTCCTCCTTGTAGCTCTAGCATGTGAAGATGAAAATGACTAGATCTAAATATACTATTAGGAGAGAACTTTTACCATATGTTCCCTCCACCCCCAAGAGTACTTTCCAATTAAAATAAAAAAACTGCAGCTTCTGACATAAACACTTTCTCCAAAAGCAAACAGATAAGTAGTACAAATCATTTGAAGGAGGGATTTAGAAAGACTTGCTGGTTTTCTTAGGCTGTCCTCTTGCTTTCAACTAAAGGGGGAGAGAAAGTGGTCTCTGATACCTCACCTTGCCATATGAAATGCACATCGATCTGACATAAGCAATTAGCTGTCAGGTGCTAGGCTTTGCAATCAGAGGCCAATTTTCAGATTAGTGCTAATTGCAGGGTGGGCTGACTGCCTTAGCTCCCAATCCCCTAGTTGGCCTTCAACAGTGGGAGCATGGGAGGGTGAGGGCTCCCGGTCTCCAGCTTGCTGGCAGTTTGACTGTAGGCTAAAGTAATGGAGCTGGCAGGGTGGAATCAATTACTGGCCAATGAAGATTTTCCCACAGGTTGGGGCTTGGGAAAAAGGGCCTTTCCTGCTGCCTAGACAGCTGGCATAGACTGTCCACTGGGAAAGGAGCCTACGGAATGAGAGAAAGAGGGACAGTTCTCAGTGATAAACTGGTGACAGACTATAAATTATGAAAGGGGGATTTGGCAGAGGATTAAGTTTGCTACCTCTGCTTTCCCTCTCGTGCTATCCTTGTTTCATGCCTCTGCGAGTTACCCAATTCTCTGAAGATCCAGCTTCCCAACTAAAAGCAGCATAGGAAGAGAAAAAGCCCAAAGCCAAGGTTTTTTGTTTGTTTTGTTTTGCTTTAAATGGGTCTTGACCCAAAAGGAAGAAGAAAATGGAACTTGTAATACTGAAGTTTGAAACTTTGGGACATAAGTTAAATTGCAATTAGTGTAAGGAATGAATTGTTCTTAGATTCGTTTTGGTTCAGTAGGTGTTACTTCCTTATAAAGACATGACATTCTGGGATCCACTTAGATTTCAGTGGTGGTGCTTCAAAAGGCTTAAGACATTTTATTTAGACCCTAATTAGTATAGGGCTAAATTTTGAGGATACATTGTCAAAACACACCATTTGGGTCTTTTCTGTTCAGTAAAAAGAATCCAAACTACACAAAGCTATTTTGTTCTCACTTCACTGCTACAGAGTGTGGCTTGAGTATGACTTTCAGCAAGAAACTCATGAAGTGAGGCTGTCCCTTGCATGTAGCATGGGGATGTTATGTGGCTCAAAGGGAGGTAAAATTCACATCTCTAGCCTTGTCTTCCCCCACCCTTCTCTAAGGGAGACTTTAATTCCTGCCAAGAAAGAAGCATAAGATTGGTGCCAGAAGTTTAGCCACCCTGATATTCAGAGAGAGTGGGAGTACTAAACTAGAATTATATCTGTCTGCTGCCTTAAATTTTGTCTAGAAGTGGATTTCAGGTTCAGGCTAAACTTCTGCTTGCTGTTCATTTATGGAGGAAGGAGGACCTAAACTTTATATTCAAAGTTTGGCTTCCTTTGCACCAAACACCAGTTCTATGACGAACACACACACACACACACACACACACACACACAGCCAATGGGGAAAAATCTCACCATTTATCTGAGTCAATAGCAAAAGAGAATTCAGAGAAAGTATAGATAGGAGAATATATATCAGACAATACAGAGTAAAAGATTTCTTCTATTAGGAGTAAAGTGATTTAGCTCTCAGCAGAGAGTCCCAGATTTCATCCAAAGTGAAAGAAATTCCCCTAAATCTCTACTGTAGCAAGCTAGAGATAGAGATGTGATGGAGACTTGTAGCTCCTCTCATATCAGCTTCTTCTCAGAGTCATATTTTCCCTTAAGCAACCTTAAGTGGAGTTGGCTTTGTCCAACTCTTTTCTCTCAAAACTAGAAGCCAGATGCGCCCAAAGAGACTTTAGAAACAGGAGAATGTTGAGACTGAATCTCTTTTCTTTCTAACTCCACCTGACTCCTCACATGACTACAGAGCATTGATCTCCATCAAGGAGGAGAATCTCATACCAATGGCCTTTAGAAAGGAGTTATATTCCTCCTCTGGGCTGAAACTCTTTGTAATCCCTTGCAAAGATCAGCTGTGGCAAGTCTAAAACCCATAACTATACAGGATAAACACAAGCAATAACACCTTAAAGCAATGAGGTTGATTTTCTTGGCATCCCAGACAACCAACCTTCAGTCCCATTGAAACTAAAATAAAACAATGCATATTAACACATGTGGTAGGCATGGTACATACAGAGCATCACCTGGGAGGATCCCACAGCGACAACATGCCTAACTACACGCAGAACATAACATATACATGTTTCAAAAGTACATATATATATCCATTGTGCATAGAAATCAATCAAAATCAATAAGCATCACTAACAAAGTAAAGCTAACTAGTTGTAACAACACTATCAAAAGAGCTACATGTAAAATACAACTTAACTATAAGCAATAATGTGTGCACAAAACAATCAACAGACACTCATATAGTGTGACCACAGCACAAAACATAGAGGACCATGACAGCAACATTATAAAAAACAAACAATAAACCAAGACTACTCAAACATGCAGTAATTCATGTGTACAGCAGTAAATGATGCAGTTCCACATAAGGCACATTTTACTTGGGCAATCACCAGTATTATTGCTTAGATATATGTGTAACTATATCATCAGATTTACCTGTAACATCATAATTTAGCTTAGTGATTGCTCTAAAAGGCTTAGTTCTCTGGTAACTGACTGATCTCTCAGTTCCTATACCAGAGCTGGTAGTTGGTATGGGCTGACTGTTAGATTCACTATTGGCTTGTTTTTCTACACCTGGCAACCATATCAGACTGACTATAAGTGTGTTCCTGCTCTGTGGGTTGAATTAGACCCTGCTAGTCTCTGTAGCAGTTTTGGGTAGGAAAGGAGTTGCTTTGGGTTCAGTTTTTCTGCCCTGTAACATCTCCAACACTAGAATTCAGATTTTAGTTTTAGCAACCCAGCATGTGGGATCAATCACAGTCTGATAACAATTATGTTTCTTTCACTGAATGCATCACTTTCAGCATCCATATCTAGGTTAGAAAGTCTTTGGATAACTGCTAGACAGTCTCTCTTTCCTAAGTGAGCATCCAGCAGTTTCTACCTTCTCATTAGAAAGTCCAACTAATTCTCCTATGGACATTAATAGGTGGTTGCAGAGAATAGTCCTGATAGTGCCCTCTCTAATCTCTTATTTTGTAAACAGGCAAGATGCTCAATGACTTTGTATGTGATAGTTTTCCATTGGTCAACTCACTTGTGAACCCCTTGAATGCCAAACTTTCTCAGCAGAACTCTTCTTGCTTGTTGAAGGTCTTGGCACCCTACCTTGGCATCATAATATATTTTTAAAATCACAGATATTCAGAGGTGAAGCTGTAAGTTGTTGATGGGCATCTCTCAGCTTCTCCTGTAACTGAGAGATGTATTGAGTGTGAATAGCTACATCCCTTCCTTCATCTGAGGTAACAAAACATAAAGCAATAGGCAGGTGTGGTTCTTGCCTAAACATAAGCAAGTATGGTGTAGCATCATTCCTGGTGGCATTGTATGTATATACTAGAAATGTTACACATTGACTCCACTGAGCCCTTTGTTCTGGTCTCAAAATTCCCAACATGTTCAACACTGTGTGGCTTTCCTTGAGTATAGAATGTATATAGTCCTTTAGTTTATTTAATATTTGCAAAGGCCAATAGTTCCTTGAGTAGCCTGCTCTCAAAATCTCTTCCTTAGAGTGGATCCTGGTAGAGAATCCATATACTGAAAAATGCTTTCCCTTATAACACTTAACAGTAGCTGTTGCTTTTTTGATTTCTGAGTGAGTATGCTTGTGCATACCCAGTGAAATTGTCAGTTACCATCAAGATATAACTCATATTTTTACTGTCTCCTTCCAGGGATAGAAAGTCAATACAGAAAAATTGCAAAGCCTTACTGGTACTTACGTGCTTCAAGTACACAGAATGAGCTGGTAACATTTTCCTTTGTACACATCTGGAGCGTTTTACACTTCTTGATAACATTTGTAGCCATATTAGGCCACCGAAATCAGTTTCTTGCCAGCTCTAGGGTCCTTTCTTGACGCACATGTCCAAAATCATCATGTAAGGTATGTAAGGTTATTGAGTGATATGCTTTGGGTAGCACCAGCTGCTTCCTGGTTCCATGTGTGGGATCAATCACAGTCTGATAACAATACTCCATTGCAAGCTGTTTGTTGAGAAACAGTACCTGACCCTTCCCATTCTGCCTCTTATGTTTGTTTTGTAAGTTATTTCCAAAAAAGAGTTCAGGATTGTGTAAACAGTATCACTGACTATTCAAAAGCAAGATAAGATATTAAAATTAATTCAGCAATGAAATAAACATTTCAGAAGAAATTTGGCAGGTTTTTGGGTGAAATGTTCAACTATTCAACTTTCCATGAGATGTCATTAAAACAAGATGGGAAATTCAAACCTAGAGAATTAAGCTTCGTATAAAAATTCAAATGAGTGCCAAGCCAAAGAAATACTAAATATTTATACATAAGAGTATTTTCTTGATGGCATTCTTGTCTATTTTCTTCTGTTCCTTCCTATAGGAAACTAAAACTAACACTTAAGTGCTACCACATTTTTTTCCCTCTGTCCTCTTTTTTATACATTCAGCTCCCATTAATCTTGTTAGAGTTTTCTCTGTATAATTAAGGGTAGAATTTGATTCATCAATGGTAAAAAAAATTAACATAGTTTATACAATGAATAGAACAAGTGGAAAGTCTGAATTAGACTGTGCCACAAATTTTGCTGTTTATAAAGTCTCTTAAAAACTTCATGATGTAGAAATAGGAGAAAGAAAGAAGGTGAGACCCATCTGTGCCTACCCCCTACAATCATAGGAAGTACAATCATATGTGAGAACTCTCTTTCCCTCACCCATCTGATGTTCCTTGCTCCTGAAGAAGGTTAAAACAAATCTCAGAGGACCTTCCCCATATGCCCTATTAAGGGGGAGGGTACTTGAACTGGTGTTTCTTCTCAACCCCTTAATTTTAGGTATCTTCTTCCAAATTGCACCTGTGACAATGGGGACCAAATGTTATGTGAATGCCCCTGCCCAAATTTTACAATGAAGGTTTTGTGATGAAAGTCACATTGTGTGGTGTGCTGGGGAAAATGACATGGAATCCTGAATTATGCTCACTGGAGTGAGGAATGATGTCAACAGCTGCTTTTTAATAGGCTCTCCCACTATGCTGAAATGCTGGGTTGCTAAAACTAAAACCTGAATTCTAGTGTTGAAGATGCCCTGCAGCTTGTGTTAGCTGGCGTAAATTATTAGCTTCCAGGAAGGCAGAGTAGAATGGCAGAAAGAGTGTGGAACATGGGGTCACAAACCCTGAGTTTGAATCCCAACCCTACCATCACCTGTGTGATCTTGGGCAAATTATTTTGCCTCTCAGGGTCTCAGTGTCATAATTTATAAAATGTAGGGTTTTCTGAAATAGGTATGAGAGAAGAAAGAAGTGATAATGAAATTCAGAAATGACTTCCTCCAAGTCAAAGACTGAGTAGAAAACATTGCAAATAGAATTTAGGAAACATGGTACTTGGTATATTTTCCTTTTCTCTTATCTCCATAGCCTGTGTTTGGAGACTAAATTGTCTTTAAATTCATTTCTAGCTTTTCATATGGTTTTGGATTTGCAACTGTGGTGGGTAAGGACTTAATTGATGCAATTGACAATTACTATAAACCAAAATCCAAGTTGCATTAATGAATATAGCAATGCACAATACATTGTGAAAGCTGCCTTATACAACTGTAACAGTCTATTATTAATGGAACAATCAGCTTCATAAGTATAAGATGAGGTGACGTGACCAGACAGCTTTGGGTGTGAGAAAGATCTAAGATTCTTAGGGGACTTCACTTTCAATGAATCAACCTTTAGATATGACATCCAAAAAAAGATTTTTTAATAAGATTTTTTTACTTCATTACCAGTCATAGCTTCCAGGAACAGAGGTCACTTTTCTATATAGCCCTGTTTAGAATGCATCTTGAGTAACCTGTTCAGTTCTGGGGACAACGGCTTAGGAAAGACATTGATATATTGGTAGCAACCAGAGAAGGGTGAACAGGATTGTAAAAAGCTGCAAGATCATGCCATGTAAAGATCCATTGAAGGCACTGGGGTTCTTTAGCCTGGCAAAGAAAGGTGAGACAAAAGCTGTCTGCAAGTATTTGAGAGCTAATAGGTAGAAAAGGGGTTAGTCTTGTTCTGCTTGGCCTCAGAGGGTAAAACTAGAAGCAATGAGTAGAAGTTGCAGTGAGGTAGATTCAGGCTTGTAATAAAGGAAAATTTACAATTACAGTTATCCAAAAGTGTGTTCCCTCATGCAAGGTCTTTAAGCAAAGACTGGATGATTGCTTGTCTGATATGTTGTTAAAAAAAAGGGGGGGGGATGCTTGTTCAGGTATGGTCTTGATTAGTTGGCCACCAAAGTCCTTTCCAATTCTAAAGTTTTATGATTCTTTGTGATAATTGCAAAAGCAAAATCTGATTTTGTTCTATGAAGTTAAATTTTAAAAAATAGGTAGTATATGTGGATGTATCGTTGAAGTTTTTATAACAATAATATTAATAGCCAGCATTTATATAATGTTTTAAGATTTGCAAAGTGCTTTACATTTTATGCTCATACCAACCCTGTGAAGTGAGGACTATTATTACCCTCATTTTAAAGCTGAGGAAACAGAGACATACAGAAGTTTAAGTAACTTTCCTAGGGTTATGCAGATAATAAATTTCTGAGCAAGATTTGAACTCAGGGCTTCCTGTCTTTAAGTTCCCACACTCTGGCTGCTACACTGCTACCTAGCAGCCTTTTTAATAAAAGATTATCTGAGAAAATTCACTATTTGAATAAATTATCTAGTTAAATCAAGTCGCCAAGTCAAATCAACAACCGTTTATTGAATGTATACTAGGCACTATTATATTCGTATACTATTGTGTACGAATACAAGCAGAAAAAAAATCCAGATAGTTACTGCCCTCAAGGAGTTTACATTCTAATGGGGGAACATATTTTCATAGGAGCATGGTGGAGAAATTTCGTCTGTAGAGTCAAGAGTGGAACCCAGAGAGATATGAAGACTTGCCTTGTTTTTCTATTTTGTGGAGGAGCTGACCAATCAGAAGAAGGGATATAGGGTGGCAGAAGGAAACTCTGGGGTGAGAAACCTTCTGTGGCATGGTGGAGTTCTGGAGAGTCAGGACGGAATCCAGAGAGAAATAATGACTAGTTCAATCAAAACATGCATTTGTTATGTACCTTCTGTGTCAGTCCCAACGTTTTAGATTGCCAAGATCTTTTTGGGTCTTGGGTACTAAGCATATTATGAAACAGTACCTGTTCTAAAGGAACATATTCTATATGGAGAAACAATGTATAAATATATACAAAAGAAATACAAGGTAATTGAGAAAGAGAGGCACTAGTAGAGGGCAATATTGAGAAAGGGCTCATTGAAAAGGGATTGTTGAGATGAGTCAAGAAGGAAACTCAGGATTCTATCAGGTGGAGGGAAGGAGGGGGTATATTTGAAACATGGGCTACAGCCTGTGCAAAGCCATGGAGACAATGGATAGAATGGTGTGTATAAAGAGTAGCAATAAGGCCAATTGCCAAAAAATAGATAAACAGATGACAAAGCTTAACACAATTATCAGCTTCACAACATTGGTGGGAAGGGGAAATAAGGAAGGCTGGATAGCAGTAATTTGGAAAGAAAAGATTTGTTTTGTTTTGAGCAGATTACACATTCAATATGAGACAACAGAATGATATGGCAGCCAAGAATTTCATGCATTTTAATGGTGTAATATCCAAGGCTAGAGAGATGAGGTCATAGTCCTACTATATTTTGCCTTAATTAGACCACACCTAGAATACTGTATTCTGTTCTGGGCATCACATTTTGAGAAGACTATTAAATAATTTAATAGCATCAAACATGTTAATTAATAGCTGAAATTAACTAGAGAGATATAAAGTTCTCAATGTTTTGTGTATATTCCTCCCTTTCCCCCATTTCATTCTTGCAACAACCCTATGAGGTCAGTAGTATTGGTTTTATTATATCTTCATTTTACACTGAGGCTCAAAGGATGAATAATTCTTCCTTGCTTTTGGTTGGAGACTGGAATAACAGCATTCTAGAAAACGAGAATTGGAAGGGAATCACCTCAGAAATCTACAAGACAGACATGAAATGGCCAGGCAGCCTTTGCTTAAAAACCTCTAGTATTGGGGGGGGGGGGCGGTGAGAGAAAGGAAAGGGAAGGCCTGTTCCGTTTTTAGATAGCTCTCACTGTTAAGCATTGCTTTCTTACATTAAGCTTAAATCTGCATTTCTACCACTTCTACCTTTTCCTCTTGTAGGGACAACCACACTGAAATGCCCAGAATAGTTGCTAGCATAGGTTCTTAGATCTGCCTTACTATGAAAAATATCTGCTTAAAGGGTCAGCAATCTTTTTAAATTATATTCACTAGTTCAGGTGAGAGTCAGCACCCTGAACTTCAGAGAAAATACAAGCAGAGAAATAAAGACCAACAGATAGGGCTCTGACTGCCTGAATCAACTATACACTTCACATACATCCCTGGATCAAAAGAGCCTTTACATCTGAGCAATTGGGGAGTCCTGAACATACAGCCACTGTTATGGGAATCTGAAGATCTTCCCTGCCCCTAGGCCCTTTGCTAATGTGGCTACGTGACTCTTGAGAACCTTCCCAGGTTTGAAAGTATACTCTGTTCCTTAATAGGCTGAATGTGGTCATGTGGAGCCTGTGGCGCCAGGCTTGTTTTCCAGGAATGCCCGTGCCTTGTAGCTTTGTGATTGGGCAGTGGGTCCAG